>JANFAF010000157.1:0-132756 GCA_024663475.1 Pisolithus thermaeus | reverse complement strand
AAATACTATCCCTAACCATGTCCAACCTCCACCTCCACCCATTGAAGTTGACAGAGAACCGGAGTATGAGATAGAACAAATCCTAGACTCTAAACTGGACTACCATAGATGATGTCCGCTGCAGTACCTAGTCAGGTGGGCTGGCTACAAAGGCACGGATGAGGAAACATCCTGGCTCATAGCTACCAAGTTAAGCAATGCCCCTGACTTAGTCACAGATTTCCACAGAGCATACCCCCACAAGGACAGTCCGTTGAGTGCCGTCCTACTCTGGAAATAAGTGGTCTTTTCGGAGTTTACTCCATCTATGCTATGAAGACTCACACTCACCCGGTTCTAAGATGGACACAACGGAAAATATATTTCAAAAAAAAGAAAAGAAAAAAAAGAGAGGAGGGGGAGGACAGGAAACTCGAAGTATGATACAGACACAGATAAACTAAAGTAACGACTAAACGTCATCATTGTTCATCGCCCGGTTGACAAGGCTGGTCATCACGGTCTTGAGAACCTCAAACGACTCCTCCAGAACTCTGGACAGGTCCTTGACCTCCTTCGACATGGACTCCACTGCCATGGTGTTCCTCCAGATCGCATTGACAATTTCTCTGAGTCGGCAGTCCAGGACCTCTGCCAGTGGGTCTTGATGCAGAGCTTGTACACGGGGTGGGCGAGGTTTTGAGATGACCTCGACATCTGGCATATTGTCCAGGTCTTCGTCATCAGCCAGCTCTCCAAAATGAGCAGACTTCCTCTGCTTCCTCTTTTCTCCACCTCAGGGAGATGTCACAGTCGATGCCGGCTTCTCAGACTCTGGTGCCTTTGGGTTCAAGTCGCACTTGCCCTTCATTTTCTGGCACCGGACACATGACTTGCTGCGCCTGGTACCCGGCACACACAGTTCCCTGGCCTTGGTACAGGCAGAGCAAGCCTTAGCCTGCTCTGCAGACTTTCCGCTGACCAACACAACATGCTGAGACTGTTACAGACTTGTCAATATGGAGTTTAGAACAATAAATATTGTTACACACCATTGAGCTCTCCACCTGCTGTGCCCAATGTCTCTCCTCCTCAAGGTGTCTCTTCTCCACTTCCAACTCATGGAGCTTCCTCTCCTCAGCTGCCTTCCTCTGAGCAGCCTCCTCGACCTTCCTATGCTCCTTGGCCTTCCGATGTTCCTCGGCCTCCTTCGCTTTCCAGACCTCCTCAGCTTTCTGGTGCTCCTCTTCTTGAATTGCTGCCTGCATGGCAGCATGCTGGTGCCATTGTCTCTTGTCGAACTTCACCATTTTCATGGTCAGCAGGTCATCCAGATATTCTTGGAGTAGTTCATCATTGAGGACTTCCCAGGCAATGCCTGTGGGGTTGAGGGAAGACTTAAGTCGGGGAGTAGGAGCCATAGCATTTAGAAAAATGGAAATGGGCATCTGGACCTTGACAAAACCCCATCAAGCTCTTTTTACTGTGAAACTTTTCGGACTCCAACAATGCAGACTTCGAAACTCTGAAGCAACACTTGAGCACAACAAGTGCCTTGAGGGCTTGGCCCTAAGAGGGGGATACTGTCACATCTGTGATGCACGTGCAAGGTCCAGACCACAGTCCGACCATCTGAGGTGTTGTTCTAGCCCTACAAGCTTCCGTTGAGAAACTCCGTTCTGTCTCTAATTTGACTTACGATCTATTTCTATTTCTGTTTCCATATTTAGTATGTTTCTCTCATGCCTCTAAGTGACTTGCTACACTACCATACCCATATATCTTACTAATCCCCGTACCATCTGGCTATCCAGTGACTACCAACTTACCTTACTAATGGCTCACTAATATTGTTATTCATCTGTACTGTGTTCTGGTAGTCGCTACACCCTGGACATTGCATTGGACTTTCCTCTGTACTATAAAAGCCTTGTACATACATTGTAGCACATCAGTTTGAATATTGAATAAGATACTCATCAATCTCACTTGACTCCAGAAAGTTTCTGGATAGTTCTGACCTCTGGGACTTGGCAGGAAACTAGTGTACTAAGTTGTACGCTAAACTCCAACTATCTGGACTTTTGCTCTAAGTCTTCCTCTGCCCTCGGACCCTCTTGGAGACCGTTGAGAACCGGTCTTGACAATTCCCCTTCTCATTTGCTACTTACTACTCCTTTTTCCAGCCTTCTAGGCCAATCCCTAGTGATGTGGCACATTAGCCATTCTTTGTTCACTGTTGTTTACCTTGAAGTGCACTTAGTATAGCTGAGTCCAGTGTCAAGACCCTTGGTTGCTCACACTGGACTCTAGTCTGGTATACTCCCAAGCTCCCTAGAACTATAGGAGTTGATTAGGCACCCCTTGGACACCCCTAGCCTTCACTGTTCCTAACAGCAAAGTCTCCCAGGGAAGTTGGTGTCCAGAGCCCTTTACTTCTGCCATCAGAGGCTGGAACATGACTGTTCATCACCAATTGAAGACGATATATTCACCCCACAGTTGGAAGGCCATCAGGAGTGGCCTCATGGTGGAAATTCAGGTATTAAGTTTTGTGTGGCAGAGTGCTCTTATGTTCTGATGGAATGAGTCATTGCTCTACAGGGTTCCTTGAATTGTCACCTATTTTCTGCAATGAAAGGGGAGTCTGCAAAAATCACTTGGAGGTATCTGAAGGTTTATCTCAAGAAACCACTGCTTTGGAGGCTGCTACCCATGATATCAACCATATTGCAAAGTTAATCAACAACTGAATTTTGTCATTTGCTGCTAGTGGGCCTTTGTACTTTTCAGTACCTCCTCATAGGCAGTCTCTGGAGTATGATGTCCACCAACCTACCATTCCCACTGAATCAGGAATCTGTGAATAATCAGGCCTCAGGTCCCTGATGCACTACAGGAGTGCTGCTAGGAACTCATTGGTCATGTTTTTAAAGAGCTTCAGAGAATAAGCCTTGTAAAGATGATGGAATGGAACCTTCAAGTTCAATTAGCTAGGAGTGGGAGAGGTCTGTTCAGATCCCAAAATAATGTCATAATTACCAGTGAGGTCCATATGTCAAGGGAAGCTACCCATTCAACTCATCCTTTTTCCTTACCTATCATTTATTGCAGAGCCATACTTCAGGCCTATCAGAGAGCACATGCACCCAGCCATAGTCACAGCAGTGTTCCTGGTCTTGGTACTCTCACTTCTTTGTGGTATTTCCTGCAAGCAGGCCACATTCATCCTTATCACACTGAAGTACATCATTTCTTGCAGCTCCCTGAGCCATCTGGCCTCTGACCAAGTACCAGATCTCAGCACCTTCCCTGAAGATTACTGGATGCTCCTGTGACACTTTAATTAGGGTTTCACTCATTCCCATGAATCAAGACCATTACACATATTGATACTTAGTCAGACAAAAAGATATAAAGTAAAAGAAGAAAGGACATGGATGAGAGAGACCAGTCCAAAAACAGTAGTTATGTGTGTTACAAGTTGGCTCCATCTTAACAATGCAGGTGTTACTAGTGGACCTGGACATGATGCATAGGTGTCTATCACCAATGAGTCAAATTCTAATGAAGTCAAAGCTTGCCACACTTCACTGTGGCAGGTTGTATGATGCAGTGGAAGTGTGCTCAACATTAAGGATAGCAACCACACACTAGTACACAATCTGTTGGTCATGTGCATGTGAGGACAGACCAAATCCCTCTCTGACATTGGAGTGCATTATGGGCAAGGTACAGCTCAATCATCAAGGTAGTCAGTGAAGCTGAGCTGTGTCAAGACTGGTTCTCAATGGTCTCCAAGAGGGTCTGAGGGCAGAGGAAGACTTAGAGTGAAAGTCTGGATAGTTGGAGTTTAGCGTACAACTTAGTACACTAGTTTCCTGCTGAGTCCCAGAGGTCAGAACTATCCAGAAACTTTCTGGAGTCGAGTGAGATCAATGAGTATCTTATTCGATATTCGAACTGATGTGCTATGACATATGTACAAGGCTTTTATAGTACAGAGGAAAGTCCAATGCAATGTCCGGGGTGTAGCAACTACCGGAACACAGTATGGATGAATAACAATATTAGTGAGCCATTAGTAAGGTAAGTCAGTAGTCACCGGATGGCTGGATGGTATGGGGATTAGTAAGATATATGGGTACAGTAGTGTAGTGAGTCACTTAGAGGCATGAGAGAAACATACTAAATATGGAAACAGAAATAGAAATAGATCATAAGTCAAATTAGAGATGGAACAGAGTTTCTCAATGGAAGCTCATAGGGCTAGAACAACACCTCAGATGGTTGGACTGCAGTCTGGACCTTGCATGTGCATCACAGATGTGACAAGCTGCCAGGAGGGTATATTGATATGCATATAAACCCAGAGTACTATGAGACAGAAGTGCAGAAGGTGAACAGCACATCTCTATCTGTAATAGTCATTAACTTTTCACTATGGTCTAGTTTACCATATATAGACACCCACTGGTTAGGGTTAACACAGTCACTCAGTAGATGCTTTAGCTTAGTCAGCATAGTTGCCCTGTTCTAGCATGTTTCACTGGAACCAATAGCACTTATACCTCTTTGTTTGGTTTATTCTACAACATCCCTTGGTACAAACACTCTAGTTAGTATACAGTAAATACCAGGCTTTCTTGTTGTAAGATACTCCAATCAAGTTCATCTTGTGCTTGCCACTTAAAACTCATTCATCATCTTCATTCTCTATCAGTTCTTGGAGTGACCAAGTTGCAACTTTTGTTGTCAGCATCACACCATCTGCTATTGTATAAGGAGAATGACCAATGGCTGAGAGACAACAGCCCACTATGATGGAACATCTCAACTCATCATCATCTATCAACAGTGCCAAAGAAGACTTGTCAATTGCCAGAGGCAGTGACAGCAGGCCACAATCACACCCAGTGACCCCAAAGACTTCATGGCCAATTCTGCCAACCACCAGAGCACAGCAGGCCATGATCACATCTGCCCCAAGAGTCAGAGACAGCATGACCTGCAAGGTGTCAAAGCTGCAGGAGATTGACATAAGCTGTAGCAAAAAGGCTCGATGCTCACACTGTGATGGTGAGGCACTCAATGGGGTGGTTCCTGGTGACAACAGTGTCATAAGCATCCAGACAGGTACAGATAGAGAATGACTGGCAGTGGAAGGAGGGAATGGTGGGTTGTATGCACTTGGTTAATATCAGCTGACAAGAAAGAAAGCAGCCTCAAAGCAGCACTCACCCATTGTCACTGCAGAAAGGGCAAACAGCAGCCATCAAAGACAGCAACCACAGATAAGTTCCATGGAATATATGAGAGCAGATGGCAATCACAACCACCACTCACTCATCACCACGTGGAAGTGGCAGCTACCCATCTCAGCCACCCTGGATGATCATGCTCACAAATACAAACCAACGGATGCAGGAAAGTGGAGCGAGATCACATCCGCCACGGAACGTCTACAACCGTAAATGGTGCAGACAAACAACAACAAACGAAAGCACAGCATATCCTTAAACACTCCTAATCTAATCTAATGGGGTAGTGATAAGCCATGACACGGTGGGCCAAACGCTAATAACAACTCGGTAAGAAAAGGAGGCGAAGACCTGCGATGACGACGATGGTGCGGAGTGTCGGGCGGACACACGAGCCGTAGCAATGAAACGATCCGGGCTAGGACGCTGGCAGGGACGGGAATCGCGTAAGGGTGACCTTGATCTCCCAGTTACCGGATTAGGCGTGCCCAACCCGACCGACTCTCCTTCCGCTCTCCGTTCTCCTTCCGTGGGAAGGCATTCCAGAATCGAAGCGTCTCGTCACCAGCCCCCGTGACGATCGTCTCACCCTCAGGGCTCATAGTAAGGTAGAGCACGCGATGTGTGTGCCCTGTCAACGTAGCAACCATAGATAGGGACGGATACCGCCAGATGCAGATCTGATTCTCCGCCGTCGTACTCGAGAACCCGTGCGTACTCACGAGTTCGTGAGAAGTCAGCGACCAGATCAAATTGCACACCTTTAGTCCATAAGGGAGTACCGGGGTACGAAATACGACGCGTATCACGTACCTGACTACCCGTGTCGAGTTGGTTCAATATGCTCCCGTTGTATGTGTTCCAAAACCGTATATGTTTGTCCTGCGTACCTCCTCCTGATGCCAATACTCCCGATACGTGTGGATCCCAGGCTAAGGCCTTGACAGCTGCTGTGTGGTCATGGAACTTCCATAGGGGTAAGTCCCCACCATCCGCGAACGCAGATAAGCTCCCAGAGTGTGCGCGCACCGTTCCGGGACTGACGCCGATCGCTGCACTCGCACTGCTACATCTCGATCCCCTGAGATCCCATACGCATACCTTGTTGTCGTTCCCACCGCTGGCGAGCATGGCCCCTGCTGTATGTACACCAAATCCCGGGCCTAGACCTCCACCACCAGTGCCGATGCTGCCGCCGGCCGTATTCCCAGAACCAGTGCTCCAACGTAGGCCGCAGACTTCATGTTTATGGCCGGCATAGCAACGGAAGGGATGGGTGCCGGCTTCACGAACATCACGGTGGTGGACCATGCGATCACGTGACCCCGAACTGAGTACGTCGGCATTCCACGATAGGGCACCGATGCGCCGGGAGTGGGCCGGATTGTAAGATCGTATGAGGGATAGAGAAGGAGCATCGTAAATGTGTAGTCTTCCAGAGAGGGTGCCCACTGCGAGGATGGTGCCCTGCCAAAATACGAGATGTAAGATATAGACGACGTGGAAGGGGCAGCAGGAACGAGTACCTTTTGTACCCAGGCAACGGAACTGACGGTGTCGCCTACATTGGAAAGATCGCACAGTTTGGCAACCGCGGCGTTGAAGGCAGTCCAGAGATATACACGAGCGCCGAGACCGACGCCGAGGATGTTTGTTGTGCTCCAGTCTACGAGGTTGAGATAAAAGTCGTCTGCTAGATCGGGGGCGTCGAGAACACGATATGGTGTTTTGCAAACAGCACGTGGCTGACGGCGAGGGGATTCGACCAGCTGACGTGAAGAGGCACGCACGGGGGACATAGAGTATGCTTCGTCCGTAGGGGTGTCTAGACGGCGGGTAGGTGCTGGTGGGCCTGAGAAGGGGGAAGTGTAGTGGAAGATGCGGCGCCTTGTTGGCATGGATGGGGGAATGGAAGAGGCGGGCGCGGCTGGAGGGCGAGACGGCGGCGTGACCTCCGTGTGCAGGATAGAGGTGAAGATGACATTGGCTTGTTCTGTTGGAGGTGTCAGACAATCACGGAGACACAGTCAGGAGTTAGCGGGTGCCTTTGAGCGCGTCAGGCTCGGACAGGATAATGTGTTTCGAGGGCGTGCATGGACCCGAGTCGTCCAGGAGGTGGTACGACGTGCGCATGTCGCCCGTGTCGCGGGTTGGCACGAACCGATCGCCATAGGTTGTCGGACAACTGTCGAGCAGTGAGTCTGGCCCGGTGCTGTTACTCCTCGTCGCCAGTGGTGTCGCCACGGTAGGCCGTGAGGCAAGCGAGGGTGTGTTTAGTCCGGATATTCTGGGCCCTATTCGTCGCGGCGCCTCGTCGTCGTCGGTTTCAGAAGCACGCAGACGCTTTGCAAACGGCGAGTTTTTGAGGGCGGACATGTCATCACGATACAGCGTTGGCCTCCCCTCAGAACGGGAACGTGAACGACGCGTCGATGAGGTAAGCAAAAGTGTACCTTCTGGTTAGGGTTTCCTATTTCGTCACTCCATCAGTGATCCTGGCACTCACACCACCGCCGCCGGCGCGATGAACGTCAGTAGCCCCGTCTTGCTCGGCGTCGGCTCGTCACGACTGACCGCCTTGTTTTCAGAATATGCTCAGGGCGCTGACTGAGAACCGGCACAGGGCATCGCCTGACTTGAAACTGCGTCCCAACACCGTCAAAGATGTCCGCGTAAGTATCTCAGATTCCTCACCCCCTCTGACTATCTATCATCTTGCATGTACGGCGTATCGCATTGGACAGCAAGGCTGCAGACACGTTCTATGAGTCACTCGAGGGTCTCCTCTATGAGCTTTGGACAATCATGACGCCAAAGCATTCCTCAAACCTGTCTCAAGGTCAGACGTGCTGGACTATATGAAGGTACTCTCCCGGATGTGCTGTTCTTCTTTCCTCTCACCCACACCTGCAGTCATATCCAGCTCCATGGACCTCCAGACCATGCTGAAGGAAGTCAAGGCAAAGCAATACAAATCAAAGTGTGAGTTCAAGGATGACCTAGACCTCATGTGGTCAAATTGTTTCGTGTACACCTCCACAGAGGTACCATCGCCTCCTCATCCTCGACACTGAATTCACTGCCTCCCCTCCCCCAGGACCACCCTCTCCGCCATTGTGCCATGCATCTCAAGAAAAAGGAAGAGAGACTCCCCATGAGCATTACAGATAGAAGAGATTGCATGGACCCTCCTGTTCCTGGCAGCCCATCCCACCATGTCAATTGTCCTATTGCCAGACCAAAGCTCAATGGTTTGACACTCCATGATAGAGACTGTGATACTATGCCTACTTATACTCTTCCTCCATATATACAACTAAGGGCCATGCTACAAGACCTCTGTTTATCATGGAGGCAAGGCCTTGAAAACAGATTTCATTTGCTGATATGCCTGCACTGATATGCACACAGAAAGGCATGTCTGCATTCTGTGATCTAGACCTTGGCATACCACAGCTACTTGATGCAACTGATCTTCGAAGGGGAGAGGTGTTATGATGATATGACAGAAACAGCCAAACAGAAGGAGTGACTCAGTCTCATAGGTGTGAAGACTCATAGATCACACAACTTAAGGTGTGTCTCACCCATTTTTCCTCTCATTTATGATCTTATTGCCTACCACCATGAAAATAATACTATCTGAGAGTACCATCAGGTCACACCAAACAGAAATCTCACCATACCACCCATGTATTCAGGAAGAAACAGATGTACACTCCATTGCTGACTAACTGTAGTTGTGTTACACTTACTTACCCTTTGCAGGTGATTCCCATTCATTAACAGTCTTTTCCACTATGGAAGTGTGCCCAAGTTAAACCTGAAACTGTCATGAAACTGTTGGATGAAGATGTAAGCATCATCTTGTGGTCATTGTCCCACTTTTGTGTGTTTTCAGGTTGTCCCCATTCACCACCAGCAATTTCCATTGACAATGGCAACACCAGACACTGTTGGTGCCAGTGTTGTGGAGACAGTTTCTGAGTGCCTGGAACATGATGAGTGTCTTATGTCTGTGGGAAGCATCATCCCTGAATGCCAGGAGCAGAAGATTCATAATTTGGACACTGTAGTGGTCTTGAAATATATCTGTAGGCTACCTCAGTAGACTGTGAGCTACTGAGTAGAATACTGTACCTGTAGGCTACTACAGGATGTCAGTAAGTAATATGCTGTGAGATATATGAGTGCTTACCCTCAGTAGACTGTGAGCTACTGAGGGAACTCTATGAAATGTACTGCTAAGTCCACTCTAAGGTGATTATGTAAGCACCCAAACATCGCACCTAGGACCTGCAATACAGGGGAGGTTTATATGCTCCAACAAGTGGGGCACTACATGATGACTCATGAATTACCACTGCCTTGTCCCTGTGCAAAAAGTGGGGATCTCTACATCCATCACTATGATGGTAACTGAAGGGTTCAGATATGGGTAAGGGATGAGGACCACTGGATAGCTGATGTTGCAGATGGACACCACCATCCTACATTACTAGACTATTGTCTTTATGTTGCCAACAGCATAGCCCCTACATGGGTTACCAAAAAGACAAGGTCAATGTACAAGGGGAGAGTGCATAGCCAAAAGAAAGACTAATTTACTGTACATCTTCAGCTTATATGCAATTGTATGACTTGTGCTTTGAAATCACATTTGTTGGTCATCTTCGCTATGCCAGTTGCTATTCTTGTCTTTATCTTCCTTTGTCACTACCAACCCATCGCTGTTAATGTCCCATAATTGCCCTCAGTCCATCATTGGCATGTGGAGCAATCCTTTGTCTCTTGACAGGCAGAGAAATGTGGTTAGTGCATCTGGCATACATAAAGGCAGTCCACCCTTGCAAAATTCACCTTGCAACAGTTCGCCCTTCATGAAGCTTGAGCAAGTTACATTTAAGATTATCCTGAAATGTGAGGACAGTAGTATGACTGCAGTATGTTGAATTCATCTACAGCATTCGAAGCTAATCATTAGATAGGACTTGCCCATGAGGTAGTCACATCTCTCAGTCTTTGTCTCTGCAAGGTCTCATCCAATCTTAGGCTTAGCAATGACAGTAGATGCACCAGTCTTCTCACACAAATTAAAAGTGTGCACCAAAAACTGATTGATGTGAATCCAGAGGTGGGTTCCCTTACTCCACTGCTGATGCTACTACTCATTGCTGCTGCAGCTTGTGTAGTTTATTGACCATGACATTCTTGTTCCCCTGAAAGAACACCTTGCCATTAGAAGGGAAGAGCTCAATCCATTCAAGTCCATGCAGTCCAAATTTCGCCTATATGACATTCTCATGGTGATGGTACTCATGTTTCTGCTCATGCTTGTAGGCTTCAACATCTGGTCACATTTCATTGTTGTACATGTTGTTTAGCAAATCCAGCTCCTCCATAATATGATTTCAAATTTCGTGCTCTTCCAATGTCTGGAAATGACCTCATTTTATTGGCATTCAGTGTTACATGCATAAAAGGATGAGACTCACAAGGACATAGTTACCTACTGGAGAACATATACTTGCCAAAAATTGTCACTTGAGGTAGTACACTTTTCTCTTGGGCCTATACAGTCAAGCCTAACAGGTTGTATGACTGATTCACCAACTTCTAGCCATTGCCTGCACCTTGCAACACACTGCCAGTGAACCTGAACCAGTGTAGAAAATGGCTGTAGGCAGCCTCAGTAGTGACTCAACTACTATTATATTAGATGTACCTGTAGGCAGCTACAGGCTATCAGTAAGTATGGAAATACTAAGTAAATAGTAGACTTACCCTCAGTAGTGACTCAACTACTGAGGGAACAGTACCAAATGTACTCTAAGTATGCGCTCTAAGTGCTTATGTAATCAACCAAAAAGCGCACCAAAAATAAGTATCACACAGGGGTGATTCAATCTCCAACAACCAGGTCATGAACTGATCCAGATGGTCCAGGTACAAAACTGTTGAGACAAGGGTGATCTCACATGCTCAAACCAGCTAAATGTCATTAGCTCTATCAACAAGGGGGCTTCAGATGCTGCAGCATGGCCAGCTCAAGGACCAGTGCCATGCTGTGAATAGTACATTGCACATGGGTGGCTACAAGACATTGAATGCAACAAATCTGATAGTTATGTGGGTCATGATCTCAGTGAGAATCACACTTCAAATTCCATGAATGCCACCACCTGCAGGTCTATGCATTGGCTATTCCTCATGCTACAGTGAGCCAGGACAGTGGAGGGACACATGAAAAACTTGACAGCTGAGGCTTGAATCAACATGCTAAGAGGTTACATCCATTCTTTACATTTAATCTTTGGTGCAGAACATCAGGCATTGCAGAAAACACTTCAAATGCAGTGGAATTACAGGAGAGCCCAGTGGGGGCTGTGGCATGTCAAACACAGTGGCCATCAGGAGGGTCAGTCTTTGTGCATTGTGACTTCAAGTTTGTACCTTGATTGGGAAAGTCATGTCATGGCTATCCAATGTCATGCCAACCACCTGAAACAAAGTCCTGTGGCTCATAAACAGATGAAGAAGTTCTGGAATCTTTCGCAGGGACCATCTGCCCTACTTCTAACTTGTCACAGTCTCCTCTACAATAGGCATACTACAATATTTACCTCAATGATAAGTTTCTATGTAGTATATGCTGCCTCTCCTTCCACCTTGAAATTTTTCGTCACAGATGAGTTTGGAACTCAGATGACTGGGGGGTCCTACTTGTTGGAGCATATAAACCTCCCCTGTATTGCAGGTCCTAGGTGCGATGTTTGGGTGCTTACATAATCACCTTAGAGCGGACTTAGCAGTACATTTCATAGAGTTCCCTCAGTAGCTCACAGTCTACTGAGGGTAAGCACTCATATATCTCACAGCATATTACTTACTGACATCCTGTAGTAGCCTACAGGTACAGTATTCTACTCAGTAGCTCACAGTCTACTGAGGTAGCCTACAGATATATTTCAAGACTAATGGCCTTTGCTTGCAGTGTGATCAGTTCAACTAATGCTCCGACAAGCTGGCAACCAGCCCAGGACGGACTGTTGCATGCCTTTTACTGTACCTTTGACTATCCAACATGGTAAGATGACACTTGTCTTTCAGCTTAGACGGGTTGTGAAAATGGTGTGCAGTTTTACTCAGAGGCTATCTTATTGCATCGCGGACCTTTGGCAAAAGTATGGCTTGCAGCACACTTGGAACGGAAACTCTCCAAAACACAGACACTGCAGACCGATATTGAGCAAACTGCATGTAGGTATGATTTCGCATGACAATGGTTCTGTGTCTAATGCGATGGGAGGTGCTATCATGGGACCAGAGGTCGAAGTGATGCCACTCTGTCTCAGTGGACAGCTCTTGCTTGGCGTTGTCTGCATCTACAGCAGGAAGGCCAAGTACCTCCTCGACGATTGCAATGAGGCTCTTCTGAAAATCAAAGTGGTACATACTCACTTCCCTTGATTGTACTTGGGCTGAGTGCAGGTTCCCTATCCAGGCATTCTGCCCAGGTGTTGTAGATATGATCGAAGAGCAGTTGGCTGCGAATCGCAGCGCAATCACTCTTCAAGGTGGTAACTTGGACTTGGATGTGCTTATTCCTGGTATCAACTGGTGGGTTACTGTTATTCACATCGAGTGGTGTGACTATATGCTTTGTCACAAAAGGAACATTGACTTCGAAGATCGTATAGCTGAGCCTCAGGGTCATCATGTCTCCCAACAAGCCGACATCACACTGCAGACTGCCGACGAATTCCAGCTCGATCTAGATAACCCTGGCTATGGATTCGATCTCTGCCCGTCTGATGGCATAGGTTCACAAAACTTTGGTGAACTCGACCTTGGGCTTGATTTTGGTGATGGACCAGTTAGCGTCATCAATGGAATAGTCGAAGTTGGACATGATGCACCCATCCCACGGAGTGCGAGAGAGTCTCTGGAGTTGATGATGGGCTGTGGTACAGATAAGGATGAGATATTCTCTCATGTTAGCAGGGCGGCTTCCGAGTTTCGATTTAGTGTGGACAGGGATGTTGACATGCCTTTTGGACCCGATACTGGTGGTATGGACGTTGATTTGGGGCTAGACTTCAGAGACGGTCCATTGAGCGAGCCAGAAAGAATGCGAACATGATCACCATCCTGGATGTGTGAGCTATTTCTCATTACTTCTCTCGATTCGTGGTATTCAGGTCTTCTTAGCATCTCCGCTCACTGAGCCTCTGCAAACACCACTCCTTGACATGCAATACACTCTGCGTTTGGCGGCAGAGACTACTTGGAGAAGATGCTGAGGGTGATGGCACTAAAGTCAAGCGGAAGCCAAAAGAGAAGAAGCAAATTATCGATATGGTTGTGGAACTGATGGATGAAGGTGGAGCCAGGGGAAGGAGGGGTTTTGGTGCCCCTGTCGTTCAAGATGTCAGCGATATCCTGACAGAGCAATGGTTCCTACCTCACCCCTTGATGGGTAAGCATCTCATGGAAATTCGGGAGGACCCTTTGGCACATTTCTTGCCAACCAAAGTCACTCCTGAAGGAACATACCTTTGTGTTGGCCCACCAGGGTTGGCTCCAGAATTGACTGGTTTGTTCTTGTGGCCAATACAGAGTGGGCCCCTATCTAAGAAGAGGGGTACATCCCCAGGGAAGGGTAGCGGGAAGAAGCTGAGGGTGGAGGGTAGTGTACAGGATGAGGAGGAAGTCGAGCAGGCCCGATGGGATGCGAGTGTGGTACCTAGTGTTGGTCTGCCTGGTGATGTTCTGGGTCCATGTGCCAGCCTTGCTCCTGATGGCGGTGGCTTCGAGTTTGGCAACATGACCGGAGTGGTGGATGATTTCCAAATGAATGTTCCTGATGACTTCCCTATGGCTCAGGAGGACCTAGGGGCCGAACGTGCCAAGAGCCTCGCCCTGTCTGAGCTAACTCATCTATCTACACCCGGGATTGAAGGTGAAGAAGAAACTCATGCTGATCCTACCTGTCCCATCGCTGCTTTCGACATTCGACCCTTACCATCGTCCCAAAGCCAGGAGATGGGCGGGGACTTCGACCGCAAAGGGTACAGAAAGAACACCATAAAAGCACTTGCCATCATATGCCGAGATTTGCAACCCATGCATGATGGTCAACAGCCTGCAATGAGTTTCACCAGAATGTCACAAAAAGCATCACAATGGGCTGCGTCTATGTTCTTTTTTGAGCTTCGGGTGTTGGGCATGC
Source organism: Pisolithus thermaeus (assembly GCA_024663475.1). Classification (NCBI taxonomy): domain Eukaryota; kingdom Fungi; phylum Basidiomycota; class Agaricomycetes; order Boletales; family Pisolithaceae; genus Pisolithus; species Pisolithus thermaeus. The sequence goes on along the minus strand of JANFAF010000157.1, from coordinate 118,284 downwards.
GCAATTGTATCAAACTCACTCAAAGTGCCGCTTTCAAGAACATCAAGATCCAAGCCAAGCCCAAGCTTTGGGAGAAAGGCAGTTCCATTGCTTCTGCAATGAGTCTGTAGGTTCGATCGATAGGGCTAATTTTATACAAGACACACCTCCACTTTGCTCTGGCAGTCTTTTCTGAGATGATTGCAGTGCAAATGGGAAGCATAGATGCTGCTCTTTTATGCATATTACATGGTAAATGAAGGTCTAGTTTACAGAAGAATTCCTTGGTATGTAATGTTAGTGGTTGAGTTCTCATTAGGGGGTGTAAGAATGTGGGCATGGTTGCAACGATGAATGTGCTGCAGCGGCTGTGGTTGTGGTTGGGAGGATGACATGATGGAGGGAGCATGCATATTTTATTGCAGATTGCATTAATGAGAAAAGTCTTCCCTCTTCCAGCCTTGCCATTGATGAATGCATATAATGGGTCCCCATTGACAGCATAGTGTACAATATTATCCAAGATGGATTACTGGTTGGAGGTCATAAGCCTCATTGACATCTGCAGCCAGTTCATGTGCCTCTGAGTCCCACTTTATTTGTTTGTGGAGTAGTTCACTCAGGTTATGTGCAGGTTGGGGGAGGCCAAAGTTGTCAAGGACTTTCCCATGTTCTTCCAGTGCACCAGCAATAGACTCCAATGCATGGCTGTGAGCAATGTCCATGTTATCACAAGACTGAGGCATGAAATCCTGAGATAAGTCTATTTGGAACTTTTGCCACAGTACAAGTGGTTCTATGATGCAGTCATTGACCAAAAGTTGGAGAAAGTGAAAGTGAAGCTCATGAGGTGTGCAAAGAGCAGAAATGGCTTCATGCATAGTGTACTCCCAAAAGGAGATACTTCCAGCCCCAGACCCTCTGGGGCATGGAGAATATTAAGACAGAGTAGTACCTATATGGCAAGTCCTCTTACTTACATTTATGGTAGTTCTTACAATGGTGCTAGTTTACCTGGTCCATGCACACCATCCATGTATATAAACCCTCCAGGATTGACCTGAGAGGATAAGCCTTGAGCTAACAAACTTGTTTTAAATTGTTCTCACTCAGAACTACTATCTCCTTACACCCAAGACCAAGACCAACTGAAACACTAAAGGCAAGTGCTCAGCCCTTGCCCTATTAGCTCCACATCCTCTGCACAATAACATTCACCCACTCTCATTCCACTTCCTCTCAGTGGTATAGCAATCAGCACCATAGCCCTTTCTCTTACCAATCTTTTGTCTAGTTCCTGCTTCAAACCCGCAGAAGTTGTGGTTTTGAAGCTGGGACTACCCCTCAAGATCTGGTTTGTATGCTAAGTAAATACTAAATCACCATTGGGAACACTTGTGGTACTCCCAGATTCTGTCAGATGTCTTGAATTGCTAGACACATATCATGCCAAGTTACATAAAAGAAAGTGAAGTGTTCTGATTACACTGATTCTTGGACATTTTGATTTCCCACCTGAAGACACACACCATGCACACCCACTCATCATCAACAGTCACATGTGCCAACACCCACATAACACATGTGCACACAAATTCAGCTACTTATTGTCCCTCCCTCTTTCAGGATAATGACCCTGAGCTGTTCTAATGCCTCATCAACCTGTTCCACTGTGGAAAGCAAAAATGCCAGGCAAACATAGGCTGTCTTGTGACCATTGGGAAGAAAAACAACTCCAGGAAGGGTGAACACACCTCCCTCATAAGCCTTCTTCTCTATCAGCCCCTTGGAGTCACCATCCCCATCCAAGTCAGGCTCAAGAGGAGTTTGAACCTGCATGGTCACTTGGATAAGAAAAATAAATAGATATTCAATTTCCATCATCATCCTGAAATAAAGATAGAAATATGGACCATCCACATTGGACATCTTGGTTCTCCTAGTGCAATTCCATCTGTATAGCTGCTAGATGATCCCTCAAGAATAAGGAGGTTGTGCTCTCAAGCTCAAGAACCTCTCTTTGACATTTGATTGTGGCTGTCATGCCCATAGGGTTACAGCCATACTGCAACTAGCATTTGAGGATGACCTGGCACACTCATGCTCAATGTCAAGTCCAGGCCTACTCTGATGATCCCTGACACTCACAGAGGCCATGGGGGGTGTATGAAGGTAGACCAATGTGGGCCAATGCTTGGCTGACAAGGGCCAACAGAGAGTGACACTGGCCAAAGGGTGGCCAATGGCCAGGACAGAGGTTCAGGAGAGGGTGTTGGGTTCAGCTCATGCACTGCCCCCTTGTACAAGCCCAGCCCTCAGATTTCAAATAGAGAGAGAAGTCAGGGGGAGCCCAACAGAAGACAGAGAAGGCCAGTCAAGGACCACAGAGAAGGGGGAACTAAATCAATATTCATACTGAGGAAACACTGCTGAGTGTGGTGGGCTTATATACAGTCAACACACCATTGAGGCAGTACAGTATCAGAACATCAGAACTAACATACAGAGTACAGTAAATTTTCAAGGGGTAAAGAGTGTCAGAAAACTTCAGATGGGGAATGGTACATATGACAGAGGTGAATCATGGGACAAAGGAGAAACATCTAAAAAGGCATAGTACAGACAGGAAGTCTTTGGAGCACTCACCAATAGCCAATCAGAAGATAGGCCAAAAGCCTAAATGAGTAGTGGCCCTGCACTGAGCCATGCAGTGTGGTAGCTGTGCCATGCCTAGACTGGCCTGTCATCCCAAAAAGAAGGTGACCCCTAAATAGAGGGAGGGAGTCACCTGACTGTAGGGGGCACCAGTCATGTGGTGGCCCTGACAGAGACCAACATGGTCTGACAGGGGATTGGGTGGGAGTGCATTGTACAGGTGCTAGAGCAAGCAGATGGGTGCAGAGTGGGGTGGCAAAGGACTGTTGGTGCAGAGAGTGGTCAGGAATAGTACTGTCCAGAGGCATGGACATGACACTCAGTATCATTCATGCTGGTGTACATCTGTTGCCTGTGACTTGTGATAATGCATCAAGTAGTGTAGTCCCATTCATTGTCATATAGGGATCATTAATGAACTACCACAGCCCCCTAATGAAGTATGCATACACTTTTCTGTCATATTCCTTGTGTATAGACATTTTCTTGTTGTAAGTATGTATGTAGTGGTGGTATGCAAGTGTGGCAGCATCACACATACTTGATGCACTCTTATGCAGGCACAACTCTGACATGAGTGCAATTTCAATGCAAGTATGACTCCAACACAAGTGCAAAACTGCAACATAGGTGCAACTCTGATGTAAGTGCAACTATATTGTTGTAATTTTTGTGCTCAAGTGGTTGACCTGGATGCAGCTGGCAAGTGCAACATTTATAAAATCAGCTGGCTGGAGGGGATGACTATGGCAAAGGCTGCTTGGGAAGTCATGTCTGCTGAAACAATCCAGCAATGCTGGAATCATACCAAAATTCAGCTGTACATATGGACTACTATGGATAACAATGATTCATATGCTGATATTTCACCCTGTCACAGTGATAATTCGAAGTCATTTTGTCTGGCTCACATGGATCCTGTTGCATGGGACTTAATTCATCAACTAGCTACACCTGGGTTATGGCTGCTTCGCAGCCTTAATCTGACTAAGTGACATGTGCCAGCATGGAGTGAATTGACTGGCATTGGCCCACCCCCTGGCATGAAGTGGATTCACTGGCATTGCCAGTGAATCCACTCCATGCCAGGGGTGTGGGCCATGCCAGTCAATTCACTCCATGCTGGGGGGGGACAGGCTACATCAGTGATCTCTGGCTGGTAAAACAGATGCTGGTATATTTGTCAGTACACTTATGACCTTTGGCCTCAGGGCTGCAAAGCAGCGCTGAGGCCTTATGGATGCTGGTATATTTATCAGTATACTTATGACCTCAGCCCTGAGGCCTCCCCTACCCCTCTGGTGTTGGGTATGGTATGTTCACTGGCTTGGACTGGCATGGGGTATATGCACTGGCTTGGAGTGTATTCATTGGCATGGAGCCCATTCACTCACACACATAGGCTTTCTGTACAATACTTCAATTCCTTGTTTCCTTATTCACAAACTTTCATAATCCTACCTACTGGTACAATGGTGCAGTTACAGATCAAATGTCCCAATGTCTAAGTACCTCAGCCCACATTACATTCCACCTTTGATCCTCCTGGGATGTGTACAATGTGAAAGAGTGACAGAGAGCTATCAATGAAATCCATGACAGAAAATATCAGAGTGCAAGTCTATCTGTAAAGAATGCCCCTATGACTTGCTGATAGTCATTGCATGGGCCAGGTGCACAGGGAACTGCCTCCAATTAAAAGGAGCAGGGGAATCTTCAAGTCCAGAATCAAGGGCTGGGGATTGACTCCCCAATGTTCACTGACATGGAGTCACACCTGCTGGCATTGACATGATTGGGTGCATTCACCAGCTGCCTCACCCCCTGGCATGGAACCCCTGACACAGATTGGACTCACTGGCAGCCCCCACCCTCACCCTTGGCATGGAGTGAGTTCACTGGTTGTCTTCCCCCCACCTTGGCATGATGGGTTCACTGGCTACCATTGCCCTCCCAGTTTGGAGCAGGTAAGTTCACTGACTGCTCTCACCCAGTGACCCCCATGGCATGGAGTGGGTTCACTGGCTGCCCTCACCCCTTCCCCCAAGTTGGCACAGAGCACATTCACTGGCCACCACCTCCTCCCCTGGCATGGAGTGCATATGCTGGCCTCTCCCACCCCTCTACACCACCATCAGCAAAACTGTCTTTTTCAGTCAGTGTCACTGTAAAATTTTCTGACAACTATTCAATGTTAAATACATCAATTTTTTTCGCTTGTAATGCATGATATCATGTATTAAGGATAGGCAGATTGTTGCAAAAATATATTTATGCTCTACAATCTGGTATTAAGTGAGTTGTGAGCCACTGTGCAGCACTGTACAGAGGGGGACCTTCCTATCACTCTGTGGCACTCTGTGGCAGCCACTGTACAGTGCTATACAGTGACAGACTGTTTTGCTGATGATAGCCCAGCCCACCATTACAGTGATTGATCAAGATAGCTGTCACCATGGTTCATCCACCCCTTTCATGGGGTTGTTCTATAGGATCACCCTCAGGAGGCACCACCACTGCACTTAGATACTCAGTTATAACCCTTTGATGACCCATTCAATCAGCATCCTATTGCTACAACTATTTTCCTCTTCAAGGTCCTCTGAGTCCCTGCTCAACTGAGGCAGAGAGTTCCCACAAATAGTTTATCAGTGTGGTTTCTGCCTTGTGCAGCTTATTTCTCACTGGACTGCCCCCTTCCCCAGCCAGGGTGATAGACTGATGCTGGAAAAATATGAAGGCAGCTTGTCCACCCCCCCAGCAAAGTTGCAGCATGGTCCATTGCCTCAATCAGGCCTGCAGGGCTCACTTGAGTGCTCACACTGTCATGGTTTCAACCAATTCCCATGGTCATGCACACTCATCAGGCCCTATTAACAGGCAAAGGGCTGAGTCTGAAATGCCACATGGTTTTTTTGGCTTTGCTGAAATACACAAAATATGTGAAATAAGCATCAGCTCAGGAGTTGCCAGGTGCATGTGAACCATTCTCCCTTTAACTTATGATGGAACCCACTCAGCCTTGACAGGCCCCACCAATCATATCTCTGCTCTGTAGTCTCCTCAGCAGTCCCAGCCCCAAAAGAGCCTCAGCAACCAGCAGACACACAGAGTTGAATCTGTGAAGCCAGGTAGTAGGGACTTGAGAGGATGCTCATCTTGGTCTACAGCTTTCACTCAGTCCCCTCAAGTTCAGCAAGCAGCCACCTGCAAGGCACTGCTCAGGAAAGGGTACCAGAGGAAGGTCTGAAGTCCATATTATTAGCATCACAGTACACTTGGAAGATTTAAAACATGCCTTGAACACCTGAAAGGAGACCCAACACACATTAGAACAGGCCTTGCACTTGAACAGGGGAAGGTATCCTACCAGGTGAGTGGAATGACCACTGGCAGAAGACCAGAAAAGCACAGAAATTGAACTGAAATCTAGGTTTCTTGGACAGATGAGCATACTGTCATGAAGCCATTCAGCCAATGATGCTCACAAAGCATTATATACTGCTTATATATGGTCTGTACCTAAGGGGAGACTGCATACTACTACTTTGTACCAGTACAGAGAGGGAAAGCAGACGGGGGGGAAAGCAAGAAAGAGCCATTGCACACGCACAGCAAAGAACTGAACCGAATGTGGCTGAGTTCGAAAACCACGTGCTTTTTCGACTTAACCGGAACAGCCGAAGTACATGAAATAAGCATCGGCTTGGGAGTTGCCAGGTGCATGCAACAAAAGTGTTCTCCCGTTAACTTATGATATGCCACTGGTACAATGACACTGCCAAGTGTAGAGAGCAGTTTACATGCTCATCTTCATGATCAGTACATTGATAATGACTGGCAGCCTGCACTGAAGGCTGTTATGGAATCTGAAGACACTGATGCAGCACTTAATGCCATTTCAACTCTCTGAACAGCTGCATTGTCATGCTCTGGGATTAAAATCTGTATTCCCATGCTCATGCCAGTGGCTTCAGAATCCATGCAGAAGCCAAACCAACTAACTTTGGTGGAAACAGAGGTAATGGAGTTGGTCCAACACTTAAAGGAACAGAACCATATTTTTGGCAAGATGCCATCTATTGATGAACTAGTGGAACCTCCCAAAGAAAGAGAAACTCTGGAGTCAATATTGGATGGCAGTATCAGGACAATCACTGACACTGTATACTTGGAGATGGCTGCTTCAAATGGCACAGTCATTGGCATTGATGATAGCAATGATGGTGATGATGATGACATAGGAAATGTCATGGTGCCAACACAGAGTGAGCTCATTGACTTGTGCAAGCAGCTGGAGGCAGGTTGCATGCAATATGAGGGTGATCCATGCATTTCACTTGATCTATCCTCCAACCTCATTAAACTTAGAGCTCTTCTATGATGAGAGGAAATTATGTTTGCAAAACAGACTACACTCTGTCAGATAGTTACTTCCTTAGTAATACCAAGCTACTGAGGAGACTAAGAGAAAATTTACTCTACTCTGTATCCGCTTTTCTGCTTATGTAAGTAACAAACCTTCGCACCAAGTGTGTACTACTCAAGGGGCAGTTTATATTCCAACACACTTGACATGTGTTTCGCTTCTTAATATGCCGTATTTCCATGTGCCTCTGAGGCAGGTTACTGTATGTCACATACTGTGTCACATAAGTGTGACAAATGTGTTGTGCATAATCTGCTTAATGCATAGACTTTTGGCAGTCCCATTGCTATGCATTATGAGGTAGTGTACTGTACTATGGGAATGTCCTCCTATCCTGCCCAGTACAAATCAGAACATGGTGTGAATAGGCAGGATCTATGTGGGTTACAAAGCTTGTACCAAAAACCAACACACAAACGAACAATGTGCGCTCCAAATTAGGGGGTTCCATGAGGGTGCCCAATTGGGTATACGACGGAGGCCGTCCGCCGCAATTTTACAGGGCCAACCTCACATTTATGAAAGAACAGCTGACAACTCACAGGCATCATTGAATGTGTCAGTGGTAACTCCCGAACTACTAAACAAACATGTTTGAAACACACAGCGAGTCGTTGCCACTGTGGAGAAGTGCTCCAGTAACGGTAAATAGAGTACGACTGAATGTCTCGTGGACGGTACGGATGCACACTCTGCCCAACCAAGCCGCCTAAATACCACTAATTCTGCGGAAAGTATTCGGAGCATTGCTAGTGTCGGAAACGCGACTGCGTCAGCGCTGTATACGGTCCTTCTGCCACCCTGGCACGGCAAGAAGGTTCGTTAGCTGGCGGACCAGGGAACATGTAAATGTGAACGGACAGAATGGTTGGAGCTGGGTCTGTGGTATGTAGGGGGAGGAACGGAAGGGAGACGCTTGTGTGAAGGCTGCTAGCTTCGTTACACCCGAAGGGACATAGTGGAGAGGAGGTCCGACGCATTGAGACGATGCCTCATGCTAGTCCGGATCCACCGGTGATGGGACGAGGAGGATGAAAGTCGAACGAAGTAGCGCTGAGCCGAGCGAGAGCAGCGTCAGTCACTGACGTGATACCAAAGAGACGAACCTGCCAAATTCAAACAGAAGCCCATTACACACCTTGCCTTTCAACCACCACTTAGTCAACCACAATGGTGCAAGACCGTCTGACCGCACCATCTATGGTATGCATACTGACGCCAGCCTCCATTGCACCTGACCACTACTCGACGATGTTCAGACCACTTATTACACACAGGACCCCGCAGCGGTTGCCGAGGTTGCGCTTACGGTTCAACTGGAGCGACTACGGGTCACGGAGGCGTTGACAGCCGGTGACAATGTGGTGGTACGTCTCGAAGACGCATATACCTCAATTAGACAGAAATCAGCTATCATATCTCGATTGGAACGTGAACTCGAGACTCTTAGGCAATCGTCAGCTCCTTCATCAAAGAACCCGAGTGAACTGCAAGAGATTCAATGCAGCGGTTCTTCCACTGGTACCGAAGAGCAAACGGACGACGAGAAGGGTATCAACCTCAAAAGACATGTGAGAAACATGCACAGGAACTCTTTTCATCTGCGTGTCGATGGCCTTCGGAATCCATCACACAGCAATTCTATCAGTGATTGATGCTATTCTCTGTTAGGTACGTTTGGACTCGCCATCCTCCTGGGTACGAATCACAACACCACCCAAAACTACATGTTTGGATGATCATACCGCGTGTACCTCTCGGGCGTCGAGCAAGCTTTTTCCTAGTGTAAGTGATGATCTCAAAGAGCAGGTGAGTGCATATATGCAACCAATCAACTTCATGTTTCCCCACGCTCGTCCAGATTGCATTGCCATCACTCTCATTGGAGGGTGGAGCTGAGAAGACCATCGCTACATGGCGTTCGATACTTGCTGCGCTTCCCCTTCCGTCCGACATTCCAGAGGAAGAGCTTCAGCCTATTTTCCTACCACGTTCATATTCATTAGGCGATTTCCTCTGCAATACCACGGGCGTGTGTATTATATTCGGCATACTCGCCTTACTGACCCTCTCCTCAAGACTTTAAAGAACTTGTATGGTAGCTCTGATCTGTTCTAAGCCATTCTCTCTAGCTGGGATTGTCAGATTGAAGAACTACCGCGTCATGTCGCAAGCGACGACGTACTGGTGCCCGGATCGAGAAGAACACGGATATTTTCTCACCCCAGTTTTCAAGTGCACCACAAATCCGCGCGTTGTCACTGCCCATCGGTGGTTGGCCGTGGATGTTCTTGGTCACATGCGAGAACCGACCGGTATGCTGGCTTCCTTCGCAGCTGGCAAATGAATGCTCTTACTGCAATGACGTTCTTATTTACAGAATGCTTTTATTACAAAGATGGGAAGTGGTATTATGCGGGTACATATAGGGCGTTTCGCATGGACGATTTGACGATTCAAGAGTGGGAGTTGCTCTCGACCGAGGTACAGGAAATGATCTGTGATCTTTTCGCCCTTCACGTGGACATTTTGCAGACTACGCAAGCATTAATCAAGAAGACGCTCGCGGGCCGGAAGAACGCGTCGCCTCAAAACACGTATGAGGCCGGTCAGCTGTATGCTGTCGGAGCTCTGAGGGTATCCTGCGTGGGACTGCAATGCATTGGATTTAATAACCAGGTGTATCACGTTATTTTGGAGCAGCCACGGTTCGTACATTGGACCCACGACTCTGGATGGAGTTCCCCGATTCCACCCACCGGTCGACACGTTGGAATCAGTGACGATAGCAAGTCTTCGGTTGACTAAAAGGTTCTTCCCCCTTCGCAACTACTGTGCGTGGACTCTTTATCCTGGATGCATTATGTGGCGGTTTCCAGTGTGGCCCCCTTCTGTTTCTTCATCGCGCGGCTGTCGAATGTATCCCCACTGCTGAGTGGAAATGTGTCGTGTATGTAGCTCTGGTACGCCTCGTGGAAAACTCTACATTAGGCATGACCATCAAATCATAAGGATTACCCATGATCATTTGTCCCTGCTGTTCTCTCCCGTTTTGTCTCCTCCCTCCATCAACTTGAAAGAAAGCATGGACTACACCCCAAGGACTGCTCTCTGTTGTGATCGTGTCCTACAATTGCCAGCGCCGAGTATTAAGCTTAGTTTCACCGATGCTACGTATGTCTCGACGATCTGGACTGGTCACTCCTATGTGGTTACTGAACCAAGGGTGCTACTCCCATGAATGATCTCCCGGAGCCAGGATATTGGCAACAGAAAACCATCCAAGTTAATATGGATTTTCGTCTATCCCATTTCTTTAAGTCATTTAATGAAAATTTGAGACGTGGATGGGGAGGTGGCGCATTGAATATCTCTATAAGTTAAGTAATGTCTGTAAGAGACACCAGTTAGAACCACAGAACGAGAAGCAATTGCCCGAGCAAACCCACCGTCACGGAATGGACCAGTAGGGCACACATGTCAGGGTCTAGGTCCTTCAACCACAGGAAATCCACAAGGGCATTTGCAACAAGGAGTGATATCATCACCTGTCTGACAGGAAACAAAAAGAAGCATAGCGCGCACCGGAATTTGAATATAGCAATCGACATACCGCACAACAGAATGAGTGCAGATAGAACGGCAAATAGTATAGAGTTTGGGCCATCCGGGGGCATGTGGGGTGGCAAGGAATATTATGCCTACAGGCATGTCGACGAGGAGAAGAGCGATCGTAACCAGCTTCTCGGGTGGCTCCTTTCTTCGTGAATAAGCGTGATGTTTTTAGTGACTCGATAGTCGAGAGATGGCAATAGACCCCACACTCCCTGGTAAACTTGTTTTTACACTCAGATATACAAGCTGATGCAGTGTGGCATTACCATGCACCGCTAATCACGACTGCAAGTAGGGGAAATCCTTGGCATCGGGAGCCAAAGATGTCCAGTACTATTCCCGTTACACTGCTGATGACCATGGGACCAAATAAGGGAAGCCGACCATGCCATATGAGGTCTTTTACGCTGCTTCTACGCTGCATAATGAAGAAACAGGAAGTCACCAACAGAATGAGATATAATACGAGGACAGAGGGTAATGGCATGTTAATGAAGTCCATCAAGAGTGAGGAAACAGCATGAGTAGACACAGTGTAACCAAGTCACCAAGACAGGAGGCCACTGGAATGTTGTCTGTGACACAGTGCGCAGACACGACATAACTGGAACCATAAAAATTGAGAAACAACTCACCACATCATTAACTTTGAGTTGGGATGCCTCTTGAACCACAAACACAACCATTCCCCCTGGGAAAAACTCTTCCCCCCCCCCCCAAACACCAGTGCCTGTCATTAGAGCCATGTCCAGTTCAACTGTCAGACATCAGAAAGTGTTTTCACCCATTCCCCAAAGGCACCTTCTGTTGGAGATTGAATCACCCCTGTGTGATACACTGTTTTGGTACGCATTTTCACATGCTTACATAAGCGCTTAGAGCGCACTTTACAGTACACTTTTGGTACTACTCCCTCAGTAGTTGAGTCACTACTGAGGGTAAGCCTACTATTTACTTAGTATTTCCATACTTACTGATATCCTGTAGCTGCCTACAGGTACATTCAATATATAGTAGTTGAGTCACTACTGAGGCTGCCTACAGCCCTTTTGTCAAGTCTGGGCCTACTCCGACAGTTCCCGACACTCACAGAGGCTGTGGGAAGTATATGGAGTGTGGCTGACATAGGCCGATGCTTGGCCAACAGAGGCCGACGAACAGCGATGTTGGTTGAAGGTTGGCCGACGGTTGCGACAGGGGTTTGGGAGAGGGCGTCGGGTTCAGCTCGTGCGCTGCCCCCTTGTATGAGCCCAGCCCTTGGATTTCAGACAGAGAGGGGAGTCGGGGAGAGTCCGACAGACAACAGAGAAGGCCGGTCAAGGACCGCAGAGGAGGGAGGACTAAGTTGATATTTGTACTGAGGGACCACTGCTGAGTGCAGTGGGCTTATATACATCGAACGCACCATCAAGGCAGTATGGTATCGGAACATCGGAACTAACATACAGAGTACAGTAAATTTTCAAGGGGCGGAAACATCAGAAAACTTCAATCAGAGAATGGTACATACGACGGAGGTAAAAGACAGGACAAAGGAAAAATGCCCAAAAGGAATAGTACATACAGTAGGGCTTTGGAGCGCCCACCAATAACCAATCAGGACACAGGCCGAAAGCCTAAATGGGTAGCGACCCTGCGCCGAACCATGCGGTGTGGTAGGTGTGCCGTGCCTAGGCTGGACCATTGGCCCAAAAGGAAAGGTGACCCCTAAGACGGTGGGAGGTGTCAACTGACTGACAAGTCACAGTCACATGGTGCGCCCGACAAGGACCGACAGTGGCTGACAAGGGACCGGGTGGGAGCACATTGTACAGGTACCAGAGGGAGCAGACAAGTGCAGAGCAGAGCGGGGAAGGACCAGAATGTGGGTACAAGCGTGACACCTTTTCAACACCTTCAAGGCCCATTATGCCCCACCTGCCCTCCCCTGGTTTGTCCTCACTCACTTCACATCCAACCCTTCCATGTGGACCTGGACAACCAAGGATGGCCCCAACAAGGGCAAATCCTTCCAGGCCCCCACCACTCCTGTTACCTGTGATAAGGCAGCACCTAGGGCTGTCCATTGGATGGTCACTGTCTTCCACTCATACAAAGCCCATCTTAATCCCATTGCTATTGACAAGGATAGTGGAAGGGTAAAACAAGGCTGGCTGAGACTATATCAAAATAATATGTATGTTCATCTTTGAGGCCAACTGAAGTCCTGTACATTGCCCAAGCAGGCACCCCCACCCACACCCAAGTCATCCCCCTTCCAATACCCTAACCTTGATTAGGTCCCCCCTACCACTGTGAACCCCTTGAGGCCATGCTGGCAGAGCTGCAAAAGGAGCTTCATGAACTTCAGGGGAAGTTCACCAATTATATTTTGTCCCATGAGGCATGCTGCATGTGTGGCAGCCACTCATCCTCTGAATCCTTGTCATCCAAGGATGGACATGATGATGATGTCCCCCACAACTCATCCCCCCCTACCACATCTCTATATTCTGGATCCCAAAGGATTGGCAGTCCCTAACCTCAAGCCCCCACCTGGTTAGTCACTGCACTATCCAACCACAGCATCCCCCCTACCTTCCAAGGAGATCTTTTCTCCCCTGACCCCATCACCAACAACCCACTTCCTGAAGAAGCCATGTCAGCCATCAAACTGATTTTTGATGGTGCCTTCCCCCTGTACCTTGGCCTACTTAGAGATAGGTCACTCATCATAGCCACCACTTGTTGGAGATTGAATCACCCCTGTGTGATACTTAGCTTTGGTGCACTTTTTGGTTGATTACATAAGCAACTAGAGCGCACACTTAGAGTACATTTTGGTACTATTCCCTCAGTAGTTGAGTCACTACTGAGGGTAAGTTCATACATTCTTTACAGTAAACTACTTACTGATCCCCTGTAGCTGCCTACAGGTATATCTAATATATCAGTAGTTGAGTCACTACTGAGGCTGCCTACAGCCATTTTCTACACCACTGCCAGGCATGAGGTAGTGGAAACCACCCTTTGCCTCCCATGTGACCCCACCATCCCAACAGCTCAGTGTTAAAACAGCAGCAGTATTCACCCTGCCACCCTCTTACCTATTTTCTTACTGTACCATTCCCTCTGTACAACTTGAGTAGCTAACCCTTCTCCCAGCTCCCCATGGTTCTGGCTGTCCATACATGATAGTGGCAGTTTTCTATAGACAGATCTACCCACATTGTCATTACCCTCCTCACTCCTGGACAATTACCATTTGTATATTGCAACATAGGATCCTTATGATCCTCACACAAATAAATTCAGATAAAAAAAAAAAAACTGGAACCATATACAAATTATGAATGCTTGGCTTGAACTTTGGCTATCTGCACCATGTGCGAGCTTTGCAGCCCTGTTGATTTGATCAGCCAGTGGCATTCATAAAATATCAATAGAATTTACCCTTGAGTTGGAAAACTTCCATGTATGTGCTGTTCTTTTGTATTGGTAAGTCGCTTGGTCTTTTCAATAGATGCAGAAACTTCTTTTTCCTCTGTTTGGACCTCCTCGAGCCTCCCTTTGATGCCACCAAGTTTTGCCTTGGCTTCCTTGACTTCCCAATGGTAATTATGGTTTAACTTTGAGGCACTCTTATAGATATACAGTCAACTCCCTTGTAACTGATACCCTATATATCCAATACTCCCTGAAATATGATAGCTTTTTGGATCTCCTGGCTTGGTTTGCAGCAAATTTGTAACAATACCTGATAAGTATTACCATATTTGGAAATTAATATTATATAATTAGTAGCTATGGAGCCACCAAAGGCATCAGAACTTCAGTTTGTCTGATTATGACATTCATTATGGGACCTGGTTGAATGTGTAAAGATGCTCCTCAGGCAGTATTATTGTTGTGGAAATGCACAAAGGGTCTCAATGACCCTTGCACTGGTAAGGTAGAGCCCATGTTGGTCACATTTGGGCAAATATGGCACACAATGATTTTGCAAAGCATGAAAGAGAGTAAAATTAGATGTTATTGTACTCATAAAGTATGGTGAGACTCATCCTAACTATAGCACTGGTGCTGGACAAAAAAATGCAGATTTCAATGATTTTGGCCTATTTTCTTGGCCTCCATGAGACCTGATACTCCCTGAAATCTGATACCTTTGGGATGGAACAGAGGGCTATTGGTTATGAGGGAGTTGAGTGTATATAAAAATAAAGTAATTACTGTCTTTTTCAGGTAAGCAATAAATATCTGATATTATAATATTCAAATAATTAGAATATATAGAGGTGTTCCTCCTTATTGTCACTCAAGCATCATCATTCAGGAGTTCATATCAGCTCTGCCTTCATTGTGTGTATGTTCTTATAGATCTTCCTTACCATTGTTCAATTGTCTCCCTCTAGAGCATCATGATCATCTGTCTTCTTCAACCAAACTTCTCCTTTGACCCTCTGCAACCCTCCAGCACATATGTACCATTGTGTCACTCTTGCTCAGGTACCTTCATCAAAGGTGTTGCACTACCACCTGCTCCCAACCAATTCCAGTGGCTCATGTGTATCATTTCATGCCCCTTCCTTACCCCCTCTTACATCTCATCATGCAAGGCATGACACATCTTGCAGTGGACCAAGCTGCTTTCAAGGTCTACATTGTGGAGACTTGTACAAGCCACAAGCTAGTGCACTGGAAGGACAACAACTACTGACCTTGCATGTCCATCAGGACAGACTACTTTGTGAAGTATGGCAATCCTAAGACTCTAGGGCCTGAATTCAAAACTCAAACATATATCTTTGAGTATGCAAAGTCTCACTCAGATGCACCATGCATTCCCCAAGTGATGCACTGCTTTGATGGTAGAGTCAGAGTGTATTTGGTTATGGAATTTTTCAGGTTCATGGCTGCCCCTCCAGGCCTCATTGAGAGGACAACATAGGTGGTCAAATGGCTCTCAGGGGCTCCTCCTCCTCCTGGCCATGCAATTGGTCCCTTAGGGGGCAGTTACATCTGCTACAAATTCTTTAAGGATTTTATGGCCCATCTTCCTTTCTGGAGCATTGAGGCTCTCAAGCAGTACATGCAGAAAGTGCATCCTTGTCTTTATCTCTCAAGCATCCACTACTCCATAACATGTAATCT
This sequence comes from Pisolithus thermaeus, assembly GCA_024663475.1. Lineage (NCBI taxonomy): Eukaryota > Fungi > Basidiomycota > Agaricomycetes > Boletales > Pisolithaceae > Pisolithus > Pisolithus thermaeus. Next base: position 102,473 of record JANFAF010000157.1, on the reverse strand, counting down.
GGTCCAAGTGTACACCTTGCTCTCATCCCAACCAATGTAGAAAGGATGCTACAGCTTCAGCCTTGGTCACTTCCCTGAGGGTGAAACCCCTCAGTCAGTAGATTTGGTCTGTCTGATGGTAAGATACTCATCACATGAGGGTTCAACACCCTGCATGCTTGGGATGTGTAGTCTTATGAGGCTCAACCCTTGGCTGGCAATACTGCAAGGTTCAACACACTCATATGTGTATGTAGGCTTTTGCCTTAGTCTCACTATATCCTTTTCCTTTTCTTTTTCTATGGCTTTCCTGAGGTCTTGACCTCATCATGTGTACATCTGACAAGTTCTGAAGTCTGTCAACTTCCAAGGACCATATATGGTCTGCCATTATTTGTATCACACAACATGTACAGTCAATATTCAGGCTGTATCCCTCCATTTGCTCTCTGTTGTAATCATCCCAGTGTTATGAGTCATGCTCAAGTGACAAGTCAAGCAGGACTAGTCGACCTAGACAAAGCAGCAACAAAGGAACACAAGCAAGAGACAAACCAACAACCAGCAACAGACAAGGATGACCAACAGTGGGGACAGGTGGAGGACACATGAGCAGAACCTGAAGAAGACAACAACAAAGCCTAAGCAGGCTAAGCAGTACAGTCACTCAAACAGTGACAAGGGGGTAAACACCCAATGACAAAAATGAATAGAACTAAGGAACAGTACATGGATGTGCCTACTATATATACTCTCTCAGTTAACAACCACAAAGGGCCTTGAGGCTGGGGCACAGGGCATGACATCAGAGATGACATCAGCATGTACTAGACCATGGTTCTAGATTGTAAGTATAAATAACTCTCAGTGGTAAAAAGGGGGAAGGGATCTGTAATCAGGGGTCTGGAACATTTCCAGATAAGGGCAAGGTACGAAGCCCCACAAAGGAAAGCCCAGGATAAGATCAAGATGATCTAATCGGTCATCTAATCAGAGACTAGATAAGATAAAAGAGAGGGGTAAATCCTTGATCCATTACACCCAGCCATGACCATATTCTCTTCATGCCAGCTGTGAGGGATATTGAAGTGCTACATCTAATGTACATAGTTGTGACACTGGCAGACTAAGTTGTGACTCAGTCACTCCCCAAACCGATATAGAATCAAGGGGAAAGAGTTATTTAAGCACAAGCATGAAATGAGCTCAATTGGAGTGTACTATGACAAGAGAGCCCAGTATTTATACTTCTAGAGTTGTTTGTACCAAGGAATGTCATAGAACTGTCATATGCATGTATTTAGGTTGTGCTACTAGTAAGTACACTACTGGTAGTTATCTGTTTTCCAGTAGTAGTGCACGTGAACTCCGGACCAGTGTCCACCTCCAGACCTTCTAGTCCGAGTCTTGTTCTCTGTTTAGTCTAGCACTACCACGTTCCTTAGTACAGTTAGTTATTACTGCACATTTGTCAGACCTGTGTCTACTACCAGTAGACAGGTTCCCAGACTTTCTTTAGTCACTCACTTACTAACATTCATACATAGCCTCTTAGTTATTACCAAGACTACTGGAATTCCAGTAGTGCCCCCTCCGGACTAGTAGTATAAATACTTAGTTAGATCTGTACTGTAGAGCCAGTTGGATAATCAACCTAGAACCCAGAGTATCCAGTATCTCGACCACTACCCAGACCTGTCCAAGGGCACAGCACATGAGCTGAGGCCAATTTGGGTGGTGGACCCCTATTGAGCCTAGGCTTCGACCCCCCATGGGCCATGCACCACCCAACCCCAGCTCTCACAAGCTCTGGCACAGTAGCCCAGCTCCAGACATGCCAGAACTATGAAGCCCAGCTTAACCTGACTTCAGAAGAAATGTTCTTAACAGTATTATCCAACTCAACTTGGACAGGTCTCCAAAAACAAATGAAGTACCTCCTCCAGAACTTCAGCTCTACAGACCAAAAAGTCTGAATCACACTCTTTTACCCTATTCCCTGTATCTTCCCTGGAATCTTTGAAAAGGCTTCCTAGGCAATTTTTAGGTGTCGCCACCAACTCCATGCCTCTTTTGGCACCCCACCCAGCAGCATCACTCCAGCAATGTTTATTGCACCCTCATTTGGGTTCCCCAGCACAGCATGTACCCGGATCACCACTAGCTCTTCCACTGTGATCTGTTGATCGATCGGAAACTGAGTAGTAACCATTTCTGGCCTGCTTTGTCAGGAATGCCAACCCCTAGGCCTCTATGTTCCACACTGGGACACCTCCAGCTCGATTGTTTGCCTTTCGAGCATCTGTTTTTCTGTCCGATCTGCCAGACAACTTTAATGACACACCTAATTTCCCACCTGCTGGCCTTCGTAGGATCCAGCCAGACTTCACCGGCACTCAGCTCCAGACCTTTGTGCTCCCTAGCCACATGACACTCCCACTCATTCTCCACCTTTTTCCCATGACTTCAGTTTCTCCAGCCTCTGGAACTCTGCCAGCCCTGCCAGCTGATGAGGTGTTGATCACCAAGGCTTGTTTTAGGGGCATTACCCTTATTGGGAAGGTTGAAAACAAGGGTCTATTCAAAAATCGTCTTTCTCATTTACATTCTCAGTAAGCAGAGAAACATCCTCTCTCAAAAAAGTAAACCATTACCCTTGACATCACCCTCTTGAACTACCTATGTCTCCTTCTACTCCTTCCCTCCCTACTCCTCCTCCTCCAGTAGCATTTCACCCAGAGTGTCACCCTACTCCCCTACCAACATCTCCACCATCGTCTTCATTTCCCCCCAGGTCCCCTCTCCCCTGGGTACTCCCTGACCCCACCCCCCTCCAGGTACTCTCTGGAGCCTTCAGGGATGCCCCACTCCCTACAGCCCAGGTCCTCTTCATGACCCTGGCTGTACTAGGGGCCACCTGCTATGTCGTTGGCAAAATGGTAACAAGGGCTTAACCAGTGCTACCAGCCGAGACTCAACCTCTGGCCTCTCCTGGTTTTCATCTTCCAGCCGCTCTCGGCCTTCATTCTGCTACCCTAATCTGGTAACACCTCTGTATGGGCTGTACATATCCAATCTTCCCACACCCTTCGTGCCCTTGTACAAGCTCTCCCAACTCCTGACACTACCAGCCATTTCCAGCCTATGGGTCCTTGAGGGCTCGGACCCTAGAAAGGGGGATGGACCAGTCACATGACCACCCACCCCTCGTGACCTTTTGGTAAATACACCCCTGGTAGTACCCCGTATTTTATCAGACCACTGGTGTTTCCAGCTTCGAATATGTTCTTGCCCACCTTGTTACGACTCACAATACCTTCATTTTTAGACTCTGTCTGGTCACCTCTGGTACATACATATACTTCTGGCTTGTCTTTTTGTAACACCAGTACCTTATACTTAGCAATGTTCCCTGTGTTGTTTCGCCTTTCTGCATTGTCTCATTTTTCCCACAATACTCACCCTCACTTTCAAAACTCAGACCGGTACCTCCAGACTTCCAGATAACCCATTCTCATTCACTGACTATGCATGGACAAAGGTACTTGTAGACTAAAGCAGGAAGTGACAAAGGGAGGCTAGCTTTATTTCCAGCCTGGTTTGTCCGAAGCCTCAGCCTCTTCGCTCTCCTCACTACCTGACTCAGCAGGCAACTCTGGCTCTGGATACATTGTCTCTTGCAAAAGCTCCACCATACTTTCGATCATGTGATGGTGCGAGCTGCCAAGTGTCTTGACCGTTTGCTGGAGCTGCACCATCTCCTTGGTATGCCAGTCTATCACAGCGGCAATAGCGTATAGACCACCAGTATTCAAAGTGTCACATGTGACACTCTTGCCTTTCTTGGCCTGCGAGCTCCCACCCACCACCTCCACTTCCGGACTCTTAGCCCGTGCATGCTTCTTTTTCTCACCAGCTCTCAGTGACGTACTCTCTGCCAGCACTATGCACTTCCAGACCTTCTTTGTACTGGCTGGCACACATTGCTCTTTCATCGATGAACATCAGTCACATGATTTCTCCCCACGCTTACTGGCTTTGGCCAGCTCATAAGTGCAATCGACCTCGGCCCTAGCGCATCGGGCACAGGTCATGTGATCCACTTGTGGCCCCCCCTGACTCTGCAACCCCTCTGCCAGTACTGGATTAGACTCAGCTGGCATTGACGAACTCACCTCTGGGTCATGTGACTGCGACCCTCCACCCTCAATCTGACTAGCTGCCTGTGCCTGCGCCTCCTGCTCTCAGTGCTCGTTTGCCTCCCTTTCCCAGCGCTCATTCTCCTCTCTTTCCTGGCACTCATTCTCCTCTCTCTCCCTGCACTCATTCTCCTCTCTCTGCCAGCGCTCAGCTTCCTCCTGCCTATGCAACTCCACCACCTCTCTCTCCTGGCACTCAGCCTCCACCCTCTCCTGGGCCGCAGCCTCCTCTGCCACCTTTTGATCTTTTCACACCTTCTTCCGGTGCTGCCTCTCATCGTATTTGGCTTTAGCGACAGCCTCGTCATCATCACTGTCAGATTGAATAGCAGAGTCCAGGACCACCAACCAGTCCCGGACAGTGGTGGCCAGTGGAGTAGGCATGAGCAATGAGGGTTGAGACATGGAGGGTAAGGTTTGATGGTGGACTATGAAAGTTGGTTGCTCCCTTTTTGAAGACTGGTACACGTGTGCGTCACTTGATTAGCCAGCCATGTGTCACAGCCTAGACATATCCCTCACTTGGTCCTCATGGGCTTGGCCCTAAGAGGGGGATACTGTCATATGCATGTATTTAGGTCACGCTACTAGTAAGTACACTACTGGTAGTTATCTGTTTTCCAGTAGTAGTGTGTGTGAACTCCGGACCAGTGTCCACCTCTGGACCCTCTAGTCCAAGTCTTGTTCTCTGTTTAGTCTAGCACTACCACATTCCTTAGTATGGTTAGTTATTACTGCACATTTGTCAGACCTGTGTCTACTACCGGTAGACAGGTTCCCAGACTTTCTTTAGTCACTCACTTACTAACATTCATACATAGCCTCTTAGTTATTACCAAGACTACCGGAATTCTGGTAGTGCCCCCTCCAGACTAGTAGTATAAATACTTAGTTAGATCTGTACTGTAGAGCCAGTTGGATAATCAACCTAGAACCCAGAGTATCCAGTATCTCGACCACTACCCAGACCTGTCCAAGGGCACAGCACATGAGCTGAGGCCAATTTGGGTGGTGGACCCCTATCAAGCCTAGGCTTCGACCCCCCACGGGCCATGCACCACCCAACCCTGTGTCAGATAGTTACTTCCTCAGTAACACCAAGCTACTATATTAATATCTACCTGTCAGATAGTTACTCTACAGGTTGTCAGTAAATATGAAGCTAAATAGAAAGAATGACTCACTCCTCAGTAACACCAAGCTACTGAGGAGACTAGAGGAAAATTTACTCTACTGTAGTCCGCCTTTCTGCTTATGTAAGCAACTAATCTTCGCACCTAAAGAATGACTACTCAGGGGGCAGTTTATATTCCAACACCCTGGCTCTCACAAGCTCTGGCACAGTAGCCCAGCTCCGGACATGCCGGAACTACGAAGCCCAGCTTAACCCAACTTCAGAAGAGATGTTCTTAACAAGAACAAACCAAACAGAGAGGGATAAACATGATTGGCTACAGTGAACATGCTGAGTCAATGTGGCTACTGCTGACTAAATAAAGTGACTAAATGGGTGTCTGCATAACCCTAACCAGAGAGTGACTATAAAAGGAGGACTATGCTACATATGAAAAGTTAGAGACCATTACACTATCCCCTCCTATGGCTTGACTTCCAGGTGAGACCAGATAGGCTGCACAGCAGTTAAAGGGTCAAGTATGGTAGAAAAGAGAAGGTCTGAAGTTGAGAGGAGACAAAGTTTCCTAGGGGCACCAGGGTGGAGTTTGTAGAAGTCATCAATAGCCTCCTGGCATTCTTGAGAGCATATGTAAGCAGGTTCCCAAGTGCAATCTTCATCAGGGTAGCCCCTCCAATGAACTAAAAACTGTAGACCTCCATGCTTCAAGCATGAATCCACCACCTTTTCTACCTCAAACTTGACATCTCCTTCATTGGTCACCCACTGGGGACACAGATTGCCCTTCAAGGGCACCAAGGTAAGGTTTTACCCAAGAAACATTCACAACCAGGTGAATGTGCATGTTCTGGGGTAGTTTTAATTTAACAGCATTAGGGAGAACAGGTACAGAGTATTTGCTGACTAGAGAAGGATCTATGAAATGATGAGGAGAGCTGGAGTTGACTAGTGCAGAAACATTATCTAAAGAAAGGTCCAGATGAGAAACAGAATGCATAAGGGAGTTGGGGTCAGAAAGAGTGAATGCATTGGATTGGGTGGTGGGTGTATGGTTGGAGTCAATGCTTCCTCCAGGCCATATGTATGGGCTCCCTGGAGGAGCAGATTAATATTTTGGTTCTGCCTCCTCTGCTGGTGGAGTAGGTGGAGCTGCAACCATGGCAGCATGAGCTTTAGTGGCATGAGAGGTAGACTTTGGGCAGTCCTTGGCAGGGTGGCTGGCCTCACTGCAGAAGAGGTAAAGGTTGTTCTTCAGGCAGCACTGGCACTCAGTGGCATTGAGTTTTCTGTCCTTGTCAAGAAGGTGGATGATGTTGGATTTTGGCACATCAAACTTCTGGCTGTCCTTCTGTTTGGACTTGCCCTTGCTATTGGAGTGCAAAGTGGATGAGGATGTTGATGAAAATTTTTTGTCATCTGCAGGTTTGGCTGCATATGACTTTTCAGTTAAGGGCTTGATGGAGTGGGATATTTTGGCCTTGCATTCACAACCATGCACATCTATCATCTGGGCAAGGTCCCACAACCCAGAGAGGGTGGTGGGCTTGCCAACATAGGCAATTCCATCTTTGATGTGTTCCAGGAGGCTGGTGTAGAAGTGATGACATATTGAAAGTCAAAAAACACCATCTCAGTCACTACCCACATATAGCACAGAAAAAGGTTTCTTTTTTGGAATTTGTTTCTGTAAATAGGTTCCCTTCCCTTTCTGTAGACAGTATGAACAATGATACAGACTCTTTTGTTCCATCTGCTGTGGGGTCTCATTTGGGCTCAGATATGGACATCAAACATGGGTCACTTAATTCCTCAGCTGATAAAAACCAAAAAAAAAAGTTTCCTCTTCTTATGGTTCCAACTTAGGGAGCAATGTTGGGTGACAGTGCTTCTGAAACCCTGAATCCATTCACTTAACTTGAAGTACCATGTTTCAGTCCCTGTAATCATTCACACAAAAAAAGGAGATGCATACACTCTACAAGTGTTACTTGATAGTGGTGCTACTGGTGTTCTCTTGGATACCAAATTCATTGATTGAAAAGGTCTCCCAAAGCTTGCACTTCCATGAGCTGTGGGTATATTTAATGTTGATGGAATGCTTAATTCTGCTAGGTCAAGGCTGCAAATCCACCACAACCCTGGTAGTTGCTCATCATAATTGTCATATGCATGTATTTAGGTCATGCTACTAGAAGGTACACTACCGGTAGTTAACTGTTTTCCAGTAGTAGTGTGCATGAACTCTGGACTGGTGTCCACCTCCAGACCCTCTAGTCCGAGTCTTTGTTCTCTGTTTAGTCTAGCATTACCACATTCCTTAGTACAGTTAGTTATTACTGCACATTTGTCAGACCTGTGTCTACTACTGGTAGACAGGTTCCCAGACTTTCCTTAGTCACTCACTTACTAATGTTTGTACATAGCCTCTTAGTTATTACCAAGACTACCAGAACACCAGTAGTGCCCCCTCCAGACTAGTAGTATAAATACTTTAGTTAGATCTGTACTGTAGAGGCAGTCGGATAATCAACCTAGAACCCAGAGTATTCAGTAGCCTTGACCACTACCCGGACCTGTCCAAGGGCACAGCACACGAGCTGAGGCCAATTTGGGTAGTGGCCCCTATCAAGCCTGGGCTTCGACCCCCATGGGCCATGTGCCACCCAACCCCAGCTCTTACAAGCTCTGGCACAGTAGCCCAGCTCCAGACACACTGGAACTATGAAGCCCGGCTCAACCCAACTTTGGAAGAAATGTTCTTAACAATAATATAAAGGGAGAATGCTTTTCTTGCATGTGCCTAGCAATTCCAAAGCCAACACCTATTTCACATACTGTGGCTATTCCAGTTACATGAAAAAGTACATGGTTTTCAAACTCAGCCATGCTCCATTCCATTCTCTGCTGTGCACATGTGATGGCTCTTTCTTCCCTTCCCCCAAGTACCTCCAGTCATTGTCATAGAGGTGCAATGTTAGATAGTACATCCTGTATCTTCCAAGTGGCCAAAGTTGTGTATCTGGAGTTTTTAGAGGCAGCCACCCACCTGAAGGACCTTACCAGTTTTGACTGTCTGTGCTTGCCAATGCCTCTTCATATCACACAATCTCTTTGACATTTAATGGACCCCCAATTTACTTCTTATACTCATGGTGTTGTTTTGAACCTCAGTTGTTAAGCATATGTGAAGGCTCAAGGAAATGCACATGGCTTATACACTGGGGGCATTATCTGATGGTTTGACTCTAAACATGGTAAAATCATTGAATTTGGCAGATGCTCTTTTCATGAAATGTTCCTGAACAAAAACATTGGTCATCAATGGATAACATGATCTGATTCAATGCTCTATGACAGAAAATGTGATTGTGTCATGTATAATCTTTTTCATGGGAACATACATAGTGTTTATCCTTGTGATTATTGGGTAAATCATCATACAAATATTTTCACTGTTTTATCATGTGTTCCAACCATGGTCTCAAACAAGACATTAAAACTTCCTGCCTTGAGAACATATCATCTTACAGAACATAGTATATGTTCCACCCTCAAAACATTAGTCAAATCAATTCTGCCATTGGTGGAATGGCTGATTGGTCCAATGGAAAATGGACAAATGGTACAATTGTTGCATTGAAATGAAGGATAAATGTTCCTAGTAGAGTGACTGCATGCTTAGTTGAGCTTGCATTGGAGTTGCACTTGTGTCAGGGAGAGAGAGAGAGAGAGAGAGAGAGAGAATTTCTAAGTTTATATACCACAACAAGAGACTACTACTAAGGCATATAGTTCATCATTGGCATGTGGGAGTTGTATACAGTATGAGTATCATTAGCTGGTGAGATGTACCAAATGACATGACATGAAAGTAAAAGGGATCCAACAAAGCAGCATTACTCTGAAGCTGAAGGTGGCCACAGATTGGTTTGGCTTTGATGGGTTCTCCTTGGCTTCTTGAAAGCATCCATTTCTTTAAGGAATTCAGAGAGAGCCTGGATTCCCTGTTCTGTTCCCAGGATATCAGATACAACTAGGTCTTCTGAGACAGAACATAGAGCATCATGCTTGGACTTGAAGGCAGGGCATGTTGCAAGGATATGTTTGCAGGTTTGGATCTGTTCACCACATGGGCAAGAGATAATCTCTGGTGGGGAAAAGGTGGAGTAGTACTCACCTGTAAAAGCATGTCCTGTTCAACATTGGATAAGCCACCTATAATTGCCCATTTAGATTCACAGAAGTGGTTATGGGGTTTAAGTGATGGGGTAGGCAGGATGAGGAGGACCAGTGTGGACTTCACTGTGTCAATAACAAATCATGGTTTTGAGGTAAAGGGTGAGCACCAACAACAATGCAGGAGCACCACCAAAGAGGATGAGATCATGTGCATGAACACCATCCAGATAATCCCAAACAAGCAGGTATGTGAAACTGCTCACAATTGAACTCAGGCCACTGACTTCAAAGGCACTGATACTCTCTTCCAGCCTTTGTCTTTTATCCTTTCTAGAGTTACCATGAAGGCTGTACAATGTGTAAGAAGCAATGATACTTGTAGATATTACTATGAGGCCTGCACCAATGAACATCAAGCTGAATTTGGCCCATAGTGACCAACAGGTCAACAATGAGAGATGGCTAAATGCAAACAAAGCCAGGACTTGTGTATCAGGTAGGGCATTGCTCACTTCCAACCAAGCATTGACCAAGTTGGACCACACACCATCCAGGTTGCCATTGGATGTGCTTGCCCACTACAGAGAGTCAAAACCCAATGCAATGTTTGGCTGCTTGGTACTAAGTCCAGTGTAGCACCATTAGGTATGGGAATCCTGCTTAGTCTTGGTGAGATGGGTGGTAGTATTTGCTCTTGGCTACCAAATGGTCCCAAGTTCATGTGATTTGGTGCAGTAGGCATTGAGATATGTCAGTTCTAAAACAGCTACATCATTCCACACATCTATTCACTTTTGAGCTGGCTGTAAAATCTGAGTCAAATGAAGAGATAATTGTGGTTATTTTGTCCTACAAACAAAGATACACATATGAACATTATGTCTGAGTTTGAATAAGTTCACATACTTCTTTATTTCCAACCTCTACCACCATGAGATTTATCTCCTCAACCCAAAGGAATACTATCCTGATTATGCCTGATTCTGGTCATTCTCCTTCCTCTATTGCCTCCAGTACTGGCTTACATCTCTCTATGACCTCTAGGATTCATTCCAAGGAGCATTCCAGCCTGAAAAAGTCCACTGGAGGTCATCCGTCCAAGCCTTCCCCTGCTAATGTCTGCCATGCCACCCACCTTATCTCAACTCAGAAGGCAGACAATGCTGTCTGGGTGACCTGGACTCTCACCAGTATCATCAACAAGCCCCTCCACACAAATACTGTCTGCCAGCACCTGAAGAAGACTGGTATGAAGGCTGTGGTAAAGTGAAAGCAACCTATCCCCTCTACCAAATACCACAAGGGAAGGTTAGACTTGGCATATGCTCACAAAGATTGGACTTTAGAGGACTGGAAGAGGGTGGTTTGGTCTGATGAGACTAACATCAATCACATGGAGTAAGATGGGTGTAAATGGGTGTGGAAAAAGCCAGGATGATAGAGAGAACAATAGATATTCCATGCCATTGTTCATTGCTTAAGGCAAGAGACTCCTGTCTGCAATGGCTCCATTACAAAAGATAATATGTTAGCACTGATGAGATTTCAAGTCAAAAGTACTCTGGTTATCCTCTAGTAGGACACCACCCTTTGCTCTCATCATCTTTTCCAGTCAGCTTACCCTGGCTCCCAACACTCAACACTTGCTTCACTCATGTTTCATGTCCCCCCTAACCTAACCTAAGCCATCATGGTTCAGAGTGAGGAGGGCTAGACATGACTCTGTGGGATTGGGGACAATGTGAAACTTGTTCTTGGACCATGGAGTAGTCCAAACTTTGAGGATCACATTAATCTGATGTACTATCTGGGACTGGTCTATGCCATCTTCTTGGAGCATGTCCTCCAGTCTCAATATTTCCATGTTGGCACCCTTGAGGAACCAAAGGTATTGCAACAACATCATCATGAAGCAGACAATGGGGTGGATGTACTGCTTCAATGTGCTTTGGTGCAAGTGCTTGTGAAATGGCATGTTGGAGATCCCTTTATGGAAACAGAGGGTGAGGACAAGCAAACTCAGCACAATTTGTTGACAAGTTACACCAGCCTTATGCTTTTGCTGGGTCAGGCAAGTTGAGCCTTTGCAACACCAGGTTGTCTGTGGTGTCAATCAGCATCACTGCTTCTTCAAAGTACAATCTGATGCTCTCTGGCAATGTCCTGTAATGCTCTTTGTCAGGTAAGGATGGCCATGGAAGGGAGACCAAGGCACAGAGTTCCTCCATGGGCTTCTTGAACCATTTGGCCCATTCATTCCAATGTGTGGTGAGAAGCCATGGGGTGACAAGTTGACCATTGGTGGGTACATGCAGTGTTGAGCTGTTCCCCCAGTTCCTTGAGCATCTTGTCCACTAATACCTTTTCTCTGGAGTCTTCCCCCTCTCTGGCTTCCATGGTGACCTCCCAAAGTTGCTGCACCATCCCAGTGCCCTCTGGTTTCATATGTTGTGCCCTGCAGGACTGCCAGTGCTGAGGGGCAGGCACCTGCTTGTGTTCTGTCCCATAATGTTTCCTGATACTCTTCCATGTGGTGTATGTATATTGATCCACAGTGGTCACATGCCAAGGCATTGAACTCTGCCAGTCCATGTACCTTGGATCATCCACCCTGACTTGGCCAGCCAATGCTGCAGGAGCAGCATGTACATACCAGGGACTGTGTAAAGTTACATTTAGCATCCTGCCATCATTGTTTGGCATCCTTGGAGTGGTCTCACCATGAGGGATGGTCCTTCCATGACCTGTGGAGTCCTGGGACTTGGGGCATGGGGAGATGCCATGGCTAACTCCTCCACTTGAGCAGACATCCATGTTGGTGGCATAACTCATCGGTGGATTGTGCAGGAGTGAACCATTTCATGTACATCCAATGCTGTTGGTGGAGAGTGCATGGGTCATTGCCAATGGATGGGGCTGAGGGAGACTTGATGGTTTCATCCTGTGGGATGGCTGGCATCTAGGTAATGGATTGTGTATGTGATGCACAACTTGTTGATGAGTTGCACTAGCTTACCTGAGGAGGAGAAGGAGCATTGGTGGTCATTTCCATTGGTGCAGCAGCAGTGGTATTGGTAGCTTGGACTGAAGACTGTCCACCAGTCTGCTTATGTAAGCTCCTGGCAAATGCTTATCATATGTTAAGACACTTGCCTTTTTCTCTGTACCAAGCTAGGTGGTCTTGAGTGTCTTCATGTGCTTGTGCAAGGCATCCACAGTTGTAAATCCAATCTCCCTTGGGCACTTGTGATGTGAGCAATAATGAAGGAAGCTACCATTCTCATGATGAGTTATGGTGACATCTTGTCCAGTGTAAGCCACACAGGTGATCACCTTGACACACTTTTTCCAGTGTGCATCATGAAGGCTTTTGTTGTCCAGTCCCAGACCACATTCCTTGCAAGCATGAGGCATGATGAGTGGGCAATGAGGTGTGATGATGGTGGTTGAAGGTCAAGAGGTGTTGTGATGATCTTTCTCATGCCTGTTTAAGTTTAAGTTTAAATTATAAAACTGTACAGTACCTTCCATATTAGGTTAGACTGGGTTGCTACCCTCCCATAGTCATGAAGTAGTCTTCAATGCTCACTGGCCCCCTCCCCTTCCATACATTCTGTCTGTCACCACTGGTCATCCCTGCACAACTTGTCAACAAATTATGATGGCCCACTGAGGTGTGTCTGTCCATATGCAGGAATCTGTCCATCCATATGAGGGAGCACCACCAGTGGCTGTGTAGGTGCATCCACTTATATGAGGGAGTGCATCCAGTGGCTGTGTAGGCATGTCCATCCATATGAGGGAGCATGTCCAATGGCTGTGTAGGCATGTCCATCCATATGAGGGAGTGTGTCCATCCTAGGAGGCATGTCTGGCACCAGCCAGCACAATCTGCCAATGAGTTGTACAGGGATGATGACACTGACTAGCAAAAGTCCCAACAAGAGGGAGGCACATCCAAAAGGTGTGTCCATCCTTAGGAGGCATGTCCAAAAGGCATGTCCATCCTAGGAGGTGCATCTAGCACCAGAGGCTCTGGTGCCCAGAGGAGATTATTAGGTATCTGCCATGTCACTGACTGGCTGGCCTATAACTTGAGACTCCCTATTTATTAGTGAGATGGGCCCACACACTTGTTTAGATGTTATATGAGGTCAGCAGACCTGTTCATGTGTTATGCATATTCAGTTCACTCCTTACCAATGGGCCCACTCATATGTTACTGTCAATCCTGGTACTCAGGCCAGCTTATTTGTCATGTCAATATTAGTTTGGTAGGCCTGCCATGGGCTGTCTGTGAGTGGTGGCATTTTGGCATGCAGGCCCCCCATGAGTTGTGACTAATGTGACTACATGGGGTCCAAGTCATTTGCTATGTGAGCAATGGGGCCATCAAAGCCAACAACAAATGATGAGCACAATGAGAGCACTAACTCAAATCTCACATACTTTCAAGCAGGTGCACATCCTTTTCCAAGGCCAGCACATCCTCACAAACTCCCCTCTCAACTTTCATTCAACTGGAAGGCTTAGTGTCTGGAGCACACCTGCATCCTACTTTCTCCACAAGAGAAAGTCACCACAAACATGACCTTCCAGGAGATCCTCTCCGCAGAAATATTAATACTTAGTAAATTGCCTGTACTTCTTATATCCTCATGTAACCACGAAGAAGACCCGCTGAGCAGAGCGACTTCGAGGTGTCAGTGTCTAGTTATCATCACCAGGGTTTACGTAACGGTTACCAACAACCTTTATCTCATTCCGGTCTGCCACACCCCTTGCACATGTTTCACTTTTGACCTAGATTCCCACACATGGTAATTTTCTCTATTATCAGAACCCGTCTGCACGCTGAACAAATGAGTAGTCCGGCCTGGAGCCATGTGATATGAGTGCGCCTTTTAATAAGTAAATAAATATATATTATGATGGATTCAATTGCTTTATGTAATTAGGACCTGTGGACACCCTGCGACCGCTGCTGCATTCCAAGGGTACAGGGAGCTGCAGGGCGACCGCCAACCCCCTTGTCATGACCTCATCCCATATAAACATGGTTCTCAATGAGAGAATCATGTTCAAAAAACTACCCAGATTTCTCCAATGACTCCTTCGCATGCTCGGAATGGCGCCCGAACCTCCCAAAATTAAAGGCCTTTTCACTGAGAATGACCAGGCCACCTTCTTCTCCATTAGTGTGCAGCCATGGCACGACATCATCCGGGACAACCTCGTCACGTCCAATTGCTTCGTTCTTGTAGTTAGCTGTTACAAGATGCAGAAGGGAGCAGAACATGAGTTTCTGCGGTTCGACATCTCCTCCCCTGACAAAGTGCACACGTGCATTGTCATTGCCGAGAGGGGTGGGGGGTTTCGAGGTCGGCACAGGGATTGTTCTGGTACGCTCTCATACTCACTCTATTGAGTTACCTGCTGACAATTCTGTAGATGCCGCGCAACCTGCCGATACCATTGCCCCAGTAGACACTATGACTGGGGCTGCTACTCCGCCAGATGCCATGATGCCACCGCTCAGTTCACTAGATGTTGCTGAAGATCCCACTGTGAGTAGTGCTGACGAAAGCAGCCCTCGTGTAGGCGAAGCTACTAAGACCGACAGGAAGACAAAACAAAAGTCCACCCGTCCGCCTTATATTTCATCTATTTCCAAGAAGTCCCAGATGGGCGCCCATGATCTGGTCAGCTACGCAACCTTGGGTAGTAGAGCCAGCGCTGAGCTAGAGCGCAAGTGCGAGAAGGCTACTCGCATCTGTACACTAACGTTTTCTGAAAAGGACAGGCCGTCCGCAACCCAGATAGCAACTCTACTTTATGTAACCTCGAAACATGAGCCAACATACAGCATTACCAACACGCAGTGTTACTGGTTCGTCGAAACTGTGTTCGATGCTCTGAAGTCCCTATTCGTGAGCGCCCAAGAAGACATCACGAACCGTCGAGGAGGCATGTGGAATAGGGTACCGGTCCCCACGAAGCCTAGAAGTGCGGTCGAGGTATGTGATAAGTATCATGCGGCTTGGGCTGCTTTGGCCGAGGAGAGTGAACAGAAGCGCAGAGCTGAGCAACGGGTAGGTCATCTCTCTTAGCCTTTACTACTTGCACTTACAAAAATTTGAGCAGCAAGAAGAAGAAAGGCAGCAGGAACGTGAGCAACATCAGACTGCAGAAGAGGCTGCGAGAATAGAACGTGAAAAACGCCAGGCAGCTGAGGAGGAAAAAATGAAGGCTGTGGAGAGGGCACGGGCAGCAGAGGATGCAAATGCGAGGTTACTGCGAGATCTGGAGGTGTTGAGAAGGAAGGTAAGTACTTAGTAGGTTTGGCAAGGGGGGGAGGAGGAAGGATACTACTTCAATAACTGGATATGTCACTCTTGCCTATGTACTAGATGAAAGGCTGACTTCGTGTGGCATGGACCTCGTTTACATTTGCCCTGTGTGTGCTACATTCGAGTGAGCTTCGAGAAGTCCTTGACACAGGTCCATTATAGCGAAAGCTTCACGAGCAAAATTGCGGCCACTTTGGTCACAATTATCAACTGACGTTGTTCGTGAGGGTAGCAGATGCGACATGCACTTATGCAAGGATGGGCATTAATAAAGGGAATTGATGTGTTTGAACTATGATCTTGCATGTGGTTAGGACCTCTGGGTCTGTGATTTTCTCGAATGAAATGAGCGGCATACTTCTCGAGTGACGTTCCCCCCGAATAGCCAGCCCATACCGCTGGGACTTACAGCCCAGTTATCAATATCGTCAGGATCCGACCACATGAGGTCCACAAGGATATTAAGTTTCGACTTGGAGGTCTCAGGGGGGGAGGGGGGGGGAAAGGGAGGGCATACTGCAAAAGGTGCCTTCGTGGGGGATCTCTTGAGCCCTTGAGAGCACGCGAATTTGGTCAAGGGTACATATATCTGGGGAAAGCCCGCCATGTACGCATAGAGTTTCTCCATCGATAATTTGTGATGCGATGATAAGCCCTGGTAGTGATATTAGTCGGAGATGCACAGCAGCATACCGCAGCGAGATTCAGATAGTCGAACACGTTACAGCAGGCTTTCCACACTGCAGCGTTTCCATACTTTTGTTGGCGTTTGTCTGGGGGAGGGTCATCGTTATTGCTCGTTGTGGTGCAGGGCGAATGCAGGACCGACCATAAAATCCGTAAACTTGGGTGATTTGTCGACTTTCGTGGTTACCCTGCAAAAAGGTGGACCTGTCAGGATACCCGAATGACCATGAATGATATGGGCCAGGTATGTGGTCAGGTCAGCTAGCCTTGCTTTGGGTGCTATGAGTCACGATAGGTATGAGCTGCTGAAGCTGCGATCCACAAAGACAACGATGTGCCATGAAGATATACCTGGTCTCTGGCACGCTGCTGCCTTTCCTGAGCAGTTCGAAGAGGTCCCAGAACTGGCCGTGGATGTCGCCGCAGATGGTGACTGGGGTCGATACGGGTTGAATATTGGCTTCCTTGAGGAGGATGGCTTGGACGGTGTCGCAGAGGATTTTCATGTCTTATTCTGGGAGATGTTGGCAGTCTATCAGCTGGGCAATCCATTTGTCAGGGTCGTATGCCATCGTCGTCGCTGACGGTGGTCTGAGTGGCTAAGTGCGTCTGTTGAGATGGAAGTCTAGACAAGCCAGTTTCACACGACTAGGTATGATCAATCGAGACCATACATAGTCTAAGAAAAATAGTGAAACCCCCATGACGGGGAAATGACATCGATTGTGGGCATGAGGACAGACAAAGAGTCTTGTCTGCCCCCATGGTAACAGATATCAAATACTACGAACGTATAACAAGGTAGCTACCAACAGAGTGAATCGATATGAGACGAGAGTCGCTCGTCGCCCTGCACCTACACTTGATCCTGAGTTTCTCGATACTAAGCGTCCACTTCCGAGCAACCTACCATTTGCTTAAGTAAACCTCTCTCGCTGCTGTGCTCACTAAAGCGTCACCCTCGCTTTTTATCTTCGAATCTTACCCTCACTGCTCGTCGCGTCACTATCGTTGGCGACGGCGAGCTGGGCTCTCCATGAATCAGACGTCGGCATCATTGGTTGGCCCACCAAGCTTGTCTGCATTCCGCTGCAAAACACCTTCCATGGCGACTTCATCCTTACAACAACAACAACCAGCAACGTCTTCACTGTGCTCAATGCTACCGACAGATCAATAGGTGAGCAGTCTATTCAGTGGAAGTTCTGTATGCACTAAGATTCCCTGCAAGCCTGGAAGGGCATCCATGACAACAACGACCCCATCGTGACTTTTGATGTCTACAACCACTCGAGTACATATGTCTCTTTGTGCTTTTCTGTTTCGTATGCCAGACACCCACTGCAGATGTTGCATTGCTCTCGGGCCCTGGTGGGTCCACATTGTGCACGGATGACACTTCGACAGGCCATCTTCTCCTCGAAGGTTGGCTCCACAAACCTGCTCACGCTCGACAACATGAATTACAACATGTGGGAATCACAACAGGGCCATTTTCTGTCTAGGGGAGCATGACACTCTTCGTGCTCACCAACGGCGACACGGCTAGTCGCATAGACAGCCAGCCTGGTGGCCTTTTGTGGACATGGAGCTCTCCAGACCAAAGGTCTGTCCAGTGAATTTCTCTACAGTGACTCACTGACACTGTGATCGGTCTCTCGTGGTGTATTCCCACATTCTTACTACGCCAGATACTGTCTACGTGTTCAGCTTCGCCAAGTCTAAGACAGCCTACACACTCTATGTCACTAATCTGTCCATAGCCAATGGGTTGATCATAGTCTGTCAACATCCCTGCCAATCTTGCAACCGAGACGCCCCGTTTCACTATCCTCGAGGCGCCTACTTCCCCCCTAAGTACATCGGGACCTTGTCTGATGTGGTTGGAATCGTCTTCAATTAGAGCGGTGATGCTCACCCCAGGACTGAAGGGCTAGGTCCAGATACTACCCGACTTAACTATATGTGTATCCAAGACATCGGACTCGCAGGGGCAGGTCAATTTATTGCATTCACACAAGGTGGCTCTGCTCATGTCATGAGTTATGACGGAGAATCCTTGCGGCTGATGTGGGAATTTACCGACGTGGTATGTATCCGGTTGGTGTGACCTGTCACTCTACTTCGCGTAGCCTCATAGGAGTGAGCAGGCACCATGCGAGCCACGTTCCGAGTCGTGTTTTGCGGTGAGGTTGGGTGAGGACAATAAGCCTTGCATTGGGAGTGTGTATTGGTTGCATGCGAATCGTGTATGTGACTTTGTTCCCCCTTGTGCTTGTTCCGGTACTGAAGACTGCAATGGTATAGCAAGCAATTCTTCAGACATTTATGCCTCGTCTAGCAGAGGGCAAGGAACGAGATGCGCCTTTCCATTTTGAACCCACAAGCACAGTGCAATCCGACACGTAGGTAATGTCTGTCTTTATCTTGTGTTGCCTCTTACCTCCATTCAAAAGTCACGTTTGATGGACGATGTAGTCATACTCACGAGACCACACGACAACTTCTCACAACTTCAACAGTCACACTTCAGCTATAAAAACACAACACTCTGCAGTGGTCCCATGAGGAAGCATTCTCCACCATTCGCATTGCTGCTTTTGTACCTTTGCCTCCACCGAGTGCATCTAGCGATCCGTCCATGGGATTGACCTGGGGCAGGGTATATCTGGGACAGTCCTAACCTGCATCCGATGATGTTCAGAAAGTATCCTTCAGCATTTATGCATGTACGCCATGGGCTCTGGCACCTACGACGATCGATCCACACGCAGTTCTGATGCACCTTCCACCCTCTACAGCGATCAGTTTGGGTTCAGATAAGTCATTGTTGCAGCGACTACAGAGGGTGTTTTGTATGGCCTCGCGTTGAGCAATGGACAGGTCATTTAGAGGTGCTTGTTTGGGTTGGGGTGGGCATCCGACCCTTTGGGTGGCAGAGTTTTTCCTGTGAAGATGTATGTGTTACCTGAGAAGGTGGGATGTGCTGCCGATGATGGTGGCAGGGAGGGGGCGATGAACCAGATGGTAGTGGTGGTGGTGCAGAGACGGGTGCACAATGTATGTGGGCTCCTATTACCTGGTAGCAAGTTTTACTGATCTTCCATTTCTTTTCCTCATCCCAGCACAGAGCCTTGTAGATACGGTCGAATTCGAGGTGGATCTGTTGACCAGTGATGATGTGCAACCTCTTGAAGACAGTGAGAGTGATACCTCTTGTTCAAGGTATGGTCCATTGGAAAGGAAGGATGTGATTCAAGGTCTGATGATTGAATCACTGGTTGACCCTGACAGGCAGGGAACTGTTACAATGTTGGATGACTTCTTGCAAGTAAGTGCACCTTTGCACGTTAGCGTATGTCTGTCTCTTGCTGCCATCGGACAAATGACTACTGCTCCTCTAGTTTGTATGGCGTGTCCATTTTCCAGTACCTATTTTATATCTCCACATTCCCAAATGACAAGTGTCTCCTCAGATGTGTGGTATGGCACCGTTGCTTGTTCAGGTTGCTCGTCAGTTGACTCTTCAAAGGTCCTCTTCGTCTTGTACGTTATGCCCTTTGCTACCTTATGCCTGTGGCGTAAAGCTTCGCTTCACAGTCTTCTCGATACCATCAACACTATTGGCTTGTTAAGCTTCTACTATCGAACGTTAATATCCTGCTGATGGCAAACAACTTACACTTGCACCCTGGAGATGCCTTGGTATGTCTCCATTGTTACAATTTTTTCCATGTTTCATGCAGCCTTTCTTAGGGATTTGAGTGTAAGTAACGACCTTTGGAAGTCCAACGTTATTAGTACTCCCTGAAAGCAACTTTGCTTTTCAAGATGGCCCTTGTCACCAGTGTAAGTGTGTTATGACCACATAAATCCTCCGTTCATGACTACATGGGACTTCACTCTGCAGTGTCTGGTTGGGTTCTCTGTGCAATGGTTTGAAACATTTCTTACACTTCTTTCCGTGCTCTCAATGCCCCCCAATAGTTTTTATGCCCACAGAGTTTGGATAAGTAAGGGCTGTCCCTTTCTTATATAACCGATGTTTAACTTTCACTTTCCAGTTGGCAGTCGGAACATGTTATTGACAGGTGCAGTGGTGCGTTCGTCTGTCCTCCATTCTGCAGACATGTATATAAATGTCTTCTTCTGTATAGCTTGCCGCTGCGCTGGTATAACTGAGTGGGTTGTGTAGTTAAATCAGTTCTTCTTTTATTGATTAAATCAGCCTTTGGGTTTGGTATGTGCTTCACATTCCTTCAGAATTGACTGTCCAATTTCTGCTCTGAACTACCAAGCATTGTTGGCAGCAGCGTAAGTTGGCCTTTGCAAGCGTTTTCAATCTCTCAAGTGGTGTCGATAGGTGTCTAACTGGCAACATTGCTACCCTCTTCAGCAGTCAGGTATGTTATGGACTGTTCGAAGCACGAAATATTGGATGGAATGAATATGCCGAACAGTATGCCCTGATCAATGCCCTCGGAAGTGCAATATGTGATATGATCATCACGACAAGTGTGTTCTTTTATTTCCGTCATTCTCAAGCTCGCCTCCTTTGGTACGTCTCCTTATAACAGTCGCACGTTCTTTATACACCGAGAATTCATGGAGTGTTGCTTTGTTATACTGACAACTGCTCATTATCGATCATTTGCCAGGAGGGCCAACTACATGTGCAAACTCAATTTAGTCTTTGTTCAAATGGGTCTGATCACCTCGTGAGTGTCACCTTCTGTCGTTTGCTGCCCAGCTGTTAATTCAGCCGGTCTGGGATGCTGCGACGATGACCAGAATACGCTCTGTCCTTTTGCACGCCATCAGCTCGAGTGCAATTACATTGGCTATATTGGCGAGTCATTTTGTTTAGTGCTGTTAATGCGTTACCTTGACTACCACTGTTGAATTCTATAAAGTACTTTCAAGATCAACTGACTGCACAATACCTTACTGCCGCACCAGGTTGCATGTTAAGCAAAGGTCTGCCTCTATGATTTATTGCATCTGTCTTCTGAATTAACTTCGTTATATCTGTAGCGTACTCGAACTCTATGCTAGCCGTGTAAGAGAACACCATTCATCTCATGAAACTGTGCCCTCACGTCAGCTGCCCTGTTTTTCTTTCATTCATGCGACTATGAAGGTTGAATGCAAGGAAACTCGTCTACAATCAGCAGCAAGCCTTGTCACTGGAGCTCCCTGCCCTATCAAGTATTCATTGACGTCCCAACCTGTACTATACACACTTTCCATTCATGCTCTTGCGGATGCGAAAACTACCCAGCACTAGGTATAAGTGTATGGACATGCATACACTTATCCTTAATGGCAGGTACTTTCCAGAATGTATAATGGTATGACGTATGACGCTGCATCCGTAAACACAAATAACCAAAATAACAGAAGAACTCCACGTGGTTTTGTGGTCGATTTCTTGTAAGAAAAATCTTTCAGTGTCCCAGTACATGATGCTCAAGTTACTGCAAGATGATGTCAAATCCAGGCCTACAGATTAGGTACTCGGCCAAACAGAGTGGCCGGGTGAATGGCACTTATGGCGTTAAATCTGCACATCTGTTCCACTGCATTTTTTTTTAAAAAAATATGAGAGGAAGTGAAAAAACACAAAGGGCTACATTTTTTTGGCACATTTAGTAGTTGCATTGCCTGTACTTCCTGTTTTTTGGTACCAAAACTCATGAGTAGAATCAAAATGCATTCAAGCATGGGTTTGGTGAGGAACAATTAGTACACTACTGCACTAAATGAAGATGTAAATATATTGGGGATGTGCTAAATGAAGGACAAGAAATTCTTGAGTGAAAGCACAGGTAGTTATCTGGGTCTACAACCCATGGGTTTGAAGGAGGCATGTATAGTCAGGGCAAGGATGAGGGAGCAGTCACATACAGATTAGTCAGCATGGAAGGAACATGGACAGAGGTGCATGTGTGGGCACATCTGGTATGTTGTACTACTCTCCACCATTTCTCAACCACTCATCTTGCTATTTTACAGGACTATGATGCTGGATCTGTAACATTAATAATACAACAATTATTTTCTGGCCATACACAACTTTTTTTTATGCCTCTATGCAATTTTTTTTTTGGGCAAGTAGACAACAATTTGAGTTTTGATCCATAGAAACTAAGTACAACCAAAGGTATTGCATACCATTATAGTACCTGAATGCCATATAAAATTAATCTACTGTTGAGGGGGCTATTGTCATCAAGAGGTGGGGTGGGTCAGGGTGCAGTGATGGGGGGAGGTGGTTGAGGCTGGGTGGTGTGTGGTCAAAGGTGGGGCAGTAATACTACATAGTTGGCTGCAAGGCTTGTTCTTGCCATTGTCAGGTGTCCATCATTGTCCTTGGCTGTTGCTAGTCATCATTACCATTGTTGCTGTCTGTGCACAGACAGGAGTGGTGGTCACAGCACTCAGAAGCAATGTGGTCAAGACCTGCTGATTAAACAGCCTTCTGCATTAGGAAGGCTGCTGGCTCATCATGTGAGATGTTGGACAGAGGGTGGTTGAGCTTGCTTCTGAGTAATGCTGTGACTGCTACTCCCATCTGAGCACAGACAGCAACAATGGTAACAATGACTGATGATCACTGAGGATGATGACTGTATCAGTAAATTGGTGAAAGTCTTATTTAAACTTAAACAGACTTATCACACTAAGTTTAGAATTTAAGCATGACAAGTTACTTTTGTTAGCAAGTCAAATTAGTTACTATGCTTGAAGTCTGTCTTGTAACACTTATGTACTGGTTTATTGAGCTAGCTGCATGCACAAAAGTCACATAAGGATGTATAGACAACTGAGTACACATATTAACTAAGTCCATGGTTAGAAAGAAAGCAGTGAATTTTGGGTATGATAGGAAGAAAAATGAGTTCAAGGATATACATGAGGTGCTGAGTAGAAATGGATAAGCAAGACAGAACATCACATTCATGAGTGACTAACCTTTCAACTTTTCAGCAGAAAGTGAAGAGTTCTTCCACTTTGCTGTCAACTTCAGCAGAATCTATGGAGTGTGCAGTGGTCATCTTGACAAATTTATGAGTTTCTTCAACCACAAGCACAAATTGTTCCTCAGATAGTCCCTTGATGGGCTCCAAAAATCATCTTGTCATTGCACCCCAAACAGCATCATTGAACTCATATTGGGTTCCTTTTGGAATTACAGCATTCCACACATTGCCTAATTTGATTGTTTCAAATGAGATGTTGTTTTTGGAGACCAGCATAAGCACTTGACAAACCTGTGCCAGGGTGAGTACAGTGGGCATGATGAGAAATTATACATACTGCAGTGCAAGACAGCACAAGTGCTGTATAAGGACCACCAAGCTTGACTTCCAGGATGGGGACTTCTGCTCATCCCTGGACATAGTTGAAATGGTAAGTGAAGGTCTGGAGCATGAATGGAGACCCCCACAACCCAGACCACACCTGTAGGCCATGCTAGTCAGTTTATAGGATAGGTATAATGATGGAATACATACCTTAGAGTCTGTGCCTCTGTTTTGACTATAGAGAAAGCAATTTCTTTTCAGCATTGCCTTGGCAAACCCACTGCACTCTTCTGGATCCTTGAAGTCAGCATCATTTGTGAAGAAGGTGGTGATGACTGCAACAGTGGCAGTAGCAAAACCACCATGCCAATTGTTGAGACTCTGTTTTGCCTAGCATAGTGTAAGCAGTAATTGTATGAACCTCTGTCAATGTGTGAAAGCAATAATAGTACTTACAATCTGAAAAACTGGTCCACCAATGATCATGACATGCTCTATGTTTCGTCCATAAACCATGTCCCATATTTCCTGCAGGGTGGATCTGAATGTCTCACTGGGGATGGACCATGGGTTGTCATATCCAGTGGCAAAGTGTGCAAGAGCAGAGATGAATAGTTGCCTCCAGGCATTGTCAGTGGTGCAACCAGGAGGAAGATCATTCTTGATGTACTTCTTGTTGATGCCACTACCACAGCACTGAGACCCAGAAGAACTACAGGGTGCAGTCTTGGCCCACTTAGATGGTGGTGGCACCATTTGAGATGTTGAGCCTTGGTCAACATCCTGGAAGTTTTAACAAAAATAAAGCAGCATAGGAATGTATTGGACTTACTTTGCTGTGCTGGCTGTGCTTCTGGCTCTGCTTTCCTTCCTCAGACTTTGCATTAGTAGAGCCAACAAATATAAACTTGGGGTGAGAGTGAGGGAAGGGACTGGGAGGGGTACTTGACTCATCTTTGGATCCACTAACAATTTCAGTGATGTCCTGTATGGGTACTGGATGCAGTGATTGGAGTGCTGTGAGGGGCCTTGATAAAAGAGAAAGAGCTCAAGCTCAGGGTGGATCAAGCATGGCAGGAAATTGAGCTAGAGCACTGAGAGAGAAGTGGGTTGAGTGGCTTGGAGGACACAAGTTTGTTTGCCCATTCTTTGACTTCTCCTACACTGGCCCTGTCTTCTTTGATAGATTGAGTACTTTGACAGCAAAGGTAGTCAATGAAATCCCAGTAAAATAGAACAGTCTCAGTAAGTGTGAGCATAATGGTAAGATGGAACTTACTGGGACACATGCTCCTTCCATTTCTGGCCATCAATGTTATCACCATCACCACCTTTGATTTCTTGATGGACAGGCTTGTCTTGTGCTGCTTCAACTGCCTTACAGCTGGATATTTTCTGGGTACATGGCCTTTTCAAGAGCACTTGACTTGCAGTTTCACTCTTGTCCTTAGGAACTTCAAGATCTCCCCCAGCATTGCCAGTCAAACTGCTCAGGTCTTTGTCAGGATGACACTCATATTCATGCCTTTCCAGTACCTTGGAGGCACTCATAGGCTTCAATGTGATGTGGAGCTTTTGCTTGGGCTTGGGAGGATTAGTGAGTAAGCTGTCCTCCTCCTCTGCCTGACCTATAATGTCTGCTAGGCATTTGATGCCTCATTCTTGAGTTGCAATACATTCTTGCTGCTCATGCTCAGCCTGAGCATTGTTGGCTTGCTTTTGCTCTGAGGTATGCCTTTTGACCTTTCCTTCCAGGAGGATGTGACCAGGGTGTTGAGTGGCATTTTTAGAGCAAGTTGCAGGGTGCAACATGTTATGCTCAGTGCAGAGGCAAGTTTATCATATGAAGAAGAAAAATTGTGGTTGGTGCTAGTGTCCCAACTGATGGCACTGGGATGACTTGACAGGATTTGCTCTAGCCATTCCTGACTGACCTACCAGCTGAGTTTACAGTTTGATGGCCACAACACTTCTTCAGAGTCTCAAGAGTTGGTACTGCACTACTACCTCAAATGCCTTGACATCCTTCACAGTTTCCTTCCTCCTGGTGAGCATTTTTGGCCCAGCAGATACCTTGTCCCCATCCTGGTTGCAACCACTGGTTCAAGACTGAGCCCACTTTGAAGCAGCACCAATCATCAATTCATGATTTCACATTCTCATTGGACTGCAATGCCACTATCTACCATCACCCCCTGCTCAGCCAGCACCAGGAATCACTTGGGACTATCACAACAAGCTTACTGGTGAGTCTGCAATTTTATATGGTGTTTTTCAACTCAAAATTTTGCAGGGGTTACTTGTGATGCCACTGGCCAACCCATTGATCCCACCACAACCCCACCACCAGTCTCTGACAAGAGTGCAGATGATTGGGGTCCATATGGAGATAGGTTACAGTTTGAGACTGCTGAGTTTCTTTTTCATAATGTGGAAATGTTGGTGGGGGAAGTCAACCGACTCAGTGGGCTCTGGGGAAACTCATTGCAAGCTGACAACATAGGAACCTTACCCCCATTTACTGACCACAAGGAATTATACAAAACTATTGATGCCACACAAGTTGGAGATGTTCAGTGGGAAAGTTTCACTCTAAAGTATAATGGGGAACAACCCAGTATGGGTGACACTCTGCCTTGGTTGGATATGACTTAAGACTTTTGGTTCTGGCCAGCATTTTCATTGGTGGAGAGGTTACTAGCTAACACAGACTTTGATGGCAAATTTGATTACACTCCTTACAGGGACTTTGCTGGCAAGGAGCAGATGCAGTGTTATGAGAATTTCATGTCAGGAGACTGGGTGTGGACACAAGCAGTAAGTTTTATCATTTCATTTATGCTCATGTGAGTCATGTTGCAGTCTGATACTGAGATCTGAAATAGGATAAAATTGCAGTGGATCCTTCCACTCATGGCTCAACATTCATCCCCATAATTCTTGGCAATGACAAAACAACTGTTTCAGTTGAAACAGGACAAAGTGACTACTGGCCAGTCTACTTATCCATCAGTAATATTCACAATAATGTTTGGCATGCCCATCAGAATGCTGTCGAGCTCCTTGCATTCCTTGCAATACCAAAAAGTATGTTTGATGTATAGACACATTGAAAAGTGCACCCACTTGTTCAAATTACAGTGGCTAAGAAGTATACTGATGACCCCATGTTTCAGCACTTCAAAAAACAGCTATTCCACAGTGCCATGACAAGGATATTTTCATCCCTCAAAGATGGGATGACCATGCCTCAACTCATGAAGTGCCCTGACCATCACTTTTGTCATGTCATATTTGGCATTGGCCCTTACATCACAGACTACCTGGAACAAGTGCTGGTATCAGGGATTGTCCAGAACTGGTGTGGACAGTAGGCTGTACATTTGCCTACATATCTGCTAGGTTAACCCCATATTTTGCAGTTGTCTGGCTTTTCCTAATGACCTGGACAGTGGTGGTGCACCACAGACAAGGGATCTCACTGACACACTTGCTGATGAACTTCTGCCTGCTGTTGCTTGGAATGAGTGGGGTGTGGATGTCAGCATTGTGGTAAGTGATTTCAAATTTCAAAATAAAATTGGCTCATTGTCTAAAATAGCCTTTCACCAATAACTTCCCTTGTGCAGACATCCACCAACTCCTTGCACCTGACATCCTTCATCAGCTGATCAAAGGGACATTCAAGGATCACCTTGTAGAGTGGGTTGGAAGATACTTGGAGTTGGAATATGGCAAGGCTGAGGCAAAAGATTGGCTGGCTGACATCGATTGTTGGTAAGTTGGTTGGGGGTGATGTAAACCTGTCAATAGTCTGACACACTTTTCCAGCATAGCCTTGGCACCTCCATTTCCAGGGATTCATAGGTTTCCTGACAGTTGTGGATTCTCTCAATGGACTGGTGACAATTTGAAAGCTTTGATGAAAGTAAGTTGGCATTCACCCTTCAGACTTTAACCTCCAATCTCACCAACCTCCAAAGGTTTACCTTCCAGCCATCAAGGGCCATGTTCCTGATGACATGGTCCAAACATTTCATGCATTTTTGGAATTCTGTTACATTGTCTGCCAGAATGTCATTACTGATGACACCCTCAAGGAGCTCAAGGACACACTGCAGCAATTCCATCTATACAGAAAGATTTTTCAAGAAGTCAGAGTCTGTCCTGAAGGGTTTTCCCTTCCTCTCCAGCATGCACTTGTTCACTATGAGGCATTAATCTTCCTTTTCAGTGCCCCAAATGGACTCTGTACATCAATCACTGAATCCAAGCACATCATGGCTGTAAAGAAACCCTGGCAGCACTCGAGTAAACATAATGCACTTGGTCAGATCCTCTGGATGAATCAATGCCTTGCTCAGCTTGCAGTAGCTTGAGCTGACTTTGAAGCATGGGGTATGCTTCCCCCATCTTGCCAGGTATATGGTAGCCCCTCAAGTGGTAAAATTTTTCATTATTACCAGAGTTCTTTACCAGCTAATGTTAATATTAGATTCTCCACAATTCCCTGGCCATTGCTCTGGAGCCATGGCTGGAAATACAACTGGTAACACTGAGGTAATAGATGAAGAAAATGATGAGGGGTTGGACCTGGATGAGAATGAGAATGCTGGTATTGTGGATGAACAACCTGGTTTGGCCCACTCTGATGTAGTGCTGGCCCATTGGCCTGGTGAGCAGTGTATTCTTTGTGTATACCATCTGATATAATTGTTTTACAAGCATGCAACCATGCAAAGACCAGCACAGCACTCACCATTGAACTTGGCATTCCATTGCTCCCCACCCTCATCACTTGTTTCCTTGCAGAACAGCTTCAACCCAAGTCAGAGCCAGGACCTCCCCATCCTCCACCTTTCACTGGTCACATCAAAATCTTCAGTTCCACTATTGCAATGTTTGTGGCTCCAAGTGACCCAAGTGGTATTGGTAGCATGCACTGTGAATGCATTCATGCCACACCATCATGGCAGGGAGGTCCAGCACAGTATGATTGTGTGTTTGTGAGCATGGATGATGCTCAGGATGGAATGCTTGGCATGGAAGTTGCTCAAGTTTACAGTTTTTTTTTTTTTTTTTTTTTTTTTTTTTCATTCATTCATTCATACTGATGGACAGACTTTTCATGCACATTGGTGTGCTGGTTTGACTGTATTATTGATGTTCCTGATGAGCTGATAGGAATGTGGATGGTTGCTCCCTCTTTTCCTGATGACAGTTTGCATAATCTCACTGTTATTCATGTTGAGAGCATTGTCTGCAATGCTCACTTACTACCTATCTTTGGGAAGGAATATGTACCCTCATTGGTATCCTGTCATAATGCCCTGGATATATACCAGGCATTTTATGTTAACCACTTTGCTGACCACCATGCTTTCAAATTAGTTTCCTGATTTTCTATTACAACTTATAGGCCTATTATTACTTTGCTAATCTTATTGTCTTGTTGTCCTTGAGAAGCTTGGTAACATTTTGTTCATAAGCACCATAAGATCCATTAGTATGAGTTTGAGCAGCCTTAACATCTTATTTGACTACTTTTACCTACAGTGACTTGACAGGCTTCATGAAGTGCTGGGAGTATGTTAAGTTTGGATAAGCACTGTTTAAGTCTGAATAAGACTTTTGTCAATTTACTGATGTGACACCTGAAAAATGACAACAACAAGTCCTGCAGGCAACTATGTATACAGCATTGCTGCCCTGTCTTTGGCCACACACCACCCAACCTCAACCACCTCCCCCCATCACTGCATCATGGCCCATGTGTAGAGTCATAAAAAAAAAGTTGTGGGGTCTGCATGAAAAGTTGTACATGGCCAGAAAATAATTGTTGTAAATGTTACAGATCTAGTGTCATAGTGGTGGGTTCCAAACCCCCCCTCCCCCCCCCCCCCAAAAAAAAAAAAAAGAAAGAAAAAGAAAAATGTGGCCCTTGTTTTGTGCTTTCTCTTGTATTTATTGAAAAAACACAGTAGGTACCAAAAATGCAGCAGAATAAATGTGCAGATTTGTTGTCAGCTCTGGTGGTGAGCACAAAAACACATCATGTATCAGCTAGTTACTTGTACAACTAAACAGTGCCATGTAGATACTTTCCAGAGATTGACAAATATGTTCATTATTATATTGTGATTACAGTGATCACTTTGCCTTGAATCCCAGTCCTCCTTTCCTTTGCCAAGCATGTATCAGACCAGCTTTACTTCCTGTGACACAACAGTCACAAGTCATGTCTTGAGGGTGTGATGCATGATGCCTGCATTAATGTCATCCCTTCCTCCTAAATCCCTTCCACCTCAGTGCTTGCTTGCAGATACCTGCCACTTCATGCATTTCTTGTCAGCTGAACAGCATCAGACCATGCAGCACAGGCAAAATGAAGGAAAGTCAGGTCCATCCTCATTACCTACCCACCTATCCCTATTTCCACTGTCTGCAAGATACTGATATCACTCAACATCACAACATTGACCAGTACAAGGGCCCCTATGGAAGCACCTATACTCACTGCAAGTTCAGCACTAGCTATGGAACATGTGACTACAAAATGATGCAGAGTTGGAAAGGTAAGGTAGGAAAATGAAAGCATGCTACCATGCATACAGCCCATAATCCATATATTAATGTTCATTCCTGGTATGTGTATCTGACCTGAAACATCCCAGACATGTAAATTGCTAAGATCAGTTGCCATTACTTGTCCAGTCTGATGCTCTTTGGCTTGCACTTTGCTCTGCCATTCAGACCCTTCCCTTTACATGCATTCTGGCAACTCACAGATATCTCAACAGAAAGCCTCATCAAAACCATGGATATAGTCCATCTGGTTGAAACAGCCTGCAGAGTCTGTGCACCAAGACCACAAGTTTGTCACCCTTACATGCCCAGTTCATCCTTTGGCACTAAAAAACACTGAGGTCAGTTGTAGCTCAAGATATCAGCATGTCCTAATGCAGAAATTAATTGTTGTCTGATAACAGCTGCATACAGTATATGCTTTGTGCAACCAAGAGCAGACATATTGTTTGTGGAGTGATGTTGCTTGTGGTGTTTGCCTTGCAGAGACTGCTTGCTCATGTCACCATCCCACAGGATGCTTGCACACTCTCTCAAAGATGGGATGCATATGGCTACTATGATGCAAAGTTTGTAACTGCTAACACACCTGACAGAATGTCCACAAAACTGCCATCATGAAACCCACATTCTTCCCTTCAACATCATCCACCAAGCTCACTGGCAGTCTCACCTTTAGGACCACAGCTACATCAACAGCTCAACATCAGAGTGACATTCACCTCCATGGCATCTAAACACAGAGAGTCTGACTTGCATTTGGAGCCACATCTTTGAATGCTATCAGTACAAAGTTGATGTCTCAACACTGTCCACCCAAATTCAGGAGAGTAATCAGGTTGTGAGTGAATCAGCATGAGTTTCTTGCAGGTGCATATCATGCTTGTTTCACTTCAGTCACCCCCTCTTGAGGACCTATTAGGTTGACATATTTCTACAGATGTTTATACCTAATAGGGATCAACTTCTTGGGTATTCCCACATGCCACTGGCACATCCATTTGCCCAGGGATAGCCTATGGGAACCATCACCACACAGGGTGCCTGGGGTCCCAAAGGGACTTTCCCCACCAACCCTGACAATTTGGGGATTTCCCAGGTGAAAATAGACCACTTCCAAGGGAAGGTTTGGGGACTGCCCAGGTTAAAATAAACCACTTCCAAGGGAAGTTTGGGGATTTCCCAGGGTAACATAGACCACTTCCAAGGGAAGATTTGGGGATTTCCCAGGGTAAAATGGACCACTTCCAAGGGGGGATTTGGGGATTTCCCAGGGTAAAATAGACCACTTCCATGGGTATTTTTGGGTATTGTCCAGGGAAAATAGACTGCTTCCAAGGGTGTGGGATTCCCTAAATGTGAGTTGGGAATCTCCCCTGGTGGCGGGTATTACCTAAATTTGAGGCCAGGCATTCCCCAAAGGGGAAATTGGGAATTCCCCATGATGGTGGGGATGCCCCACATGTCAGATTGGGAATTCCCCATGGTAGTGGAGATTCTCCCAAGGTGGTGGTAATTCCCTAAATGCAAGATTGGGAATTCTCCCAGGGTGGTGGGAATTCCCTAAATGTAAGATTGGGGATTCACCCATGCAAGATTGGGAGTTCCCAAATGCAATATTGGGAATTCCCCCATGCAAGATTGGGAATTCCCTAAATGCAAGATTGGGAATTTGCCCAGGGTGGTGGGCAATCCCTTAATGCAAGATTGGGAATTCCCATATGCAAGATTTGGAATTCCCAAATGCAATATTGGGAATTCCCCCATGCCAGATTGGGAATTCCCCCAGGGTGGTGGGCATTCCCTAAATGCAAGATTGGGAATTCCCCCATGCAAGATTGGGAATTCCCCATGATGGTGGGCATTCCCTAAATGCACAATTGGGGATTTCTTGCAGTGGTGGTGATTACCTTGTTCATTCTCATGCCACATGTTTCATTTTTTTGCATATCCATCCTATCTCCAGGCACCTTACCAATGATGCACACTGCATCCCAGTATCCCCCCCATTTGTGAAATATCTCTTTTTTCATGTGCAGTGCTCATCCATGCATCATATCCCATTCTCAGTCTCCTCTCTACTCTTGGGTCATTTACCCATCATATTTTAGATGTATGAAATGGATATAACTGGCTACAGTTCATTTGGGGCAGTACAATTTTCTTTGGAGTTGTCACTTTCAAGCCATGCCTGTAGATGGGATGTTCCATCATAGCCTATGAAGCTGTCATGGGGCATCCCACTTGCCCTGAGAGGTGTAGATGGGATATCCCATCAGAGCCTATGAGTTGTCATGGGACATCCCATTTGCCTTCAGAGATGTAGATGGGATGTCCCACATTAGCCTCTAAAGCTGTTATGGGACATCCCACTTGCCCTCAGACATGTAGATAGGGCATCCCATCATTGCCTATGATGGTGGCAGAAGTCATCTCTCAGCAGCTTCAGACTGAGGGTATGTGGTGACTGTGAATATTCCCTTTGGAAGATGGGATCATCACACACAATGTTATCCATGCTGTGCTTGTACCAGACTGGAGGCTGATGATCCAATGTGGGGTGAACTGGACATCATTTGTGGTAGTGAAATGAAGCCCAGTGTCCAACCAGGTAGTGACTTTCTGTTAGAGAGAAATCAGTGATTCTGGTGCAGTGAGTGGTTTGTATGTCATTTTGTGATCCACTGTGGCACAGTACCATAAATGGTTGTGTTGAAATCTATGTCCAGCCTGTCTCTTGCTTTGTCCATCAATGTGCAGAGGAGAAGCTGGCTCTCATACCACAAGACTGGATTTCCCACAAAACAACCATTTTCAACATGAGGCATTAGATGTATGTTGCTTCCTGGTGATGTTATGGAGGTTTCCCCAGAATGACCTGCCAAATTTCTCTGCTAGTTTTGTCTTTGAATTAAGGTAGTGATATTGGCTCATAATGATGGCTATGTATGCTCTCCTCAGGAACAAGAATTGTTCTGCTAATATACCTACATTTTTGGGTGAGGGACCCCAGACACCTATGGCAACAATGGGAGATCCCACATAATTTCTCTGAAAAGCAGATCCCAGGGTAGGGAAGATGGGAAATCCTAGGCCTGTAGTTAGGCTTTGCCTGGGATGACCATGGTCTGGGAGGCAATTAACTGGAATGGTTTGGAGAATCTATCCAGCCTAAATGCCTACAGAAAAGGGTTACCTGAAGTGGGGGAATGCCCAATCTTGCATTTTGGGAATCCCCACCACTATGGGGAATTCTCAATCCCACATCTGGAGAATTCCCACTACAATGGGAATTCCTGTTCTCACCTGTGGGAAATCACCACCACTGTAATGAATCCCCAATTGTGCATTTAGGAGATGCCCACCACCATGGGTGAATTCCCAATCTTGCATTTGGGGAATCCCCACCATCATGGGGAATTCCCAATCTTGCATTTACATAGGGGATTCCCACCACCATAGGGGAATTCCCAATCTTGCATGGGGGAATTCCCAATCTTGCATTTAGGGAATTCCCACCACCATGGGGGGATTCCCCAATCTTGCATTTAGGGAATCCCCACCACCCTGGGAGAATCTCCACCACCATGGGGAATTCCTGATTTCACCTTTGGGGAATGTTTGATCTCAAGTTTGGGTAATACCCACCACCAGGGGGAATTCCCAACCTCACATGGATGGAATCCCACACCCTTGGAAGCAGTCTATTTTCCCTGGACAATACCCAAAAATACCCATGGAAGTGGTCTATTTTACCCTGGGAAATCCCCAAACTTCCCTTGGAAGTGGTCTATTTTCACCTGGGAAATCCCCAAATTGTCAGGGTTGGTGGGGAAAGTCCCTTTGGGACCCCAGGCACCCTGTGTGGTGATGGTTCCCATAGGCTATCCCTGGGCAAATGGATGTGCCAGTGGCATGTGGGAATACCCAAGAAGTTGATCCCTATTAGGTATAAACATCTGTAGAAATATGTCAACCTAATAGGTCCTCAAGAGGGGGTGACTGAAGTGAAACAAGCATGATATGCACCTGCAAGAAACTCATGCTGATTCACTCACAACCTGATTACTCTCCTGAATTTGGGTGGACAGTGTTGAGACATCAACTTTGTACTGATAGCATTCAAAGATGTGGCTCCAAATGCAAGTCAGACTCTCTGTGTTTAGATGCCATGGAGGTGAATGTCACTCTGATGTTGAGCTGTTGATGTAGCTGTGGTCCTAAAGGTGAGACTGCCAGTGAGCTTGGTGGATGATGTTGAAGGGAAGAATGTGGGTTTCATGATGGCAGTTTTGTGGACATTCTGTCAGATGTGTTAATAGTTACAAACTTTGCATCATAGTAGCCATATGCATCCCATCTTTGAGAGAGAGTGCTGAAATGCATCTGCAAAAGCTCAGTTAGCCTTGAGAGGGGGTGAGTGAAGTGCTTTTACTAGTCAACTACACTACACTTTGGTAGTCAAAAATGTGGACCACTACCAAATTTCCTAATGAACTAGACTACACTTTTGCTAGTCAACTAGACTACACTGTTACTAGTTAAATACACTATACTTTGGCAGTCAAAAATGCAGACTACTACCAAATTTCCTAATGAACTATACTACACTTCTGCTGGTTGACTAGACTACACTTTGGTAGTCGAGAATGCAGACTACTACCAAATTTCCTAATGAACTATAGCACACTTTTGCTAGTCAACTAGACTACACTTTGGTAGTCAAAAATGTGGACCACTACCACTTTTCCTAATGACCTAGACTACCCTTTTACTAGTCAGGTAGACTACACTTTCCTAGATCACCCTTTTGCTAGTCAAGTGGATGACACTTTGGTAGTCAAACATGTTAACCACTAGCACTTTTGCTAATGAAGTAAACTGCATGTTGGTAGTCAAAAATGCAGACCACTAGCACTCGTCCTAGTGAACCAGACTACACTTTTGCTAATGACTCAGACTACACTTTGGTAGTCAAAAATGTGGACTGCTTCCACTTTTCCAAATGAACTGGAATACACTTTTGCTAATGACCTAGACTACACTTTTACTAGTCAACTAGACTATGCTTTGGTAGTCAAAAATGCAGACCACTACAACTTTTCCTGATGAAGTAGAGTACACTTTTGCTATGACTTAGACTACACTTTGGTAGTCATAAATCCAGACCACCACTTTTCCTAATGAACTGGACTATCATAAGTTAATGGGAGAACACTTTTGTTGCATGCACCTGGCAACTCCCAAGCCAATGCCTATTTCATGTACTTCAGCTGTTCCAGTTAGGTTGAAAAAGCACATGGTTTTCACATTCAGCCATGTTCAGTTCAGTTCTTTGCTGTGCATGCATGATGGCTCTTTCTTGCTTTCCCCCCCATCTGCTTTCCCTCTCTGTACTGGTACAAAGTAGTAGTATGCAGTCTCCCCTTAGGTACAGACCATGTATAAGCAGTATATAATGCTTTGTGAGCATTGTTGGCTGAATGGCTTCATGACAGTATGCTCATCTGTCCAAGAAACGTAGATTTCAGTTCAATTTCTGTGCTTTTCTGGTCTTCTGCCAGTGGTCATTCCACTCACCTGGTAGGATACCTTCCCCTGTTCAAGTGCAAGGCCTGTTCTAATGTGTGTTGGGTCTCCTTTCAGGTGTTCAAGGCATGTTTTAAATCTTCCAAGCATACTGTGATGCTAATAATATGGACTTCAGACCTTTCTCTGGTACCCTTTCCTGAGCAGTGCCTTGCAGGTGGCTGCTTGCTGAGCTTGAGGGGACTGAGTGAAAGCTGTAGACCAAGCTGAGTGTCTTCTCAAGTCCCTGCTACCTGGCTTCATGGATTCAACTCTGTGTGTCTGCTGGTTGCTGAGGCTCTTTTAGGGCTGGGACTGCTGAGGAGACTACAGAGCAGAGACATGATTGGTGGGGCCTGTCAAGGCTGAGTGGGTTCCATCTCACTTACAGTTACCAATCACTTTTGTCTTGGGCACTTTGTGCCTTTGTCTCTGTCATATGTCAAGTTTCAGCAAAGCAGGGTCAGTCTTGGATAGTGAAGCACAGTCCACTTTGCACACTGCTCTTTCCCCTGGACCTTTCCTGTGGATTTCCCTTGGACCTTTCCTGTGGCTTTCCCTTGGACTTTTCCTGTGGCTTCCCTTTGGACCTGGACCTTTCCTGTGGATTCCCTTGGACCCCTCCCTTAGGACTGACTTTGTTATACCCTTTGTACTCTCCCATCCATCATGTAAGTCATTATTGCAGCATTCTGATCACTTCTAAACTCAGTATCACACTCAGGACTACCCCTCCCACATCCCCTCAAAGAGCATGTAATGCTGCTTGCCAATCTGAGTGTGACCAGCATACTCTGGGCTCTCCCCCCCAATGTCACCACCCACAAGGCCCTGTCCCAAATTTACCAATTCTCCCTCAGGCACTTCTGGTGTGTATACTTTCAATAGAGACATCTAGCATAATCATGGCTAACCAATGATGATCTTTCAGGATCACCCTCCTGTCCCTGTTGCTCAATATCCTGGTTTGCCACACCATCTGATTGAACACCATGAGGTTCAATGCTTTTGCCATATGCACCCCATGATTCCACCCCAACCTCCTCACCTGCCCCCCATGGTGCCTTATCCCATGAATCCTGCTGCTCCCTCAGCCACTTCCCTTGCATTTCAGCCACCACCACCTGCTCAGCACCCTGCAGTTATGCAGCCAGGCATGGAGGAAATGCCCAGGCAATATTTTGGATACCCACCACCAGCCCTCCCCCACCACATTCCTGCTCCTCCATGAGTGGATTAAGCAGCCACCCTCCAACAAAGTTTTGAGCAGGATCATGCAGAATGTTGAGAGAGACATAGGAGACATCAACAGAGAATCCCTGAGGCACATCATCAGGCTCAGGATCTCCAACACCAACAATTGTTGCAGCAGCAGGAGGAAAGGAGACAGCTCCATCAGTTCTGGCTATTGCAGGTGCAGCAGCAGCAGTGGCAACAACAGAACCAGCAGAGGCAGAGGGAACACCAGTTGTGTTTGCAGCAGGAGGAACATCAGACTCAGCATCGGAGAGAGTTGGAGCAACAGCAGCATCTGTCCCAAGCACTGAATGAGTTTGGAATGCTTTCAGGTGAACACTATGCTCAGGATGAGGAGAGACATCATCAAAGGACTGCTGAACAGAATCCTGGTGCAAATGATGATCTGGCCTTCCCTGACCCTCCACCACCACCCTCTGGACCCCCTGGAACTCCCCCCCCCCTCCTCCCCCTGGACCTCCCCCTCCTCCTGTACCTCCAAATCCATGTCACCTTCCACCTGGTGGCAGGCCATATGCTGAACCTGTCCAGCCCCACTATCTTGGACCCATGAGTATCCAGTGTCCAAACTGCCATGCTCTACATTTAATGGCTGAAAGGCTCAGCAATTCCAGCAATGCAAGGCCACACTTTGGCATGTGTTGCCTTCAGGGTCAGGTCAATCTCTCTCCCATAAGGAGATGGCCCCCAGGTCTGCAGGCACACTTTGACGACCCAAGATTCAGGGAGAAAATTTGTCAATACAATGCTGCTCTGGCATTTACAGTGAGTGAAAAAACCCTTGCAATGTTTCACTATTTTGCACTAAGTGCAGTGTAGCACCGGAGGGCGTGGGAATCTCGCTTGGCAGTAGTGGGATGGATTGTAGTACTGACTCTTGGCTACCAAGGGGTCACTTTATCACGTGATTCTGTCCAGTGGTTGTTGAGATATGCTGGTTTTAAAACAGGTACACCATTGCAAGGGTTTATTCACTTTTGGCTGGGGTGGTGGAATCTCACTCAAATGAAGGGATAATTGTGGTTGTTTGGTCCTACAAACAAAGATACACATATCAACAATGTGTCTGAGTTCCAAAAAGTTCCCACGCTTCTTTGTTTCCAACCTCTACCACCATGAGATCCATCTCTGCCACCCAAAGGAATACTATCCTGACTATGCTTGATGCTGGTCACTCTGCTTCCTCTATTGCCTCTAGTACTGGCCTCCATCTCTCTACCATCTCTAGGCTTCGTTCCAAGGAGCATTCCATCCTGAAAAAGTCCACTGGAGGTCATCCATCCAAGCTTTCCCCTGCCAATGTCTGCCATGCCATCCACCTCATCTCCACTCAAAGGCAGAAAATGCTGTCCAGGTGACCAAAACTCTTACCAATATCATCAACTAGCCCCTCCACCCAAACACTGTCCAGCAGCACCTAAAGAAGACTGGTATGAAGGCTGTGGTCAAGCATAAACGTCCTATCCTCTCTGCCAAGCATCGCAAGGCAAGACTTGATTTTGCCTATGCTCACAAGGATTGGACTCTGGAGGACTGGAAGAGGGTGGTATGGTCTGATGAGACTAAAATCAACTGCCTGGGCTCAGATGGTCACAAATGGGTTTGGAAAAAGCCAGGGGAGAAGCTGAATGATAGGCTAGTGGAGGGGACACTGAAGTTTGGAGGAGGTTCTCTCATGATGTGGGGCTGTATGACTTGGGAGGGTGTTGGATATGCCACCAAGATTGATGGGATGATGGATGGAGACCTTTACCTCCGAATTTTGAAGGATGAACTACAAGATTCCCTTGAGTATTATGGTCTTCATCCTCCTGACATCATCTTCCAGCAGGACAATGACCCCAAGCACACCTGCAAGCAGGTCAAGGAGTGGCTGGAGGAGCAGGATTTTAGGACTATGGTATGGCCTGCACAGTCCCCTGACCTCAACCCCATAGAACATGCCTGGGGTTACCTCAAGAGGAGGCTTGCAGAGTATGAGCATCCACCCAAGGGAACACTGGAGTTGTGGGAGAGGACTCAGGTGGAGTGGAATAATATACCAGCTGAAGAGTGTCAGAAGTTGATTGAAAGCATGCCTAGGAGGGTTGAGGCAGTGCTTAAAGCAAAAGGAGGCTATACCAAGTACTGATATCCCCCATATACCCTTCCATTACTAAAAGTGAATAAACCCTTGCAATGGTGTACCTGTTTTAAAACCAGCATATCTTGATGACTACTGGATGGAATCACGTGATACAGTGACCCCTTGGTAGCCAAGAGTCAGTACTACAATCCATCCCACTACTGCCAAGCGAGATTCCCACGCCCTCCAGTGCTACACTGCACTCAGTGCAAAATAGCGAAACATTGCAAGGGTTTTTTCACTCACTGTACCTCCCTGGGTGTCAATGCTGAACTTCAGGTTGTTCAAGGCTCTGGGCCAATGTCTTTCCATGTTCATGGTGCCCTTGACCACTTGATTGGGGCTCTTCTACCAGAGGCTGGGGGGAAGTCATCATATGCCCAGCTCTATATCTATGACCCTCAGGAGGCAACAGAGAGACATACTTGATGCAACCCACAGTTGGACCCTGCCATCCTGCTAAGTCTGCACACAATTCTCATGGACAATCATCCCTATGCCCCATTGTACAAGCAAGCCCATGACATCATGTGGGAAACACCACCAGGGGAGCACACTGATATGAGGGTGTGTCTGACACTGCAGCAGGGCACTGATGGTTGAAGATACAACCTACCAACAGTAGAGGAGATTGCTGCTGTTGTGCCTGGGGATGGATCTGAGGAGGTTAGAGCTCAAAGGGACATCATTCTTTGGTTTCAAGGTGGAGGATTGCATTGCATCAGCCAACTTCATCCTGCCTATCTCTGCCTGCACTATGTTCTACTGTTTCCTCAAGGGGAGGAGGGCTGGCATCTCAACATTCCTCTGCATAATCCTGGGGGTAGAAATTTGCATGCCCAGAAAGTGACCCAACTTCTCTGGTATGCATATTGTCTTCATGTACACCCTCCTGGAGTAGAGCCAGCCAATCTCTTCCATGATGGTAGATTGTTTCAGCAGCTGGTCTGTGATGCCTGGGCCTCTGTTGACCAGTCCAATCTCACTTGGGTGGCAAACAACCAGAAGAAACTCAGGGTTGAGCTGTATGGTGGGCTTCAGGACAGGATGGCAGATGTTGGTCACATGGTCATCCTGCCCTCCTCTCATAAGGGAAGTGTATGTTACATGCAGCAACTCCTCCAGGATTCTCTTGCCATCTGCAGGGAGTACAGAAAGCCTGATCTCTTCCTGACCATGACTGCAAATGGGTGCTGGCCTGAGATTGTGGAGAACATGTTTCCAGGTATGTACATGACTTGCTTTGCATGCATACACTCATTTTTTCTGACATGATCCACTTCATTAGGGCAGAAAGCTGTTGATTGACCTGACCTGGTGGCAAGGGTTTTCCATGCCAAGCAGCAGGCCCTACTGAAGAAGATTTGTGATGGCTATTTTGGAGCTGTGGCAGGCTTTGTGTACACCATTGAGTACCAGAAGTGTGGACTCCCCCACATGCACCTCCTCATCTTCCTTGATGACCAGGACAAGATTCAGACTGTGGAGCAGATTGATGCTATCATCTCAGCTCAGATTTCAGACCCTGCCCTCCATCCCCAGCTCTATGAGATTGTCTCCAAGTCCATGCTCCATGGACCCTGCAGTCCCAAAAGATGTCTGGAGAACAATGTCTGCAAAAAGTGCTTCCCAAAGTCATTCCATGATGAGACTCTCATAGAGGATGGCTATCCAGAATATGCTTGCCCCCAGAATGGCAGGACTGTAGAGAAGGATGGTGACACCTTTGACAACACTCATGTGGACCCTCATCCTTGAGAATTGCTGGTGGAGTTTGACTGTCACATCAACCTGGAGGTCTGTGGATCCATAAAGGCTGTCAAGTACATCCACAGGTACATCTATAAAGGTCCAGACCATGCCACCTTGCAGACTCAGGGTCACAATGAGATTTGCTCCTACCTGGATGCCAGATACATCTCTGCAAATGAAGCCTGCCACAACATCTTTGAGTTCCCCATGCATCAGGAATGGCCAGCTGTATACCATCTGCCTGTTTGTCTCCCAGGCCATCAGGTTGTGGCATTCAGTGCTGAAGATCAGCTTGCTGATGTCATTGAGAATGCAAGGGATTCACCTCTTCTTGGATGGTTCAAGGCAAATGCAGATCCAGTCCTCATTGCTGCTTGTGCAAGGGAGCATCTCTACCAGGATGTCCCAAAGGGCTTTGTGTGGATGAAGACTGAAAGGAAGTGGAAGGTCCATCAGAGGTACAAGGTCATTGGAAGGATGTATGCCATTCCTCCCACTGCTGGTGAATGCTTTTACCTGCACCTGCTGCTCACTGCTGTCAAAGGTGTGTTCTCATACATGCCACTCTGTTATGTATGACTTTTTGCTGACCAATTCATGTCTTAGGTGCCACCTCCTATGAAGACCTTCATACTGTGAATGGTCACTTCCATGAAAACTTCAAGGAGGCTTGTCATGCTCTGGGTTTGCTGCAGGATGACAGGGAGTGGTTGCTGTGCTTGCAGGAGGCTGCTCATTTTTGTACATACTGGATTCCAACTGCATTGTCTCTTTGTCACCATCCTGGTTCACTGTCATCCAGTGGACCCTCATGTGCTGTGGGAGGAGTCCAGGGCCAACCTCTGTGATGATCTGCACCACCATCTCATCCATCACCTCCACATTGTAAACCCCACTGAGGAGCAGATCTTTGATTATGGCCTTCATCTCATCACTGAGGATCTTAGGAGGAATGGATGATCCTTAGATGACTTCCCTACCATGCCCAGACCCCAGAGGCAATGGCAGATTGATGAGGGGAAACAGACTCATTGCTGAGCAGAGAGCATATGACCAGGAGGAGCTCCATCACTTTGTGCAAGCTGGCCTGCCCACCCTCAATCAAGAGCAGAGGCATCCTATGATGCAGTCATGGCTTCAGTGCAGCAGCCAGTTGGGTCCTCATTCTTTGTGCCAGTGGAGGAGGGTGTGGGAAGACTTACCTTGCCAAACTCATTGCTGCTTCAGTTCATGCCAGCAACAAAATTGTCCTCTGTGTTGCATCCACTGGCCTTGCCTCTCACCTGCTCCCTGGTGGTCAGACTGCACACTCCTGCTTCAAAATCCCCATTCCCTGTCATGAGGGCAGCTCCTGTAACATCAAAAAGGATGACCTCAACCATCAGCTGCTTCAGCAAACTGCAATGATTATTTGGGATGAAGTGCCAACTCAGCACTGCCATGTAGTGGAGTGTGTGGATCATACCCTTTGTGATCTCCTGCAGGAGGGCCATCCATTTGGAGGAATCACCACTCTCTTTGGGGGAGACTTTAGGCAAACTCTCCCAGTTGTTCCTCATGGATCCAGAGAGCAGATAGTGGGGGCAACACTATGTTGATCCAATCTCTGGCCTGCACTTCAAGTCCATCACCTCCATCAGAACATGAGACTTGGAAGGGATCCTGAGTGTGACCAGTGGGCACAGCAGCTGTTGCACATTGGTGTGACAGAAGGAGAGATAGAACTTCCACCCCACATGTCCTG
Organism: Pisolithus thermaeus; assembly: GCA_024663475.1. NCBI lineage: Eukaryota > Fungi > Basidiomycota > Agaricomycetes > Boletales > Pisolithaceae > Pisolithus > Pisolithus thermaeus. Next base: position 59,606 of record JANFAF010000157.1, on the reverse strand, counting down.
TGGTGATGACTTGGACTCCCTCATCAATGCCATGTATGCAGACTTGCTCAAACCTCCTCAGAACCACCCTCCACAGCATAAGTACTTCTTGGATCGCACCATTCTATTTGCCAGAAATGCTGAAGTCCATGAAATCAACTCCACCATTCTGGGGACAGTTGCTGGAGAGAAGGTTGTGTGCAGGAGTGCAGACTCTGTCACTGACAACCAATATGATTACATTCAAAGGGAGGTGCTGAACACATTTGAGCCATCAGGATTTCCTCTTCATGAACTGGAGTTGAAGCCTGGTGCACCCCTCATGCTTCTTTGCAACCTGAACCCCATCCATGGCCTTTACAATGGTACCAGACTGGTCATGGTCAGATCTACCTGCTGTACATATATTGGAGTGTCATGTGCTGCATGGAAGGGATGGAGATGCTAACAATGATGTGGTGCTGATCCCTTGCATGGCTCTGGATGCCAATCAAGACAACTTTCCAGTTCCTTTGTGCTGTCTGCAATTCCCTGTTCATCTGGCCTATGCAATGACCATCAACAAATCACAAGGCCAGACAGTCCAGCATGTGGGCCTTGACCTGAGGACCCCTGTATTCTCTCATGGGCAATTATATGTGGCTCTCTCCAGATGTACTCACCCAAGGAACATCAAAGTACTGTATGGTGGCCAAGGGCAGCAAACAAACAAAGCCACAAATGTGGTGTTCAATGAAGTTTTTAGAGGATTGAATGTATGAATGTACCACACTATAGATGTCACTTGCTGAAAAGATATGTGAATATGTGTATATATAATGTATCAACATCCATTGAACTATTTACCAGCTGATTGAAGTATTGTACAGGAAGTCTATGTCAGTGAATGGACTCCCTGCCAATGAACACACTCCAAGCCAGTGAACATACCCAACACCAGTGCACAGCCCTGAGGCCAAAGGTCATAAGTATACTAACAAATATACCAGCCAGAGACCACTGATGTAGCCTGTCCCCCCCAGCATGGAGTGAACTGACTGGCATGGCCCACCCCCCTGGCATGGAGTGGATTCACTGGGAAAGACAATTTTGCTGCAAAGCAGCATGGGGGGGGTGGGGGGGGGAAGATGATCTTGCTGCAAAGCAGCCACAAGGCCAGAGGTCTTGTACTGTTGCTATTGACCTAGACTACACTTCATTACTCAAAAATGCAGACCACTACCATTTTTTCTAATGAACCATACTACACTTTTCCTAATGAACTATACTACACTTTTCCTAATGACATACACTACTCTTTTGCTAGTCAACCACACTACAACTTGGTAGTCAGAAATGTGGACTGCAGCCAATTTTCCTAATGAACTACAGCCCACTTGTGCTAATCAAACTTTTGGTAGTTAACTACAGTACACATTTGCTAGTCAACTACACTACACTTTGATAGTCAAAAATGTGGCCCTCTACACAATTTCTTTTTCAACTGGACCATGCTTTTGCTAATGATCTACACGGCACCTGTGCTGGTCAACTACGCTACAGTTTGGCAGTCAAAAGTGCAAACAACTATCAATCTTTCTACCTAACCACACTACACTTTTGTAGTCAACCATGCAGACCACTACACATTTTGTAATGAATTCAGCAACACTTTTGCTAATGAACTACACTACACTTTGGTAGTCCACCATGTGCACCACTGCACAATTTTCAAAGTGAACTAGACTACACTTTTGCAGCTGAGCTGCACTACTCCTTTGCTAGTCAACTCCATGTCCCCCATGGGGAATATCCAACACCACATAGAGAATCTCCATGCCACTCTGGAGAATGTCCAACCTTACATGGAGGATCCACAAGCCACCTTGGAGGAGCTGCAACCTGACATGGGAAATCTCCACCTAGACTTGGAGAATTTCTAGCCTGAGATGGAGAATCTCCAACTAGGGATGGAGAATGCCCATAGCCCCCTGGGCAATCTCTGACCTGACTAGGAGAATCCCCATGGCCCACTGGGGAATCTCCAACCTGACAAGGAAAATCCCTAAGCCTCACTGGGGAATCTCCAAGACCTCATGGGGAAGCACCCACCTGACATGGAGAATCCCCAAGGCCCCCTGTAGAATTTCCATGCCCATCTGGGGAATCTCCAACATACCATGGAGAATTGCCATAGTTCCCTGGAGAATCTCCAACATGCCATGGAGAATCCCCAAGTCACTGTGGAGAATCTCTGATCTGCCATGGAGAATCTCCAACCTGTTGTGAAGAATCCCCAAGTCACTGTGGAGAATCTCCAACCAGCCAAGGGGAATATCCATAGCTCCCTGGAGAATCTCCATGGCTCCTTGTGGAACTCCCAACCAGTCATGGAGAATCTCCAACCTGCCTTGGAAAATCTCCATGACCCCTTGTGGCATCTTTAACCTGCCATGGAGAATCTCCATGACCCCTTGGGGAATCTCCAACCTGCCATGGAGAATCTCCAACCTGCCATGGGGAATCTCCATGACCCCTTGGGGAATCTCCAACATGTCATGGAGAATCTCCAACCTGTCATGGAGAATCTCCAACCTACTGTAGAGAATCTCCAACCTGTCATGGAGGATCTCCAACCCACTGTGGAGAATCTCCAACCTGTCATGGAGAATCTCCAACCTACTGTGGAGAATCTCCAACCTGTCATGGTGAATTGCCAACTCACTGTGGAGAATCTCCATGCCCCCTTGGGGAATCTCCAACCTGTCATGGAGATTCCACAAGACCCCCTGGAGAATCTCCAACTGGTCACAGAGAATCTCCAATCTGTCATGGAGAATCTCCAAGGTGCTATGCATGGTCATAGTGATGTCAATTTAGCATGGGGTTGCCAGAAATTCTTTCACCAGGGGTAAGTCAAATGTGCATGGTGAATATCCAGGTGGAGCTTGTTCAATGGCCAGCTGCCACCTGGGCTAGCTCAACTTAGCATATGACATGCCCATGTTTGAAATGGAACAGGTTCATTGAGCCTGGGTACAACCCAATTATGACCAGGCATAGGTCAATTCGGCTTGGGAATTCCCAGGAGAAGTCCAGTTATCACTTGGAATAGGTCAATTTTACTGGTGAATGTCCAGGTACAGACTACAGAAGGGGTCAACCTACCCTGGGAAAGTCCTGACTGCTACCCTAGGTAGGTCAAAAGAGGATGAGGAATGCCCAGGTTTAGCCAAGTAGGGGGGTCCATTTTAGTCTGGAGAATATCCAATTGCCTTCAGGGACTGGTCAATTTGGCATGGGAAATGGCCAGGGTTGGACTGGAAGTGGGTCAATTTAACCTGGAGAAGATCCAGTTGCCACCTGAGCCAGGTCAATTTGCCATGGGGAATGCCCAGGGTCATACTGGGACCTTGATCAATTTAGGCTGGAGAAGATCCAGCTGCCACCTGAGACAGGCCAATTTGGCATGAGGAAAATCATATCAGGACCCCAGCCATTCCTGCTATTTGGGAGATTCCTCAGGCATGTTCTGGAGAATCCCCAGGTGTCAGGTATTCCCAACCACTTGACACCTATTAGGTCATAACATCTATAAGGATATATGAACCTAATAGATCCCTGTGGGGGGTTGCCTGAAGTGGGAAAGTAGGTTAATTTAGCTAGGAGAAATCCCAGTTGCCACCATGGGTAGGTCAAATTGGCATGGGGAATCCCCAGAATTGAGCTTGGAAGCAGGCTAATTTAGCCTGGAGAAATCCCAGTTGCCACCATGGGTAGGTCATATCAGCATGGGGAATGCCCAGGATTAGACTGGGAAGTTGGTCAGTTCAGCCTGGGGAATACCCAGAAGATGCAGGAAATACCTGGGAAAAATCATATTTGGACCCAGCCACTCCAATATATTGACACCCAAAATGTATTTATTTTGGACAAATGGATTTCTGCCACTTTCTCCAGCATCTATTGCATGGCAGGTCTGGAGATTCCCAAACAGTTGACACCTATTAGGCCAGTACATCTATAAGAATATATAGACCTAACAGGTCCCCATAGGGGTTGACTGAAGTGAATGTAACAACCACTTAAGCAGCATGTTGTGCAAATATGAGATGGATTACTTTGTGTGAAAGACAGATATGACATGGATGAGGATCACATGTAATTGTATTGAGAAGATGGAGTGGATACTGAAACTATGCATGGTTTGTAGAGGAGGGCCACCAGTGACAAGATGCAGTGCTATCATTGGGGTACTGAGAGTAAGGCAGTGTGTTAAGGAGGACCACCATTGATATATAACCACTGGTGTTCAGTTTGGGCCTACTCCAACAATCCCTGACACTCACAGAGGCCACAGGATGTGTATGAAGGTAGGCTGACATTGGCTGATGCTTGGCTATGAAGACTGACAGAGAGCAACAAGGGCTGAAGGGTGGCTGGCATGCATAATAGAGGTTTGGGAGAGGGTGTTGGGTTCAGCTCATGCACTGCCCCCTTGTATGAGCCCAGCCCTTGGATTTCAGAGAGAGAGAAGTCAGGCAGAATCTGATGGTAGACAGAGAGGCCAGTCAAAGACCACAGAGGTAGAACTAAGGTGATATTCATACTGAAGAGACACCACTGAGTGCAGCAGGCTTATATACAGTGGACATGCCATCAAGGCAGTACAGTATTGGAAGGTCAGAACTGACATATGGAGTACAGTAAACTTTCAAGGGGCAGAGATGAACTTCAGTCAGGGTGTATGTACAGATGATGGAGGTGAAGGGCAGGACAAAGAAGAAGTATCTAAAAGGAATAGCACAGAACAGACTGTCTTCAGAGTGCTCACTGATAGCCAATCAGAAGGTAGGCTGAAAGCCTAAACAGGCATCAACCCTGTGTTGTACCATGCAGTGCAGTAGCTGTGCCATGCCTAGACCAGCCCATCAACACAAAAGGAAGGAGACCCCTAAGGAGAGAGAAGATGTCACCTGACTGAGAAGCAACAGTCACATGGTGGGCCCAACAGGTGCTGACAAGGTCCAGCAGAGGACAGAGCAGTAATGCACTGTATGAGTACCAGTGCAATCAGATGGGTGCAGGGTGGTGTGGGGAAGGGCCATTGGTGCAGAGGAAGGTCAAGAATACCACTGGGCAGAGGCACAGGCATGACAACAGGACACAATCAAGCAAAAACCACACACTGGTAGAATGTGTGATAGAGTGGATGATGGATAAGTGGGACAGTGGGGTGCATGGGCCCTTGTTCTACCCTAACCTTTCTCAAACCATACATGAATGAATGAAAAATGATTTATTTCACAAAACATGTTATGAATTGCCTTGTTCAAGTAGTAGGAATGAAAACAACATGGGTAATGACACATATGTGAGCTATGATGATTAGTTACAGTGGTCCTAGATGACAAGTGAGAGTCAGAGAAAAAGAAATGTAAGCAGGACATGAGAAGGGGGCTAGTGTAACCATAGATAAATGTGGTCAATTGAAAGTCAGGGAAGTTATGGAAGAAGATGTATGGGATATATTCACAGGTTGATTGGTAAGTAGACAGCTCTTCCCCCCCATCTGAACTGCTACAGGTGTGAAACAAGAATGAAAATGATGCCCACCTTTGCTACTAACAATGATATGGAAATGTAGTGAGTTTGAGAGCAGAAAGTTGGAGATTATAATATAATATAATATTTGACAGGGTGGAGGATGCATTATTGTTTGACTTTGAAGGGGGAGTCAACAACAATGCTGAGGAGGTTCTTGTTGATGAGGGAGATTTTGGTGTACCATTTGATGTCACAGAGGTTCCAAAACAGCTGGAGACAGCAGATGGACATAAGCAGCATGAAGTGAATGTGTGCCTCTACAACAGTGATGAAGCTTATGGACAGAACCATGTGGATAAATTCAAGGCAAGCATGGTGAAGGTGGTGTGACTGAGCATGCTGCTTTACATGCATGACAATCAGTGAGTGATGGTGGTGATTGGGTTACTGAAGTGCAGGCACCATGTGGAAGTGGATGGAGAGTACCTGGTTAACCTGCATGGAACCAACATGGTTGCACAGGTTGCACCACACTGCCTGGATGTTGTGCTGTACATGGGATTGTGATGGGGCTTGGATGCAGCACTGCAGAATGTGGAAGTGGACCACACATGGAGGACAAAGTTGCAATTGAACCTTGGATGGTGACAGTGGCCAGAGAAGCATGGACAGCCACTTGGATTTGACCCAAAAGGGAGGATGATGTATATTGGGAAGCAACTAGAGGAGCAGCTGTGGATAGCAATGTTGCCAAAAGAGTGTCTGGAGAGAGGGGAGGGAGGGAGGGTGCAGGAGCTGGAGGGAAAAATGAGGGCAGTGAGCACAGTGTACAAGTATATGCTGATCATGTTCATAACACACATGCTGGATGAGATGCAGCATGAAGATATTGACTGCAGAACACAGTACCTGGAGCCACTGACATTGGAGACAATCAAAGAGTCTACAGAAGTGCTGTGAGTGGATTGTTTACCCTAACCCAGAGAGGATGTGCATGTGCATTTTGAAGAGGGAAAATTTTGCATGAGGTGGAGGAATGGATAGAGATGGGGTGCATTTTTAGTGATGTCAGAAATGCATGGAATGGAGGACATACATACTGACATGAAGCAACAGGGGATGGTTTGAACAAAACCAGTGAGAGATCACACTTTGACTGACATCAAGGAGTTGCACAGCCACTTCATGAGCAGCTGGGAGTGATGGGTGAATCAAGCACCTGCATCTTGGAAACAGGATGCATTTTTGATGGACAACTCACCAGTGGGGAGTGCACATGCTGTATGAGCAAAACCAACCAATCATGGTTGGAGCAGTGATGCAAGAGGAGTGATAGAACTGGGATAGGGACAGGAGTTACCAGCATATCAGCCAAGTGTCATTTTTGCTGGTGACACACCTGAGGTATGTGGAGATATGAGTGGAGGAGCAGAAAAAAAGGATTAACATGGGATGATTGCAATTACTTGGATGCACAAGAGTGGAGCAACATACTGGTGGCTCAGATATAGTGAAATGATGGAGTGTTGTTCAACAGGCCAGACATGGATGGAGAGAGACAAGAGGTGGACATGCAGGAACTTGATGTGGTGGACTAGGATGGGTTTGAGATCAGCATGTATAATGAAGCAGGGTATCAAGTACCTTGGCAGATGCCCAGGGCATTTCAAACATGCAGTGTGATGGTGGACCTGGAGAGGGTGCATGGGCTGTTCCAAGGATGGGATGAGGAGGGGGGAGAGGTGAGGGGTGACATACCTTTCTATCCTTACCCACTGGCATTCTCTTGACAGTTTGGAAATATGAAGAGTCCACAGGTGATAATGAAGTTCAAGAAGAGAGTGGAGCTACTGAATGAGGGGCTTTGTGCAGTGATGATGGAGGAGGAAGACATGGGGCACCTGCCACATCATTGACAAGAGCCAGTGATTCAAGGGATTGGATGCCAGGTTTGCAACTTGTTGTCACACAGGGTACAGAACAAGGCCAAATTCCATGTGGTGCAGCTGGGGATGGTGACAAGCACATTTTCAGGATCAGGGATTGAGACAGAAACAGGACAACAATGATGGAGGAAACAAATGAACTTCTGCAATGGAGGGTTGCCACATGCACAATTCAGTCAAAAGGTATCAGGGGATGGACAACCACAAGCACTGTGATTCAGTAACATGTACATGCTGCAAGTGAAGCAGCTTCAATAAGAGGATCAGAATGGCAGGTGAGTGGAATTGAGGGATCAAGGGAGATAAGAGAAGAGATAATGATGTCATTGAGGACAGGAGGATATGTGAGAAGGTACTGTGCCTGCTTCTGAAATCATGGAGTCATCCAAGTAGGATGGGTGCAATCAAGGATGTGATTCAAGTGTTTCAGCCAGAGGTAAGGATGAATGAGATATGTAATGAAGAGACTGAGGAACAGATATAGGTGATACTAGTGCTGTTTAAATGTGCTACATACCCAATCACAGCACTGATTGAATTGTTCTGGAAGAGGAGCAGTGTGGAACTGGGGGATGGAAGGATGATTGATCCATGCATGATCAAAGTGATGTTGATGTTGGAGCAGATGCTGAACTATGGACACACAGGAAATGCAGCAGTGCTATCCAAGCAACTGATGGATCAAGCATGGCTATTGCTTGGACTGATGCATGCTGGGTCCCCAGTTCTGTCAGATGCATTCATTGCACATGGAGCACTGCAAACAAGGGAAATATTGATATGACAACAATCATGGCCAGTGGAGGCAGAGACTCACCAACCAATGATGTCATTGAGGTGGTTACAGCAACTGGTGTATGGGGAAGCACACTACAAGGTGAGTAGGATGGTACAGATCATGCATATTCTGCAGGGTGATAAATGCATGAGGGGTGGGGGTGGACAATACCACACATGACATCACCCCCATATTCTCCACATTTTTGACCACCTCCCATTTGTGTGGCATGACTGACTCATGGTGATGGTATGACAGGCATATGAAGCCAGATTCATGATTCAATTGGCAATGGAGAACATGCCCTATACTGCATACCCAAACATAACAGATACAAGCTTGTGACAAGCATGCTATGCTGCAGATGTCATGTTCAAGGTGTATTTGAATGATATGAAGAAGTTGGTCCATGAGGGGATCACCTCTGAACTGATGCCATAGTTAAGCTCACCTGAGCATGCAGCTCAACAGTCTGCACAGGATTGACTGGCAGCCCTTTCATGGTGGATGGATGAGAAACATCCCCTATCCTACAACACTCCAGTTCTGTCAACCTCCTTCAAACAATCATTGAACCTGCCAATGAGAGATTTGAGCTGATGACCTCACACCTTGGGAAGAAACCCACAACATTCATTGCAGACATAATGATCAAGCAGTGCAGTCATGCTGGGAATCAGTACCTGTCCCCCTTCATTAAAGGGGGGAATTTCTTGCAGGTAGCTCAGGTGGCAATCAAGAAGATGGGGAAGGCAGTGACATGTGCAGGTCTGACTGGAGCAGATTGAAATTGCTTCGTCACAGATGCAATATGCATGGCTGGTGACCACCTGAAGATCAACCACATGCCTTGGAGTCCCAAAACGACCAGGACAGCTGGCTGACCACCAAATGCAGTGACATATGAGGTTTGGCTGAATCTCAGAATGAAGGCAGCACTATTGATTGGTATGCATCCTGCAATGTATCCAGGGAAGGAGTCAAATGCATTACTGGCATACTGAGCATCACAAGACATCCAGGCAGAGGATGCACATGGGGATTGGCTTGTAATGGAGATTCAGCTGAACACTTTTGACAAGGTGCTGCACAAGGTCAGCTTTCCAATGGAGTGGGAGATGGCAAACATTAAGGGGGGGAGGAGATGCCAGATTACATAGTGGAAGCTTATCACCACATTCACAACACCTATGATGGGAGAAAGCCACTGCACCAACTGGCAATCATCTGTGCAGTGATATGTGCAGGGCTGCTGCTGCTGATCTTCTGCCCAAAGATTAAAAACTATCCATCAAACCAAGCATTCTGTGGAGACTCCATGAGGAATCTGGAGTGGGTGGAATGGGATCAGAAGGCAGGTTGGTTCATTATGATGGTGACAGGATTCATCATCTGCCTGTTTGGTGAAAAGTCACCCATTGCCTTGCAGATCCAGAGGTGTGAAAAGGTGAATGCCTGGTGGGAAAAACACAGTGTGTTTGGAGTGCATGATTGTGGGGGAGACTCTGACATCAAGGATGAATGATAGCTGCCAAAGGAATCAATGCTTTCCTTCTGGTTTGGCTTGGATTGGCATCAATCACTTCTACAAGTGGCTTCTGATTGGCAAAGTGGAAGAAAGACATTACACTCAACTCTGATCAGATCAAGGAAAAGCACACAGAGGTAGGCCAACTGTTAAGGACAGGTGGTAAGTATGGAGGGTCCAACATGGTTTGATATCTGGCTTGGGCAAATGCAGCAAAGATACTGACAACAAACCACTGCATGACATCATGCACACTGCCAACACTGGTTGCAGGTGGATGATTGTCCAAGAGAAATGCCAGGGACTGGGAAGATGATAGAGTAGTCAAATGTGGGAGCATAGGCATACAGAGGAAGGCTTCATGACAGGCTTGATAGAATGAAGGTCCATGTACATATGCATAGATTTGTCTCTCAATCTCAATGGGATCAGATTCATGCAAAAACAAGGCTATTGGAAATGTGAGGAAATGGAGCTTTGGACATTGAAATTCCAAAGCAAAAGGTTAATGCATCAGTTCATCTGACATGTTTGGAAGATGTCAAGATGGAATGAGATGAAGAACAGTGCAAAAACATGACATTAAGAAATGCAAGAAAGGCTGTGAGAAGGTAGTATCATGTCACATGATGGTGTGTCTGGGATGATAGGCCCCACAGCTCATAATGAATAAGTATGGAGACAACTCATCTGTGACAGAGCAGTCTGTGAACCATATACATGAATTTGACTTGGTATGTTATGCTGTCAAATGAATCAACCATCTCAATGGTCTATCATCAGTAGTACATGAAACACCAAGGAAGCCATGTCTTGATAGCAATCTACTCTTACTGACATATGAATATGGACATTTTTTCCATCCTTCTGATCCCATCCAAAGCTATCATGAGACTCCACAGGACCTATGTCATGCAGCAGACTCTATTGAAGCAGAGTGTAATTGGGAGATACTTAAAGCAGGACACCTGGCCTTTGTTGGCATGTGGTGCCACTTGCTGATGACTGCCATTATCTGCTCCCTCAAAACAGGGTCTAAGTCCAGCCACTCCTTTTTGCATAGTCAGCAAGACCATCTTTGAGGTTCAGACCAAGGCCTTCTGACTTAGGAACATGCAGAATTTAGTATGGTGCAAGGCAGAAACAAAGATGATGACACTGCAAAGTGGGTTTTGGTTGGTAGGTGGCAACACCTATCAGGACCTAATCCTCATGTCCCATGGTCAGGGTGGAGACATGCTGTCCAGTGCAGAAGGCATGAATACACATGATGATGGGTCAGTGACTGCATATAGTGCACATACATGCATTTGTCATAGACATCCCCCTACCTCCCACACCCTGACTGTAGCACAATGAGTTGAAACTGATGGTTGTCATGAATCACACCACTTCAAATAACAAATGTGCACATGACATCTCATATATTTCCTGGTAGGTTTCACCTAGTAGATTCATTCCTGAAAAAAATGAACAATTTGGTCTGGAATTGCATGAGTTACACCCCAAACACAGTAGAGGGTAGGAGGAATTCAGGCTTGTGCTGATGAGTGATGGCTTTCTGCAGCACAGCCACAATGCCACAGCTCATGGCTTTTTTAAAGAAAGTTAAGCTGGGCCCAGCACAACACAAGTCATGAAGCATTCATTTTTTCCTCTAAAATACCATTAGGTAGTCTACTTGTCATGGTATATAAATATAGACATGAATCTGTTGCTGAATTGAAAATGCTGTGCCTCCATATGATATGGATGCTGGGGTACTTGCATTTCTACCAACTATTATTTATGTGTGAGGGTTAGCATAGTGGGAATTTGGTGTTGGTATGCATTGGCATGTCTAGACTGGCAGCAGATGCCTGCAAAATTGAGATTGTATGACTAATATTACAATTCTGTGAATGATCAAGCACAATGGATGCTTAGTCCCATCATGGTGTGATCTGCATCACACATGAGGATGGAATGTGAAATCATTGTAAGTACTAGACCATGTGTATGTACTCCAGAATGGACAAATGTATAAGCCTGGAGCTATTATGATTGAGACACTACTGACATATATACTGACAGGTTATCTTGGTATCTGCAGAATATCCTCCCTCTGAATCACATCTCTGAATTGCTGTGGCATTGGTTGACTGCAACAATGTGATACTACTACACTATGACATGCTGCCCAGAAAACAGAAGGTCAACAGCAGGAAGGCTGGTATGGCAAAAGTAGCAGGGTCTAGCAAGGTAAGTGATGACCACATGCATATATTTTGATGATGGTCTGGGCTGAGATAATGATTCAACAGATGAAGGTAAAGGACACATTGTTCCAAGATATGCAACCAGGGGAAGGACCCCAACTGGAAAAGGAAATCATAGAGGCAAATGCACTGAACAAGCAGGTAAAGAAAGTGCTGTTGGGCTCTGTGCACTATGACGTCCTGGAAAATAGCAAATTGTTGCAATTTGGCCTATGGAACCCACACCAACTTGTGCCAGCACAGGTATCATTCCTGGGAAATTTGTTCTGCATCAACAGAGAGGATAGTTTCAATTACTTGTACATATGCCATGCCATTTGTCATGGACAAGTCAACCATTGAAGACAGATTGTACATGCTCATGCTGGATGAGGGACAAAAACTCCTGGAACTAAAACTTAGGCAGGGACTGCCAAAAGGCTTCAGGATCATGGCAGCAGGAGGTCAACACAGACTCACAGCATTACAGGACTGGTATGCTAAGAAAAAGGCAAGTCTGGCTGAATGTAAGAAGCAGGAAGAAGCAGTACTGTCAGCAGACACTGACAGCATAACCACAGATGACATTGAGAGGATGAATACAAAGGACAAGGTGGATCAACAGACATTGGAAGGGATTCTGGCATACAGCAGCCAATGGCTGGTGGTGTTGTATGTACAACAAAAGTGAGTTGAATCCATTGTTTATCATAAGTCCATCTGCCATCTCATCATAACTATGGCTCTCAATCATACAAAATGAACATAGTTGGATATGTGTAGAAGACAACATGACACAACACCCAACATACCTCTCATTGGTCCACTGCATTTGTGCATTTCCATCAGTCTCAAAAATGCATGATATGAAGGTATGTCATGTCATGTGTATGTTCTTACTGTACATATGTGCCCATGCCAGTCATGTTTTTTGTTTCTATTTTTAAAAAAGGACATTATCAATGCAGGTGTGGTCTGTGCATTTCTGGCAGCTTTTGTTTTGCATGAGTTGACTGGGTTATCTCTGAAAAACTTCCTTCTTACCATCAGCACCAACCTGACACTTGCTACAGGCAAGATGGTGAAAACATTGGCTTTGCACATATCCTGGAATGAGATGAAACATGTCTATGTGGAACCTCCCATGGAAAGACTCATACAAGTATACAAGATTATCAGTGTGATTGACAAGGATTTTAGGGACATATCTGACATCACTCACATCAAAGGGAACCCAGCAAAGCAAAGCAATCTGCTCCATCTTGATTATGTCTGGGACATGATGTCATTCTTTGATGCTGCTGGAACACACTACTGGCATTCAGACATAATGAAATTCACCCAGTTCTACAATATGATGACATCAAGTTATGGAGGGGTGAGTTCCAAGCAAGCATGTGTGATTCTTCTACTCAGAGGTTGATTCATCTGCTTCCATTGGGTCACATCACAGATCCCTGCCTATCTGGTGCAGAAATTCAAGAAGTGGCTGTATCTTTGCTTCAATGCTGTGGAACTTGACTCATCAGATATGGATGATGCAATTGATGCAATCAAGAGAGATCCTGAGGACAAATCCACACAGCAGAATATATGCCACATCTACTTGCAGCTCAGATCTGCAATGCCAATCCTGGATGCAATCAGCAGTGGGATGAGGAATGTCTTCCATGAGGGCTTTGCCATGACTATCCTGCATTCCCCTGCTCTTGATCACTTTGGAAATCCATCTTCTCCACAGTGGGTCACTGCTTATGCCCAGTACATTGACCATGTCCCAAAGATATCATCAAAGCCATGGATAAATGTGGAGATCTGGGCTCTGAGCTCTCTGAGCTCTCTGACATTGCAATCACTATCAGGGGTTGTGCAAGAAGGGTCCACATAGTGTTTGCTTGTGACATCTTCCACCATAGGATTCTCTACTTCCCATTCATGATATCCTCTGTTTTCCTCACACTTGCCAATTATCTCTCCAAGATTGATGACACTATACAGAGGTCAGTCCCTGCTTTGCTCTTTCTGTGCATTTCCCACTTCCTCCCCAATGCATGCCCATGTCATGTTTGAGTTCTTGGCATCAAATGATTCATCTATATGCTACAGGTTTCTTCATGGTGGTTGCCATACATATACTCCCAAAGGTATTCCTGCAAGAATGGTCCCCTGGATCAGCTTCTGCAGACATGATCTGGGCCATAATGGGTCATCCATCGATCTTGCTAAAGAGGCATTCTGCTGTTTGTGATGAGGTTTGTACAACATCCTTTTCTGTCTTTGTTATCCTCTCCACACCACCTGAAAAACATTGTACTATCCATAGGTCATATCCACCTTGTTCCACCATTATCCTGCTTACATAAACATGGTATCCTCTCTCACACATCTCACCATGCCACCTCACTACATCAAACAGTCAGAGCTCCTTGCTGCATTTGGTTCCAGATCTACTGCTGTGTCAGAAAAGGGCAAAGGTAAGACTGCAAACAATGGATTTGAGAATGGAGAGCACATCCCAGATGAGGACAAAGATGACAGTGATGCAAAACCTGATGTGCAAGACAAGGAGGCTGACACAGACATGCAGCTGCCTGACTTGAGGGATCAGCATGCAGTCCACAGGCAGAAGGTCAAGGATGAATCACTCAACCATATCCCTTCCCTCCAACAGGAGATTCAAGATGTCATCACCATCCTCACATCCTCTGCAAAAGGGCACTCCATCCCCATGTCCCACTTTACCAACCATGGACTCATGTCTCCAACCTCTCCTCCAATGCCACCCAAAATCACTTTCAGGGTCAACACCTCATACCATGGCACACATGGGAGTGGTCATCTGTCTCTGACCCCTCTCATATCTGAAATCTCCACATCCTCACTTGTGCCTCTGTTGTCAAGAGTGTCATCATAGCCCATTATCATACCTTGCAACTCTCTGGCATGCATTCAGGTGCTTGCTGCCTGCAACATCTCATCAAACACTTCACTCTTCACTGTTGTGTCACTGTCAGCATACTGACCATCCAAAAAATGACCCTTGACAAAAAAACTCCAGGTCAACAAATCCCTCAAGAGTAAGGTCTCCTTCTCATGGCCAGATGGAATCATTATGGATCCTGCTGAAGTCATCACTTCAGTCAGCCACCTATGGGGACCTATTAGGTCTATATATTCTTATAGATGTATTGGCCTAATAGGTGTCAACTGGTTGGGAATCCCCAACCACTGGATATTCTCCACCTCATGGCTGGGGAATCTCCAGACCTGCCATGCAATAGATGCTGGAGAAAGTGGCAGAAATCCACTTGTCCAAAATAAATACATTTTGGGTGTCAGTATATTGGAGTGGCTGGGGTCCAAATATAATTTTTCCCAGCTATTACCTGCATTTTCTGGGTATTCCTCAGGCTGAATTGACCAACTTCCCAGTCCAAACCTGGGCATTCCCCATGCTGATATGACCTACCATGGTGGCAACTGGGATTTCTCCAGGCTAAATTAGCCTGCTTGCCACTTCAATTCTGGGCATTCCCCATGCTAATTTGACCTACCAATCAGGGCAACTGGGATTTCTCCAGGCTAAATTAGCCTACTTGCCAGTTCAATTCTGGGCATTCCCCATGCCAATTTGACCTACCAATGGTGGCAACTGGGATTTCTCCAGGCTAAATTAACATGCTTTCCAGTTCAATTCTGGTCATTCCCCATGCCAATTTGACCTACCCTCTACAACATATCAAAATCATAGATCATCCCAGCCATGCTATCTTTATATATGACCAGTTCTCCATCTTTGTGCACTTTTCCATGGTCCAAAAAACTTGGCAGCCTTCTAGCACATTTAATACTTATTGGATGCAACTGAAACTGCATGAATTGGTAGACATACATGGTAGGAACCTGTCCCCAACATTAAAAGATTGGTTTAGAAGGTGGATGAGTGGTAATGACCATGCCAGGATAAAGGTGAAAAGGGGGACCCACACCCTACTTGTCCTATAAACCATACAAATGATTGCACAAAGTGATGGTTGGATGCCCCTCCCATGTTCCCAGGGTTCCAGAACTCCATTCAGTGAGGAGGATTCATGTCTACAGGGGGAGGAGGAGAACTGGTCATATATAAAGACAGGATGGCTGGGATGATCTATAATTTTGATATGTTGTAGAGGCATATAAAGGAAACCTGGGTATGAATTTTCATAGGAATACATGAAGAACTACAGGAATGGGAAGAGAGTTCGCATTTTTCCCCTATTTGTGTTAATTCCCATGTATTGCAATAAATTGGATGAAATAAGCAGGCAAATATGAGGGGAGGAATGTTCTAAATGGACTGTGATGTAGTAGAACATGGAAAACTGTAAGGAGGAAGGGTTGTGAGGCAGAAATAAGTCAGTTGAGGCCGCATTTTTGCTTACATAATCAAAAAAGCGGAGTGGAGGGAAGTGGCATTAATTAGGAACAATGTGTCACACAGCCACATTGTGGGGACCTCGGCTCAAGCCGCAGGGCAGGCACTCGGCAATTCAGCTAATAAAATGATGGCATACTTACACATCAGCTTTTGAGAGATTTAGGATAGCTTTCGATGTGTAATTAAATGGAAAGACTGTACTTAAAATTTAGTTTCACATTTTGGAGGCAACAATATTTTAAATCTAGATGAATGTCCATGTGTGTATTTGAAATATTGTCACCTCCCAAATGTGAAACTAAATTTTAAGTACAGTCTTTCCATTTAATTACTCATTAAAAGCTATCCTAAATCTCTCAAAATCTGATGTGTTATGGTAATCAATTGTAAACCTTATTTCCTAGTCAAAAATGCGGACTACTACCAATTTTCCTAATGAACTAGGCTACACTTTTGCTAATGAATCACACTACACTTTGGTTAGTCAACTAGACTACACTCTGGTAGTCAAAAATGCAGACTACAACCAAATTCCCTAATGAACTAGACTACAGCTTTGGAAGTCAACTAGACTACACTTTTACTAGTCAAATACACTACACTTTGGTAGTCAAATACACTACACTTTGATAGTCAAATACACTACACTTTGGTAGTCAAATACACTACACTTTGGTAGTCAAAAATGCGGACTACTGCCAAATTTCCTAATGAACTATACTACACTTTTGCTGGTCAGCTAGACTACACTTTGGTAGTCAGAAATACAGACCACTACCAAATTTCCTAGTGAACTAGACTACAGTTTTGGTAGTTAACTAGGCTACACTTTTACTAGTCATATACACTATGCTTTGGCAGTCAAAGATGTGGACCATTACCAAATTTCCTAATGAACTAGACTACACTTTTACTGGTCAAATACACTACACTTTGGTAGTCAAAAATGCGGACCACTACCAAATTTCCTAATGAACTAGACTACAGTTTTGGTAGTTAACTAGATTACACTTTGATAGTCAAAATGCAGACTACTACCAAATTTCCTAATGAACTATACTACACTTTTGCTGGTCAGCTAGACTACACTTTGGTAGTCAAAAATGTGGACTACTACCAAATTTCCTAATGGACTATGCTGCACTTTTGCTGGTCATCTAGGCTACACTTTTACTAGTCAAATACACTACACTTTGGTAGTTAAAAATGCAGACTACCACCAAATTTCCTAATGAACTATATTATGCATTTGCTAGTCAACTATACTACACTCTTGCTAGTCAACTATACTACACTTTTGCTAGTCAACTAGATTACACTTTGGTAGTCAAAAATGTGGACCACAACCACTTTTCCTAATGAACTGGAGTGTGCATTTGATAATGACCTAGACTACACTTTTGCTAATGACCCAGACTACACTCTTGCTAATGGCCTAGACTACCCTTTTACTAGTCAGGTAGACTACACTTTCCTAGGTTACCCTTTTGCTAGTCAAGTAGACTACACTCTTGCTAATGGCCTAGACTACCCTTTTACTAGTCAGGTAGGCTATGCTTTCCTAGATTACCCTTCTGCTAGTCAAGTAGACTACACTTTGGTAGTCAAAAATGTTGACCACTAGCACTTTTCCTATTGAACTCAAGTACCCTTTTGCTAAAGACCTAGACTACACTTTTGCTAATGAAGTAAACTACGGTTCAGTAGTCAAAAATGCAGACCACTAACACTTGTCCTAGTGAACCAGACTACACTTTCACTAATGACTTAGACTACACTTTTACTAAACAAGTATACTACACTTTGGTAGTCAAAAATGTGGACCACTTCCACTTTTCCAAATGAACTAGAGTACACTTTTGCTAATGACCTAGACTACACTTTTACTAGTCAACTAGACTATGCTTTGGTAGTCAAAAATGCAGACCACTACAACTTTTCCTAATGAAGTAGAGTACACTTTTGCTATGACTTAGACTACACTTTGGTAGTCATAAATCCAGACCACCACTTTTCCTAATGAACTGGACTATACTTTTTCTATTGACCTAGACTACACTTCATTACTCAAAAATGCAGACCACTACCATTTTCCCTAATGAACCATACTACACTTTTCCTAATGAACTATACCACACTTCTCCTAATGACATACACTACTCTTTTGCTAGTCAACCACACTACAACTTGGTAGTCAGAAATGTGGACTGCAGCCAATTTTCCTAATGAACTACAGCCCACTTGTGCTAATCAAACTTTTGGTAGTGAACTGCAGTACACTTTTGCTAGTCAACTACACTACAATTTGATAGTCAAAAATGTGGCCCTCTACACAATTTCTTTTTCAATTGGACCATGCTTTTGCTAATGATCTACACAGCCCCTGTGCTGGTCAACTACACTACAGTTTGGCAGTCAAAAGTGCAAACAACTATCAATTTTTCTAACTAACCACACTACACTTTTGTAGTCAACCATGCAGACCACTACACATTTTGTAATGAATTCAGCAACACTTTTGCTAATGAACTACACTACACTTTGGTAGTCCACCATGTGCACCACTGCACAATTTTCAAAGTGAACTAGACTACACTTTTGCAGCTGAGCTGCACTACTCCTTTGCTAGTCAACTCCATGTCCCCCATGGGGAATATCCAACACCACATAGAGAATCTCCATGCCACTCTGGAGAATGTCCAACCTTACATGGAGAATCCCCAAGCCACCTTGGAGAAGCTGGAACTGACATGAGAAATCTCTGCATAGACTTGGGGGATTTCTAGTCTGAGATGGAGAATCTCCATGCTCATATAGGGAATCTCCAACTGTGCATGGAGAATCCCCATGGCCCCCTGGGGAATATCCAACCTGACATGGAGAATCCCCATGGCCCACTGGGGAATCTCCAACCTGACAGGGAGAATCCCCAAGCCTCACAGGGGAATCTCCAAGCCCTATGGGGAATCACCCACTTGACATGGAGAATCTCCATACCCCCTGGAGAATCTCCAACATGCCATGGAGAATCTCCATCCCCCCTGGGGAATCACCAACCTGATATGGATAATCCCCAAGGCCCCCTGTAGAATCTCCATGCCCATCTGGGGAATCTCCAACATACCATGGAGAATCCCCAAGTCACTGTGGAGAATCTCCAACCAGCCAAGGAGAATCTCCAACCTGTCATGAAGATTCCCCAAGCCCACCCTGGAGAAGTGGCAACCTACCATGGAGATTCTGCATACCTCCATGGAGAATCTCCATGCCTCCCTGGGGAATCACCAACTAGTCATGGGGAATCCCCAAATCACTGTGGGGAATCTCCAAAATGACATAGAGAATCTCCAACCTGTCATGGAGAATCCCCAAGTGACTGTGGAGAATCTCCAACCTGCCATGGAGAATCTCCATGACCCCTTGGGGAATCTCCTACCTGTCATGGAGAATCTCCAACTCACTGTGGAGAATCTCCAACCTGCCATGGGCAATCCCCATGACCCCATGGGGAATCTCCAACCTGTCAAGGAGAATCTCCAACCTGCCATGGGGAATCTCCATGACCCCTTGGAAAATCTCCAACTCACTGTGGAGAATCTCCAACCTGCCATGGGAAATCTCCATGACCCCATGGGGAATCTCCAACCTGTCATGGAGAATCTCCAACCTGCCATGGAGAATCTCCATGACCCCTTGGGGAATCTCCAACCTGTCATGGAGAATCTCCAACTCACTGTGGAGAATCTCCAACCTGCCATGAGCAATCTCCAACCAGTCATGGAGAATCTCCAAGTCACTGTGGTGAATCTCCATGTGCCCTTGGGGAATCTCCAACCTGTCATGGAGGATCCCCAATTCACTGTGGAGAATCTCCAACCTGTCATGGAGATTCTGCAAGCCCCCCCTGGAGAATCTCCAAGGTGCTATGCATGGTCATAGTGATGTCAATTTGGCATGGGAATGCCAGAAATTCTTTCACCAGGGGTAAGTCAAATGTGCATGGGGAATATCCAGGTGTAGCCTGTTCAATGGCCAGCTGCCACCTGGGCTAGCTCAACTTAGCATATGGCATGCCCATGTTTGCAATGGAACAGGGTTCAATTGAGCCTGGGTACAACCCAATTATGACCAGGCATAGGTCAATTCAGCCTGGGAATTCCCAGGAGAAGTCCAGTTATCGCTAGGAATACTGTAGGTCAATTTTACTGGGGAATGTCCAGGTACAGACTACAGAAGGGGTCAACCTACCTTGGGAAAGTCCCAACTGCTACCCTAGGGTGGGTCAAAAGAGGATGGGGAATGCCCAGTTTTAGCCAAGTAGGGGGGTCCATTTTAGTCTGGAGGATACCCAATTGCCTTCAGGGACCAGTCAATTTGGCATGGGAAATGGCCAGGGTTGGACTGGAAGTGGGTCAATTTAGCCTGGAGAAGATCCAGTTGCCACCTGGGCCAGGTCAATTTGCCATGGGGAATGCCCAGGGTCATACTGGGACCTTGGTCAATTTAGGCTGGAGAAGATCCAGCTGCCACCTGAGACAGGCCAATTTGGCATGGGGAAAATCATATCAGGACCCCAGCCATTCCTGCTATGTGGGAGATTCCCCAGGCATGTTCTGGAGAATCCCCAGGTGTCAGGTATTCCCAACCACTTGACACCTATTAGGTCATAACATCTGTAAGAATATATGAACCTAATAGGTCCCTGTAGGGTGTTGACTGAAGTGGGAAAGTGAGTTAATTTAGCTTGGAGAAATCCCAGTTGCCACCATGGGTAGGTCAAATTGGCATGGGGAATGCTCAGAATTGAGCTGGAAAGCAGTTTAAATTAGCCTTGAGACATCCCAGTTGCCACCCTGGGTAGGTCAAATTGGCATAGGGAATTCCCAGAATTGAACTGGCAAGCAGGTTAATTTAGCCTGGAGAAATCCCTGTTGCTACCATGGGTAGGTGAAATTGGCATGGGGAATGCCCAGAATTGAACTGGCAAGCAGGTTAATTTAGCCTGTAGAAATTGCAGTTGCCAGCATTGGTAGGTGAAATTGGCATGGAGAATGCCCAGAATTGAACTGGCAAGCAGGTTAATTTAGCCTGGAGAACTCCTAGTTGCCACCATTGGTAGGTCAAATTGGCATGGGGAATGCCCAGAATTGAACTGGCAAGTAGGCTAATTTAGCCTGGAGAAATCCCAGTTGCCACCATTGTTAGGTCAAATTGGCATGGGGAATGCCCAGAATTGAACTGGCAAGCAGGCTAATTTAGCCTGGAGAAACCCCAGTTGCCACCATGGTAGGTCATATCAGCATGGGGAATGCCCAGGTTTGGACTGGGAAGTTGGTCAATTCAGCCTGGGGAATACCCAGGAGATGCAGGTAATATCTGGGAAAAATCATATTTGGACCCCAGCCACTCCAATATATTGACACCCAAAATGTATTTATTTTGGACAAATGGATTTCCCCCACTTTCTCCAGCATCTATTGCATGGCAGGTCTGGAGATTCCCCAGCCATGAGGTGGAGAATCTCCAGAGGTTGGGGACTCCCAACCAGTTGACACCTATTAGGCCAATACATCTATAAGAATATATAGACCTAATAGGTCCCCATAGGTGGTTGACTGAAGTGAAGTCATCCTCTTTGAGCTGTCCCAAGAAATTTCCCTGTTCAATACAGCCTCACTTCATGGCTCCCAGCAGTCACAGCTACAGAAGATCATACAGACTGTCAAGTCCAACTGCATCACTTTGGAGGATACCACCAACACTGCCCTTTTGCATGATAGACCATCCACCATACCTGACATTCATGCCTTGATTGTATCTCTTGTGCAGGTTCATCCCTCCCCATTTGGTCTAACCCAAACTCTCTTTTCTTACATGGATCAGGCACTGAATGTCAATGCCTATGTACAATGTCTGGCTGCCCAAGGCACTGTCACATCTGTTTCAGATGCTGAATCACCTTCAGAGAGGCTGACAGTTGCATTCTGGAACTCCCCAACAAATTCAGCCAAGGAGTCATTCACTCAAACATGCCTTGTCCTTCAGTCCAAGGAGGAGGATGAGCAAGAAAAACTTTCTAAGGTGGACATGGTCCAGCCTCTGTGTGTTCCATGCATCTTGTTTTTCACTCCCATCACTGACCTTGGGGCACAGCACCCAATCTCCAGCCAACTTCCACTTTTAGAGTCATCTGACATCCCATTGCCTCCCAAGATGACAAAGATACTATATGAACAAAGACATCACAGCTCATGCATCAAGTCATTCAAGTGAAAGTGATTTCTTTGTTGATAAGGATGATGATGTTGAGGTTGTCAGTGTGGGGTTGAAGTTGATGGGCATTGATCCTGACAAGGGTAGAGGGGATGCTTCTCAAGACAAGGGGAAGTCTGTTGCTGGTAAGCTGCATCTCTTGCACTTCCATTCTCTTGTGGAATTCATCTAAAAATTTTACCACCTTCCATCATGCACAATCATTCCATGTTTCAACATATCTACATTCCCCACTCCAAATTCAGCTTCAGTCATGTCAAAGGATGCCATCTCATGCTGTCCCTAACCAGTGCAGAGACAAATCCCCCTCTCACCAAGGAGTTGCAAGAAACCCATCAATCCCCCAACAGAAACATCAGACCTCCCTTTCAGTGTCATCTGTTATTTCTGAATGCTGTGAGTGTCTTTGGTTTCATTCCAATTCAACAACCATGCCATGTGAATTCCATTCTCATGCACAAACAGGTAACAGAGATGCAAAGCATTTCTGTCCCAGCCCTACCCCCAGTCCAAGTGATATTGACACCCCCAATACTGCCACCACAAGCAATACAGATAATTGTGGAGATGTCCTTATGAGTGATGATCTTGCTTAGTATAGTAGCACTATGTTCCACCAGTGTACAACAAAATTGTCCATCCCTATCATGCATTTACTTACAACAAGATCCCATCTGGTGTTCAAAAACATATATGTTGTGATACCCAAAAAGGCATTACCCATATGTGATCTGTGAATGAAGGTATTCACACATTTATCGCTCCATCAATTTTGTGCTATATGCTATGTGTCATTCAAGCTGGTGTTGTCACCTTTTTTTCACACTTCTCATCATTGTCTCATCTGTGCATTTCCTGTCATTCCAATTTTGCAGGATTTCCAAGTCCATGTCCACATCAACCTTCCTTCTGCATGGTCATACTTGGGTCAGTACAAGTTTCATTCTGCCACATCCTGCACTCACATGCCTCACTCACATTCTTCAGTTAATCCTCAAAGTCCCTTCATGATGACTTCCTCCAGACAAACATCCATTTCTGCCAATGCAACTTGCTCACATGCTCCTTCCTTCCTCCCCACCATGCATGCTCCACTGCCACTCCACTGCCTCCACCACCTCCAGCAGACATACTGGGTCAATTGTACTTTCTAATCTTGTCTCCAAAATTTCCCTCTGATCTCACTGGCTCTCCCCCCTCAGATATCTATGACTTTGATGAACTTGATCAAAGACCCTCCATCCTTTGTGACCCTCCATCCTTTGTCTGGCTGCTGGTACAGTGAGTGAAAAAACGTGTGCAATGTTTGGCTGTTTTGTACTAAGTCCGGTGTAGCGCCATGAGGCGTGGGAATCCTGCTTAGCCTTGGTGAGGTGGGTGGTAGTACTCGCTCTTGGCTACAAAATGGTCCCAGGGTCACGTGATTTGGTGCAGTAGTCATTGAGATATGTCCATTATAAAACAGCTACACCATTGCACACGTTTATTCACTTTTGAAAAGTGAGGGGTATTTGGGGAATATCAGTACTTGGTATAGCCTCCTTTTGCTTTAATCACTGCCTCCACCCTCCTAGGCATGCTTTCAATCAACTTCTGACACTCTTCAGCTGGTATATTGTTCCACTCCACCTGAGTCCTCTCCCACAACTCCAGTATTCCCTTGGGAGGATGCTCATACTCTGCAAGCCTCCTCTTGAGGTAACCCCAGGCATGTTCTATGGGGTTGAGGTCAGGGGACTGTGCAGGCCATACCATAGTCCTAAAATCCTGCTCCTCTAGCCACTCCTTGACCTGTTTGCAGGTGTGCTTGGGGTCATTGTCCTGCTGGAAGATGATGTCAGGAGGATGGAGACCATAATACTCAAGGGAATCTTGTAGTTCATCCTTCAAAATTTGGAGGTAGAGGTCTCCGTCCATCCTACCATCAATCTTGGTGCCATACCCAACACCCTCCCAGGTCATACAGCCCCACATCATGAGAGACCCTCCTCCAAACTTCAGTGTCCCCTCTACTAGCCTATCATTCAGCTTCTCCCCTGGCTTTTTCCATGCCCATTTGTGCCCATCTGACCCCAGGCGATTAATTTTAGTCTCATCAGACCATACCACCCTCTTCCAGTCCTCCAAAGTCCAATCTTTATGGGCATAGGCAAAGTCCAACCTTGCCTTGCGATGCTTGGCAGAGAGGATAGGTCGTTTTCGCTTTACCACAGCCTTCATACCAGTCTTCTTCAGGTGCTGGCAAACAGTATTTGGGTGGAGGGGCTGGTTGATGACATTGGTGAGAGTTTTGGTCACCTGCACAGCATTGTCTGCCTTCTGAGTTGAGATGAGGTGGATGGCATGGCGGACATTAGCAGGGGAAAGCTTGGATGGATGACCTCCAGTGGACTTCTGCAGGCTGGAATGCTCCTTGGAACGAAGTCTAGAGATGGTAGAGCGATGTAGGCCAGTACTGGAGGCAATAGAGGAAGGAGAATGACCAGAATCAAGCATAGTGAGGATAGTATTCCTTTGGGTGGAGGAGATGGATCTCATGGTGGTAAAGGTTGGAAATAAAGAAGCATGTGAACTTGTTCAAACTCAGACACAATGTTTATATGTGTATCTTTGTTTGTAGGACCAAACAACCACAATTATCTCTTCATTTGACTCAGATTTTGCTTCCAGCCCAAAAGTGAATAAACGTGTGCAATGGTGTAGCTGTTTTATAATGGACATATCTCAATGACTACTGCACCAAATCACATGACCCTGGGACCATTTTGTAGCCAAGAGCGAGTACTACCACCCACCTCACCAAGGCTAAGCATGATTCCCACGCCTCATGGCGCTACACTGGACTTAGTACAAAACAGCCAAACATTGCACATGTTTTTTCACTCACTGTAATATGGACATTCTCTCTCTCAACTTTGACCCTTCCCTCCACCCATTCTTGTCCTTATTTACAGCATCATCATCCACCCCACAGATTGAATCTCTTTTTGTGATGATGGTTCCCCAGACTTCATGATGTATTGGTTTTCTACTGTCAAGTTGATCTATCTTCAACCTCTGCCATCAGAAACTGTCCATTGTCCTTCTCCATGTTCTTGTCCTATTTCCCTTCATGTTCCTCATGCAGGTCATCTGGGTCCTTGTCCAATGGTTCTATCTCATGCAGGATGTTCTACCTCTCCATTCAGCATACATCTCACTTTCCTCTCTCAGGTCCATTTATCTTAACCATGTCATTCTCAAACTTGCTCATTCCATGCTACCTCTTGAGCTTGTTGATAGTGATCATACATCCATCATTGACATCAGATGTATCAAAGGTCCCATCCCTGCACTCTGTTCCCTATCTCCTCTCAAATCCATCCTTTTATAGATCTGCAACTGGTATATCACATGTCCAGCCCATCATCATCTCACCCCTCTTCCTCTCCCTTCACTCACTATGCCATGCATGTCCACCTCAACCACTACATGTTCCATGATCCCTGTCCCACCCAAATCACATTCAACAAGGCTTCAGAATGTCACATTCACCAAGCCATGCCCATCTTCTTCTGCATGTCTTCCCTCTCCTGAGGTCTGATTGATTTCTCTCATACATGCTCATTGAAGCCATCATCTTTTCTTACTTGCCTTGTTATCCTCTTACCCTCCACCTTGTAAATTAGGTGATATATATCATTTGCTCCCACTAGCACATACATACAAAGTATGCTGGATTTTAAGCCCCAACTCAATTCATCCATCTTGTTCTTAGATACCTGAATGCTCCCACTGATAATGTTGATCATTCATCATGTTAACCCTTCATCTGTGAACTTCACCTATCCCCCATATTTGCACATTCTCTATAAGTTCCCTTTTTGCATGGCTATCATCCTGGAGAGATTCAGTCCCAATGTTGCCAATAGATCAAGTATTATGTATATCATAGTTCATTTAAATTTCATCATGGATTTTCCCCTGAGATTGTGTGCCTGGTTTGTTGGATGTCACATGCATTTAAGTACTATAAAGACTATCACATACTATCATACTATCACTGCAGTGGAGTTGTAAAATACAGACACCATGTTTCACAACTGCACAGCCACTGAACTAAATCATATAATACCAGGTAGTTAGCTAGACTCAGAACATCTTAAACATGAATTTCTCATAGAAATGGAAAAAATATTTCAGTCATGGGACCTCCCAGAGTGGTACTGGTTTATGGTGCAAAATGGCCCTCAGTTACAATATCCCATGAATCTTGTTACAACTTTGTAGGTTTACCTGGTATAATTTGACTTCAGCCCCTCATAGAGCTGTTCATGTGGTACATGGATATGGAGCAAAAATGAAGTAGAGTAGGTAGATTAGCCTCCTGCAAATGATATATGTATCATGACATCCCAACATGCTTTGCACAAACCATTGATGGATTGTCAAGACATGGTAGCCATTGTTCAGCCACACTTCATCTTCTGGGGCATGCCACATCCAGATTGAATAATTCTGCAAATATCTTACCCACAAAGGGGAGCTACCAATGGCCTGGCCAGAAATGCATGACAATGACCCTCTTGGCAGCATCAGTTTGGTAGCATAACAGCATACTCATACTTTGGGCATTGACAGCCAGAATTCATCTTGGAGTGGCAGAGTGGAACCAATGATGTCATCAATGATAACCATTCTCATCACCATGAGCCTCAGAACAATCACCAACTCAGCCATGCCAACAACCACCAATCATTGTCTTTTCTGGGTACAAACCATCAATGGATTTTGCCTCTAGAACCAGGGCCAGTCACATGAGCATATAAGCATTGCTTTCCTTGTGGCTATGCCAGTTCACCTCTTGACTCTCAACCACTACCTTCTACATTGAGGACTTGAACAAACAAACCAAAGCAGATTGCCAATGGATGTGAGTAACCAAACATTCTCTTACTCATGTTTTGGTATTATGAGTTGATACTTTGCTCAAGTCCACTCACAACACTGCTCTCAATGTAAGTCCTGTTCAAATTATTTTCATGGTTCAATCCATCAACAGTTTATGCTTGTCATCTAGGATGTTGCAATCAACCTGGACACAGTTCAACAGGTAAGCATAACACAATCCATCAATGGATTGTGCTCATTGTTATATGATGATGCATAGACTCCAGGCCTGTCAGTTGTCATAATTGGAATGACTGAAGTAGTTGATGCAACTAATACTACCACAGAGGTGAGCACAGTTGCATGGGTCAAGTCATGCTGATGCTCAATTGTTTGTCACTCTGCAGGGCTCCACAGGCAGTGCCATGGAGGTGGTGGCAGGGACAACTGAGGATATTGAAGATGAGGGCAGGGACACCTCTGAAAAGGATACAGGTACCAATGACAAGGAGGTGAGTATGATCACATGTCCAAGAGCAGTGCCCAACTCATCACAATCATCATCAGGTCATGACCACCAATGAAGCAGAGGTCAGCAAGGGGAAGGGAAAGGAAGTCATTGAAGGAAGTGACAAACATGCATATGAAGAGGGACAGCCCAAGGTGAGGGGTCTGGTGCAGTCCATCAATGAGTTGTGCTGACAGTGCATCATGCATGATCAGTAGAAGAAAATTACCAAGGAAAAAATGAAGGGGAAGAAGGCATCACCAGCAGTAAGTCAGCAATGTGTAATGGTAGGGTCCAGTATCTCACCAGTTCCTCTTTGACTTGCAAAAGGGAGTGAGCAAATTGGTCAGTGCAGACCAAGAACTACCAACAAAGCCCATTCAAGAGTTGGTCAACTGCATTGACTCTTACATGGCCCATGCAACATTGGGTTATGCCTTGATGACAGTCATGGATAACAATGACTTGGGCTGGAGACCAAAGATGGAACACCAACAGGTGAACTTGCATGATATTGATGCCAAATTCATGGCATCCTTCATCAGGGGCATCAACAAACATGGTCTGAGAAATTGGTGCATGGAAAATGCTGTGGATGTTGGCATCAAGTGAGAGGTGGTTGACTTGAGCTCCCTTGTGGTGGCTCAGAGCTCAACCACATCTAGATTCACCAATTGTGTCAAGTGGCTTGAAGGAGCTGTAAACACCAAGGCCATCCTGTATAATTGTAATCATCACATTACCTACATGCAGGAGCACTCATCATACATGAACATGTTCAACCAGCATGAGCTGGCAGAGATGAGACTTGGAACTGGCATATCTGATGTCTTGAAAGCCCCACACCAGGATGCTTTCAACAAGGCAGGCCAAAAGGAAGGTGGAGTGTGGTTGGTCAGGTTTCTTGACTTAGGCAAGTGTTGTCAATGCAATCCATCAACAAGTTGTGCTGGTTTTGCTGACAATTTTTATTATTTAGATTCCATACACAACCATGAAGACTGTCCTTTCATTGAAATGACTATCACAGGCAACTACTGTTGCTGACTCATTTAGACTCAGAGACAGACTCATTCAACACCATGATGAATGTGTTGCTCCAATTGCCTTCAGCAGTGGCATGACACAAGTACATCAACACCACTCTCAGCACAGTCAGGTCAGTCAGCAATTCTAACCTGGGCAAGATCCTTGGGATGTGGACATGTTTGATGCTCTTTTCAAGCTGTTCAAGTACCAACACTTCTGCTGCTGTGAAAATGCAAAATCTGGACTCAGCATGTAATGTTATCCAGGTCATGCTGGGGTGAGCTGCATTTGACTTTACAACCAATAATGTAACCTGATCACATGAAAGTCCTACTTCAGTGTATGCTGCCCATGTTTAGGCAAGCCATCATCATGTTGGATTTCCTGGCTGCCCCTGTGGACTTCCAGGATGTCTCCAAGGATGTCCCACCAGATGGTGACATTCTTGCTGCATTTGAAGCTGAATACCAGCATCTATCCAGCAAATTTGACAAGCCTATCCAGCAGATGTACATCAGGTCCTGGGTGACAAGTTCTTCATTAACTGGACTGACCAACATCTGCTTCACTTTTATAAGGACAATTGCACAAATGTGTTGAAATATTTTGCATCAAGCATGGCTAAGGAAAAGAAGATCTACTGCTGTCAACTGGCACAGTATTGGGATGCATTGATCATGATGTCTGAAGCAAATGTACAGCTGCTCCCCAGTAGCAGCAGTGGTGCTGGAGAAAAAAGCAATGACACCAGCCACATCATCAGGGCCTAGGCAATATGCTTCTGGCACCAGGGGGACTGGTGTGTTGGTAAGAATATTAGACTTTACCTCTGATGCACATAATCGTGTGATGCTCATGTACAATGGCATGTAGATAGACGAGTTTTCTTGTAGAAGTGTTTATATTGAGAATGTGGTGTGGACATGAGAATTGAAACAGCCATTTACATGAAACCATTTGGGAACAACAACATTTTTCCTGAAATATTGCAAAACCACAAATACAAAGCCAGTTCCTTGAAAGTTTCATGCACTGATGAAAGTTTTCAAAAAAAAAAAATGAATGACCATCCTGGAAACTATTGGGATGTGCTTAACTGATAGAGAACTGAAGATGTCACAGCAGCCTCAGTCAACCCTTGTGGTTCAGCATCTTTGCTGGGTGCAATAGTGAAGGGTAGATGAAAACAAGGGAAATAGTATCTTACATAGCTGATTCTGTTGTGCAATATCTACAAGGATAGGACATAAAACATCCACATTGTCACCATACTTCTCAAATGCTTCTTGGATGAGTGTGTTAACTTTGGCACAGGTACCTGAACTTTGATATTGTTCCACAGCTGAAGTCAAGTCTTCCTGAAAATCCTGCCTTCCATTTCTGGCCTGCAGCAAGAAGTATAAGTACTCAAACACAAGTATGGCACCTGCAACCATGAGTGGTGTCATCCCATCTAACCATGAGCAGATATAATTCACCAATGCCATTTTCAGCAATAGATTGTCTTGAGTTTTGCATCAAGGTGGGGAATATAGGCATCCAGAGGGATTGTGAAGGAGAGGAGAAGAGAGGCTACAATATTTCAAATCAAAAAATCAGTTTGTATCAGAAGAACTAAGATAGACATGACACTCACAACCTGATGAGACAACCATAGACCATAGAATTCAAAATAGCTAAGAGAGTAAGGCCACAAACCAACTGTCAAGATTGTTGGAAATCACTGTACAGGAAACTCAGATCATAACATACATTCTGCAAAAAAGAGATTAACAGTTATGAACAGTCCTGAACAGAGATCATTACTAACAACCTGACAAATGAATGGGGAAAAATAGGCTTGGGCATATACTGTCACAATGAAAGACCTACATCCTGTGGGTTGGTATATTTAAAATGGCTTGAACATACAGATTTGATTCATCTCACCATCTATTCCATGTCAAAATGATGTTCAAGATCTGGACATCACAAATAACTCACCATCTGAAGGACAGAGTGAAATGGTCAAAGGAATAATGGTCAGCAGCATTTATCATCACTGGCCTTGACTCCACTCACTTGCTATGAACCCAAGTGCAACAGGGAGGCAATGAACATGGTCAGCATGGATCCACCACCACCTGCCATGACTCCACTCACTTGCTATGAACCCAAGTGCAACAGGGAGGCAGTGAACATGGTCAGCATGGATCCACCACCACCTGCCATGACTCCACTAACAAGCTATGAACCCAAGTGCAACAGGGAGGCAGTGAACATTGTCAGCATGCATCCACCATCATGGATCATGCATACACTCACATACTGTCAACCAAGGCAGGATTGGATTGTAAAAGTTAGATTTAGTATGGATGACCCTGTAATGTTCTCAATCCCACACACACTCTATTAAATAATCAGCACTATATTTGTTCAATTCTCCCTTCCTTACATATGGAAACCATTGTGACAGTCCAAATGCAACATATCCAGGTTGAGTCTTGCCACCCTGCCTAGTCATGTGTTTCCTCAAAGTACTTCCATGTGTTGGTTCACTTCAGATTTTCAGGTTTACCACTCACTCATTGATAGCAAATTTCACACACAGCCCCAGGTTGGACTGCTGTGTTGATATGAGTAGTTGTTGCAATCCTTCTTCTTTCAAAGCATTTGCTGTGCATGTCAGTAGAGGTGTGCACTCTGCATCCCTTTTTTGCATTCCTTCAATAATTTGTTTCAACCAACCTGCTGTATAGGATGATGCCAGGTACTGACCAGTGAGTGACAGATAATCATGTGGTGGAAACATAGTTTTCCCCAGCCAATCCTTCAGCTTTTCAATACTGTTGTTCAGAATTTCCTCTTGCAAGTTTTCAACCCCTTCATCATCCACAATCAACCCTTGGTCCTCTATCTGTTCCAATGCCTGAAGCTCCAAGGTATCTGCCTTTGTTGCCAACAGAATCACAGGCACTGTCAAAAGTCCTATATCCACACAACCACACAGGTTGTATATCTACTTACCATACCCTGTATCACAGTTATCAAAAAATTTTCTTTCAGCAGCCACGACCATCCTGTGGCTGTCATTCAAAGGAACACAAAACCTACACCATGGTTAGAACCAGTTCCATATGCTCAGTGTGTCAGTCAGGTTACCAAATGGCATGGATTCTCTTCTCCAACTTGATTGCTTTAGCCTGCTCCATTACAAATTCCCTCATCCTGTCAAATTCCTCTTCAGTCCCAGACTCAAATCCACATGAATCATGGAACACAAATCAAGGATTACTCTGGAAGACCAACTCATCCTCGATGTTGTGGTAACCATGCTGGATGCCTTCAACATATATTACACACACTCAGAGTAGTCTCACCTCCAGCGAGCCCTGCACCACAGTAGCAGTCTACCTGAATATAGCCGAATATGTTTTTAATCTTGAGAAAACACTACATGCAATATGCATACCTCCTCCCCTTTCCATTAAAGATTTCTGGTCGATCTGTAGTGTTACAAACCCTCTGCAAGATTGTTGTTTTACCTGCATTTGCTCTGCCCATGACGAGAATGCAAAAATGCCAGATACAATTGATGTGCTCTTTAGCCTTCACAGGATCTAAGTGAAAAGGAGAGGATGACAACCCTAGTTGTTGATGTTGTTAATCTGATCATATTCGTCAGTAGTAAAACACTTGCCCAAAGGTACTTCTTTGACGTGTGCAAGTGCAGAAACATCTACACTGCCCTCAGGACATTGTGCTGCCATAGGTTGAACATCGGCAAATGCAGGAGTAAGAACACCTGGACCAGTTGGCAAATCTGGAAAAGTAGTAACCAAGTACACTAAAGCACATAAAAGCACAGTGTATTCACCTCCTGTAGGGGCTGAGAACATAACTCCCACTGTGTCCATAGCTGGGGGAAGTACCTGGGCAAATGGTTTTGGTCGCTGAGGCGTCACAAACACCCCCATTATCTGAGGGAGAACCAGAGTCTTGAACAGTCACTTCAGTTGATACAAGTGTGAATGTCAGTACTAGTGGGGGCATACTTGGTTGAGTAGCTCCATTGCCACCCGAGTAAGGCGGCTTGCGAGCACACCGGGATCTTTTGGAACAGTGCAGGTGGCATGAATAATGAGGTGGTAGGGTTTTTCAGATGTTGTAGGAGGCAGAAAACATATGGTTCGAGTTACAGACAGTGTGTGCAGCATGGTGCTGCAGAGTGTCATTGGTCGATATTAAGGCACTTGTTGATAAGCAAGCACACACACTATCGGGCCGTCAGGCTGTCGCAGGAGTTCCCTCAGACCAAGACTGCTTCCATCACTGAAAACAAACTTTTATGATAAAGCCTCGATATACCTTTATAATGTCAGTAATGGTCGCAATTTAGCACAACGTGGTGGGCCCCATTATAAAAGTCTATATGGCTTTAGACACCTACCTTCCCTGTAGAATTGAATATAAAATGACATTTGCTGACACTGAAGCAGAATCTTGACATGTTTGGTTGATACACAGAATCTATGTCAATAAAGTACCACTGCTGGAATTAATGCACTGGATTTCGGAATTGACAGTATCTCGCCTTTTACTTGACCTTTTGTAACTGCCCCTTTTGGCACTCATATCAGATGAAATTCAGGCAAATTTCGGAATAATTTGTTTTATCAATAAAGCAGAACATACAACCATTAAACATACTAGTAGATACCATAAACTATGGGTATCTGTGATCAGCGAAGAGGAAATGTCAACAGTGAGATGATCTCAGGGTGACTTGAAAACTCAATTGTCCTCAGTTGTGAACTGACCGCACAAACTCAAAAGCATCGGCAGAGGTGGCAAACAACAGCAGTGCGAGGTATCACGAAACCCAAGGCTATGGTGGATAGGAGTGTGAGAAACATGTAGAAAAAGAAACCACATGAATATGCAAACCTGGTACCAAGATATCCACAAAATTGTCCGAAGGCACCATGCTCCACCAAATTGGGGACATCTCCACGCCCTTTGTGGCAGTCATGACCTAACATATATCACCTGAAAGCTTTGGTTGAGTTGTACCTTGTCCTCAAAAAGCGAGAGGGACAGCTTTGAACTAATGGAGATACAGGATACGCAACATCATGAGGCAGCAGGAGGACAGGGAAAGGGAGGTCACTGATGGACAACGACCAGAGCAATCAGCACGAAACTGCAGGTGACAGTAGGGAACATGAAGGACAATATGAAGTAAAAGGAACTACACCGATCAGTGCACCCATTCCCAAGATACAGGCATAACCATCTGAAACTGCTCTCAAGCACAAAAAGTTTAAATTCTCCACAGCCAGGATGACAATAGCATCATTCATTGCACCGTTCAGGAGCCCTTGTTGAGTAGTACTGGAACCTCAAAAAGCGAGAGGTATGGCAACAAAATGCAGGAGATATTTTATATGGTCTCAGTATGGTGACCAGGTGGGGGGAGTAGAGTGGGCTGCTGAACGACGAGACCACGGGTACCAACGATTGCACTACAAGATACTTGAACATGTCAGTCTCAGACCTACTATAGACCTACCATTGTAGTTGGGAGACAGGGGATTGAGAGCCAGAGCTTGGGACTGTGAGAGGCTCGGCCATACACAATTGTGGACAGTTCATGAACAGAGCATGACTCACGCTGATCATCCCACACACACATGGGAGATTTCAACATTTTAATGTGAGCAGAAGATAATTCCGAAGGTAAATGCAAAATATTACATTCTGATATTGTATTTTACATGTGGCAGAATTTTATATTTGGACATGCCTCAAAATGTCAGTCAGAATATATACTTTTGACAACAATTAAGACATCCTCAAAATGGAAAATCAGATTATATATTTAATCATCATCAAAATGTTTTCTATTAAATCATATTCTGTGGAAGATTCGATTGTATGTCAGAATATAATTTTGGGACAAGGTCAAAATCAGTTGGTTAAATAATATATTTCAAGCTTGGTCAAAAGTTATCACCCACCAGGTGCCTGTTTGGCAGTCACTAAATGGCCCACAGTGTCTTCAGTGTCTTTGGTGATCTAAGCTACTTATTGCACTGCAGCTAGACCATTGCAGCTTTGCACAATGGCAGCCATGGTCAACCCACAAAGTACAATAAGCATGAGACCAAAGAGGGAGTTGGGGAGAGGTTGGGGTGCAAATTCAATTGTAGACCTGCAGGCATATCATAATGTGTATCACACAGGACAATTAGCAGGTGGCCTGAACCAGTTCCATTAGTCAATTAATTAAGCCAACCTTTGTATAGGACCATCCTTTAACTTGTTGGAGATTGAATCACCCCTGTGTGATACTTATTTTTGGTGCGCTTTTTGGTTGATTACATAAGCACTTAGAGCGCACACTTAGAGTACATTTGGTACTGTTCCCTCAGTAGTTGAGTCACTACTGAGGGTAAGTCTACTTATTATCTAGTAGTTCCTACTTACTGATCCCCTGTAGCTGCCTACAGGTACATCTAATATATTAGTAGTTGAGTCACTACTGAGGCTGCCTACAGCCATTTTCTACATAACTGACAAAGTCATGATGAGCATTGACAATTGTTTGATTATAGCCAATATATTTCCATCACCATCTCAGCTTTAAGTAGCAAATAACAGAACACTACTGCCAGTTCAACATTAGGAATTTAGACCACCAACACATAGGGAGTGCTTGGCATCAGTATTAAAGAGGGCACCTATGAGTGTACATATCAGAATGTGGAACTTCAATTAAAATAAAGGGACCATATACTGGATTGGCATGGTCTTGAGCCATTGCATAGCAATGCAGCTACACATAATGTTAGTCATAGAGATGAACACAATTCCCTTATGATAGACAACCAGGTCAATATACCAGAGTGATATGCAGTGTGGCCCATAAAAAGCTGTGGTGATGAGTTTGATACAACTGTATCATGATATTTCTGATACTGTTTCCTGTACCTGAACAATGTTTCTTGACCTGCACCTATGAGACATACTAATATTAGGGCAAGGTCAAAATCAGTCAGGTATATATAATGTTTTATGCTTAGTGAGAAGTTATTGCCCACCAAGTGCCTTTGCAGTAACCACTCACCAATCACTCAGCTGCTGTTTGTTACCCACTCAGTACACATAGTCTGATAGTATACATAGTATGAGAGTACAGTTGGGTAGTATGTAGTAGTCCAGAGTCAGTTTCTATATTGACAAACTAGCATCTTACAACTGTCACAGGGAGTTCAGGTACAAGAGAAAATGACTGGAAGAGGTCTCCTAACTGTTGATCAGAGTTTGAACAATCTGTAGCTAGGTAGAGTCATTTAATCTGAGGGAAGGCCCTCAACCAGGGAGTGCAGTAATGCTATCAAAGTAGCATCAGTCAGCAAAAGAGCATGTAATGGATAGAGCATATGATTATGTTGTGCTTGGCCATATCAAGGCACAGAAGAAAGAGGATGCTAACAAGGCAGCTCAAGACAGGTCCTCTGGGAATTTCGAGAAGGCAGTGATCTATTCCACTAGGAATTATTGTGCAGAGGATCTGGGGTTAAAAGAAGGGCAAGGGCAGAGCACTTGCCTTTAGGATTCAGTTGGTCTTTGGACCTGAGAGTACTTGGAGAGTAGTTCTGAGTTGAGAATGTTATAAGAGACAAGCTTGTTCATTACATCCTGTGGTCTATTCTACAGGGTATATATATGTATGTGGTGTGCATGGACCAGGTCAACTAACACCATGATAAGAACTACCATAATTGTAAGTAAGAGGACCTGCCATATAGGTACTACTCTGTCTTTCTACTAGGAACATGTTATTTGATTATCCAGTAGGAGAGAACACCATAGAATAGTATGGAACAACTATTCTTAGAATATTGATCACATGTAAGTGATAGTAGCCAGTAATAGTTTCAACACTCCCCCTCACTCTAATTTGGTCGGTTAACCAGACCTAATGACAAGCGATTTTCTTCAAATTTTTGCCAGGTTAAGGACTTGGTTAATCCATCAGCCCTTTGTCTTGTTGTGTTAACATATTCTATGGCAAATAACCCTTCTTCAACACATTCACAAACAAAGTGCCATTGAATGTCAATGTGTTTGGAGTGGCCACTGGAAACTGGGTTTTCTGCAATAAAACGTGCACCCATATTATCACAGTAGTGGATGGTCTTGTCCATTTTGAATGACAATTCCTTGAAGAGCATATCAAGCCATTTAATTTGCCTGGCTGAATTGCACATCGCCATATATTCTGCTTCAGTAGAAGAGAGAGCAATTGTTTTCTGTTTTTGGGATCTCCATGAAATAAGGGAGTTGCCATAATACATGGCATAGCCAGTAGTTGAGTGATGAGTTTCTTTATTAGAGGCCCAATCAGAATCAGCAAAACCATAAATTTGAGCTTCATTTCCATGATAATGAAGACAAAGGTTCAGTGTGGATGCCACATAATGAACAATATGCAGTGCCTGTTTAAAATGGAGATCAGTTGGATTTGACATATATTGCGACATTTGGATAACCAAATATGCTATGTCTGGTCTGGTTCCCAGAGCCATATATAAAAGTGATCCTATAACTGATTGATATCTTGATTGAAGCTGAGAATTCAACTGGTAATTGTCTGGAGCCTTTTCTGGAGTGTAACCAGAAGGTAAAGGTGTACAAACAGAAGTTGCCTGCTCCATTCTGAATCATTTAACAACCTTTTGAATGTATGGGATCTGATCTAACCAAAGTTCATTGGTTTGGTGATTTCAAGTAATCTGGATTCCAAGATATTCTTTTACTTTGCCTAAGTCTCTTGATTCCCATTTCTTCATAAACTCTTCTTTCTTCTTTCAAAGTAAATTCTTGTGTGAGGCAAGGAAAAGTCCATCATCAACATAAACCAAGAATATGACAGTTCCAGCTTTTGATTGATAATAGTAAACTCTGGCATCAACTTTCGATTGGAGGAAACCCATCCAAAGGAGTGATTGGTGTAACTCTTTGTTCCATGAGAGTGCTGCTTGCTTTAATCCATAGAGTGCTCACAGCAACCAATAGACTTTGTGCTCTTGACCTTTGACTTTAAATCCATCCAGTTGTTCCATATATATTTCCTCATCTAGCTTGCCATATAAAAAGGCAGTTTCCACGTCTAATGCTTCCATGTCCCAATTGTGCTGTGCTGCATGAGCTAGGAGGATCCACACTGTTTCAAAGCATGTGACCAGGGAAAATGTGTCTTCGAAGTCTATCCCATACTCTTGAGTAAAGCCTTTTGCTACTAATCTGGCTTTGTGACAACCATCACTTTTAATAGTGTAGACCCATCTTGATTTGACCAATTTACATCCTGGAGGAGGATCCACAAGTGTCCAAACTTTTCTTTCTTCAATTGATTTTAGTTCATCCTTCATGGCATCAAACCAAATGGTTTGTTCAACTTTTGGGAGTTTTAATATATCCCTAAACTGTTCCAGTGCTTGTTTAATTTGCACAGCAAGTAAAGTCATGAATGAGGCATCTGTGCTCTCATCAGTTTGTGCTCCTGGAAAATGTGAAGGTCCTGCTTCTGGTTGTTTGTCCTGCACTTTTGATTGTTCATCCTTTTCCTGTGATGGTTGCAGATTCTGCTGAGGATGTTTTTCATGAATAGCACAGATACTTTGTTTGACCATTTTATGAATTGCATCTCTTTTCTCTCAAATTTCCTTTTCTATGTTGACCAGGTCTCTTCTTTCACCATATACATTTCCAGGTTGTAGAGGAGGAACTCTGATTCAAGGTCTTTTGGGATTTTCCCAAGCGATTATAAGAGGTCATCCAGGTTCAGAAGGAACATTATAAGGTCTATGAGGATGTTGCACCCATTCATCTCGTATTTGTGGTGCATTTTGATTGGTATGTGGATTTGCCCTTGGTGGGATATCCCTAGGTGGTATATGCAGAAGTCCAGCATCCTGGTCATCATCACCATTATTCTGGGGTGGGTCTTGTTGTTGTTGTGGACTTTGTGGTCAAGATTGGGGTCTCTCATCCATTGGCTGATCAGGCCCATTATCCATCCAATCATCATTGGTAGGAACATCTGTTACTTTTGGTTGTTGGTCTGTCACAGGGATAAGGTCAGAGTCATCAGGTTTGTTCTCCTTTCCTAAATTCATACTACAAAAAGGAAAAACTTCTTTGGCAAACTTTGCAGTTCTTGTGATAACAATCTTCTGGCCATTTAAGAACCAATATCCTTTGGTAT
This sequence comes from Pisolithus thermaeus, assembly GCA_024663475.1. NCBI lineage: Eukaryota > Fungi > Basidiomycota > Agaricomycetes > Boletales > Pisolithaceae > Pisolithus > Pisolithus thermaeus. The sequence continues at coordinate 20,258 of JANFAF010000157.1, read as the reverse complement.
TGGGCTCATAGCCCAGGAAAACCATTTCCAAAGCATGAGGTTCAAGTTTATCTTTCTGTTGATCTTTGGGAATCCAAACATAGGCTAAACATCCAAAGACTCAGAAATATGAGATGTTGGGTTTCTTGCCTAGAAACAATTCACATGGAGTTTTCCAAAGGGATCTCCTCAATGGAGTGCAATTATAGACATGTAAAGTGGCATCAAAGGCAAAATTCCAGAAACATTGTGGTATGCAAGCATGATGGCAGATAGAGCCAACTTTTTCAAGAATGGTGCAATTAAAATGTTCTGCTTGTCCATTTTGTTGTGGTTGGTCAGCAATAGACAATTCATGAACTATTCCTTTGGAGTTGAGGAGTGATTTAAACTCTGTACCCATAAACTCTCCCCCTCAATCTGAATGGAAAGTCTTAAGAAGACAACCAGTCTGTCATTCAACAATGGAAAGCCAATCAGAGAATCAAGATAAGGTGTCAGACTTGAGTTGGAGATAAAGACAAAATCCAAAAGAGGAGTAGTCATCAAGTAAAGTAAAGACATATTTAGCTCAATAATAAGACTCAACAGGAAGTTCAAGAAGGTCAGTGTGGACCAATTCTAATGGCACAGAAGCTCATTTGGATGAAGCATGAAAAGGGTCAGATGCCATTTTGCCAGAGGCACAGCCATGACAAGTAGGTAAGGATTTCACAATTAGCTCAGCAGGAAATCTGGAAACATGGTGAGAACAATTTTTAATGACAGAAATGCCTGGATGTCCAAGGCAATTATGCCAAAGAATGTATTGATCCAATTCAATAATCCCTAGGTCTATGGTCTTGATGGCACTGGAGGAATGGACAGGAACTCCATAGAACCAGTGCAACCATGAAGTAGACAAGCATGTTGCCTTAAGGACTTCATGACCATTGGGAGTGCAAATCACCTCATGCATTTTTGTTGCATAACTCTTGTAACCATCTTTCAAGAGTTGATTTCATGAACATAGGTGTTTGGAGAAGTCTCCATGAATTATGTCATGTAATGTCAGGTAGTTGTTGGATTCCAACTTTAATACAACAGTCCCTTTTCCATGTAATTTGACAGGTTCATGACCAGTGGTATGTCCAAAAGCTGGTTTAGGAAATGTTCTGTAAGTCATAAAATCAGCTCAACAAGGGGTCACATGATTTGTGCATCCCAATCTAACATCCACATGCAATTTTTACTTCCTTGGTTGGTCAAGTGATTTGATCCCAAATCACAAGGATAAGCATCAAAATCATAGTCATTAACATCATAAGAAAAACCAGATGCTCCCTGTATAGCAGGGTCAGGATCATAATCATCTGGTAAGGATATATATCATATAGGTTTAGGGTATTTATGCTTGGATACCAAAGCATGAAACTCTTGTAAGGATACCATTACTCGAGGATGGTTATGCCTAGATCCCTTAACCTTTTTATGAATGCTTTGTACACCTTCCTCTCTCTCATTATTAATGCCATGTGTGGAGGCATTTTCCACTCCACCTCCAGATCGATCAACACATGGATTGGAGTTGCATGAGTCATGTGCTGAGTTCTCAACATCAGCAGACATCCATCTCCTCCTCTCCAGAGCTTGAATACCATGTGATGTGGCCAGATCTGGTAGTACCCATAGATGTAGTCAGGATATCAACTATTTTTGGTTCTTCCTTAGTAAGAACTGGGACTGGAGTGATCTCATCATTAAACTCCTCAAAATGTGAAGCATCATTGGCTGATGCTGTTTGCAAATTTATATGATAGGACTCATAGCCCTGATCATATTCCTTGTTATACTGGTCATAGTTTTCTTCTTCACAACCCTGGGATCCCTCAGGATTTTTATCATTATAGTCAATGGCAGAAAACCTAATAATCTCCTCTGGGCACCAGACCCTCTGGTGCCAGATGCATCTTACACAGCCACTGGATACATGGAACCAGTGCATGAGGTGCCTGGGTCTAGCCCTTTATTACACATGGTTTTCTGGACCAAATGGGGGTCTGGTAGAAGGCTTTTGCTGACCAGGGTCCAACTAGATCTAGACCCAAGATTCTAGATTGTGCCTGTACAGACCACAGCCTGGGTCTTCTTTGAAATAGCTTAATTAGTGACATGACACATGTCAAAGCTTATCCTCCAATCAGATCTTGGGGATAAGTTATCTAAAGTTTGATGCCTCATGTTCAGGGTCATTTTTCTTGCTCTGCAGGTTCTGACAGAACTATTGCATCATAGATAAGGTATCTACCCTAGATGTAGAACAAAAGAAATGCCAAATTAGAGGAAACTATTGTTCCAAAGGAATGGTAAGGCCAGGAACAAGGTTGGCACCACCTGACACCTCCCAACAGGAGCTCTGGGCTGTGTGGAAATGTCACTGGTGTAGTAGCCCCTGTTTTTCCATCAGATGTAGAGGAAAGGTTGCACTTTCCATCCCATTGTTAACTGCTTAAGGCAGAAGACTCCTGTCCACAGTGGCTCCATATATAAGATGATACAACAGCACTGATGAGACTTCATGTTAAAAGTGCTATGCTTGTCCTCTAGTAGGACACCACCCTTTGGTCTATCATCTTTTCTCATCAACTCCTAACCTGGCCCCTGACCTAACCTAACTTGAGAAGTTAATGCACCTGCCTTGCTTCCATCTGCCTTCTACAACCTCTCCAGATACCACTTTATGCAGATATTTGATTATGGAGAGTCCTTTGATGAGTCTGCATGGCAGTTCCCATTCTCAACTGCCAACATGCAGAGGCTTGTGCTAGGGAAGGAGGCATCACAGCATGCCATCACCCTGCTCGTAAGGTCGATGGGTTCTCTCACGCACTCACTTCACAGACACCCTCTGAGTTATCACTCACATACGCATGGTCACATACACCGCACATGTAAACATGATTTTGTGGGACTCATAGCCCTCGCGACACAACATGATCTCTTTGATTACGAACATTGGTCTTCATTTCCATCACAACGGTGGGGCTCCCATTTACTTCCAGGGTATCAATATGCAAGTCGTCACTCACTGTTTCATTTGGCATCTACCTCATGCAACGACACAGGTACTCATACACACTTGATGGTGCCGTGTAATACGCAAGCCTGCAGGTTACTTCGTCGAATGCCATTGATGTACACATACACACCATTGGCAGGTTACAATGCTTGTAGTCACTGCTGTTAACAGTTTGGAGGATGAGTGTGGTGGGCCTGACTCTAACCACTGTACTACTGTGCCCTATCAAATGTTTGCTGTTTGTTCTCTGTACATTCATTTTCAGTTCAGAAACATATATATAATGAAACTTCTTACCTTCAGAAGTGTATACCACATCCAAAGCTAGTCTCAGCATATCTCCTAGGATCTCGATGCATAGCTGCGTGAATAATCCTCTGCGCGGTTCCACCACACCAGGAAGTGTTGCGAGCCAACTGCTGTACTGCGACAATCACCGTTAGCGGGTCAAGCTCCGCAAAAAGCGAGAGGGTACCTTGTGGTGTGACGAGGAAGCATGGAAGCATGATCGAAGTTGGCTTGCACCTATAGTTCACAGCGAGGCAGAGCAAGAGTCATCACTTCATCTCTGTTTCCCAGCCCCGGGAAAATTTAGTCCCTTGTCAAACCGGTGGACTGGGGGAGCAGGGGCGAGGCAGAGTCAGGAGAAGCAGTGGGGCACATGACATGGTGTCGGGAGTCAGGGTGGCAGAGGTTGCTGGGTCGAAGGAGAGAGAGCCAGAGAGAGTAGAGTAGACAAGCAGAGCTACAACGTAGACCACACGAGTCTCATTCTGGCATTCCCATCTGGTGACGAGAGAGGATTCCGAGCCATAGGGCAACGAGTGGCAACGGACCCAATCATGCTACGAACAGTAGCAGGACTCAGAGGCATTGGACAGTGGAGTCAAAGTTTTGACATCGAGTCTACATCAGAAAACAGCGCTACAGAATCATTGGTATTGGAGGACAGAAACGGAGAACGAAGCATAAGGGGAGAGGAACGAACAACGTCATGGGAACTGGCAAGGGTGGCAGAGGTAGATGAGGAGCAGGACAGAGAGCCATTCAGGTTACGATCAGCTGTCTTTGAGACACCAAGAGCAACATATGGGCTGAGAGCACAAGGGATACAACACGCATCACCCCCTTCCCCCACCCCGAAAGCGCAGTACCAGCCAAAGTACTGGCAGCACACACCGACAGCAGCAGCACCGAAAACATACACTACACAAGCAAAAGGCGTCAACGGTGGAACGATGATGGACACGGCAAAAATTATACCACTTTTCCATGGGGACTATGGCAATAAAGAGGAACCAATGGAATGGTTTGCACAGTTCCAACTCTCAGTGCCAGACTCATGGTCAGAGGCGAGGAAGGTGGACAGGTTTGGGCTTCAGCTGGCACCAGGCAGCTATGTGGATGAGTGGTTTTCGAACCTACCAATGGCAGATAGACAGGACATGGCCACACTGAAAGCAGTGTTTATCAGGAGATGGCCGCTGGCATGACGACCTCGGTTAATGAGGGTCCAGCAACAGGAGCGGATCAGGGACCAAGTACTGAGAGAGGAAGAGATTGGAGAGTGGGTAGAAGAAGGACAGGCAGGCGACTATGGGCACATACTGTGGGCTGAGAAGGTCAAAAGACTGGTGTTGAGCATGGGCAATACGGAAGGGACGCTTGTGGTGTGTGTGATAGAGGGAACACCACAGATACTACAGGATGAGCTTGATGAAGACTACTCAAACTGGGAAGAGTTCGTGAAGGCAGTGCACAGGGTTAAAGTGGACAAACTCAGATGGAACAAGGAGAAGCAGAGCAAGGAGAGGGCGAGAGACCATGTGCTGAATGCTCTAATGGCCAACCTAAGCATCTGCACTGTGAACACAACTACAAGAGGATACACAAGAACACTGGCAACATGCCTACCCCAGGGACAGCTCGTGGTAACAGCACCACAGACACTCACCACGCAGGCATCAAACACCAACTATGGTGCGACGATATACCCCAGAGGCACGATGGCACCATGCCAGCCATTGACAAGATCACAGATACTGGAGAAAGCGAGCACCTTACCACACAGGCCAGACACGGAAGTGGGAAGACGGCAGTATGAGGCAGATGTGGAGGTGTGGCACAGGACATATGGTTACAACACACCACCAGTGTTGGAAAGACCATACCCACTGAAACCAGGGACAGCAGCCATGGGAGCAGGCGAGTGCTTCAACTGTGGGGTAGTCACAGACCCCCCCCACATCGGTAACATGTGCACAGCAAAGGAAGCGCTTAGACCACACGAAACAAGGTGGAGGCAACTAGTTGCAGCAATGCTACAGAGAACAGCCCAACCACGAACTATGGCGCCACAGGTCAATGGCGTGTGGCCAACAAACCAGGTAGTTGCACAAAGAAGCCAACACCCAGCAGCAGTGCATGCAGTCATGCAGTGGGATGAGTGGCAAAACAGAGAAAATGTAGCAGGGTGCGAGAATGGATGGGAGTGGATGCAGGAGGAAAACGACTTGGGACTACAGGCAATGACGGATCAACTGTAGTCCCAGAAGGCGATCCGAATGTGGAGGAACCAGAGAAAGAGAACAGAGGGCGAAGACCGGTTGACAGTAACAGTAACATAGGAGCACGCAGAAATACAGTCACTGATATCTACATGGTGGACATGGAAGGAAAACCAGTCAGCACCCACAAAAGCAGCCCATTCTGGGCGGTACCAAGCTTGGAGGGCCCACGCAGAGAGTGTGTGAGGTTCCTGGCGATGGTCAACAGTGGAGCAATGATAAATGCGATAGACTTGGAGGCTTACCAGAGGATAGCAAGAAGAGCAGGTGGCCTAGACCCATTGTCACAGGTGCTGAGGATGGCAGATGGAGCAGTGGTGCGGTCAGAGGGAACGTGGATGGGGAAGGTGCGGTGGGGACCCATCAGGGTAGAAACGTCCTTTGAGGTCTTTCCAAGTGGGGGGTCATGGAGGATGTTGGTAGGGAAACCACTGTTGGACAGAGCGAAGGCGATCCATGACTATGGCACAGACTCCATCCAACTACCATGGGGAGATGCGAGGTACAAGGTTGCAAACCATGCAGGATGGGCAGTACCAGCAACAGTCCTGCCTACATGGATACCACTGAAGGGTGAAAGGGTGCAGCTGGAAGAAGAGACCAGGCAAAAACGGGAAAAGATGAAGGGGAAAGACAGTGAGAGCGGAGATAGAGGGAGCAAGGAGAGAGGGGTAGCAGAGGTTGGAAGAGTAGGGATAGAAGAGGAGGATACAGGACTGTTAGCAGAGATGAGGGTAGAAGGGGAGGAAGAGGACAAAGGGGTGTTCACAAGGTTGACGGAGAAGGGCCTGTTTTACCCCCCAAGAGTAAAAAGGGTGGTCAAGACAGTGCAGTATGGGGACCTACCACCACATGAGCTCAAACAGGTACAGGACCTGGTTGCAGAGTTTGCAGACACCTTCACACTGTTGGTAAAAGAAGTCAAACCGGTGGACTTCATAAAGTTCAGGCTGAACATACCAGAGGGCACTAGATTCCCCCTCAAGGTGCATCAAAAGCCACTGACACAAGCCCAAAAGGAGTGGTACCTACCAGTGCTGGAGGAGTTCAACAAGGTGGGCATACTACACAACATACGGTCAGATGAGGTCAAAGCGGTACACCCAACCATACTAGCACAGAAGGCACATGGGGCACCAGGGCTAACAATGGACAAGATCAGATGGATGGTAGAAGAGCAATGCGTACAGAATGGGGAACCACCAGACCCAGAGCTACCACCAAAGCCAGAGAAGATGGTGGTCGACCAGACGACAGGAGAAAAACCTAAGTGGAGGGTATGTCAGAACTTCACAGAGCTCAACAAAGTAACCACAGTCGCACCGATGCTACAAGGGGACATCAGGGCAAAGCAACAGTGGCTAGCAGGCCACAAGTATGTCTGTGTCATAGACCTGGCAGCAGGCTTCTATGCGATAGAGGTAGAGAAGGAAGACCAACCGTACCTATGCATATACACAGAAGGATGCAGGTTCCAGTGCTACCAACGGATGCCAATGGGTCTCCTAGGATCTCCAGCGTGTTTCTCAGACATGACAAACACAGCATTCAAAGACATAGCGACAGAACTAGGGCTGGAGACGTTTGTGGATGACAATGGGATGGGGGGCGATGAATTCCATGAGTTTCTGCAGCAAGTGCATAGGTTCCTGGTCAGGTGCAGAGAGAAGGGCCTGTCGCTGTCACCGCCAAAGACAAAACTGTTCTTCAAGGAGGTCGTGTTCAGAGGAGCGAGAGTAGGTGAGGCAGGTGTTAGGCCAGATGTGGCCAAGTTGGAGGCGATAGCGAGGTGGAAGGTGCCAGCCATGCTACTAGAACTGATGCAGTTCCTAGGCCTGACAGGCTACTTCAGAATGTTGATCAGAGACTATGCACGGATAGTGGCCCCACTAACAGACCTGCAAAGAAACCTAGACCTCCTGGACCCAACGATGAAGGCAGGAAAAAGGAGGTACAAACAGTATCTGCGGGATCGACTGCTGGAGAGGTACTGGACACAGTGGCACATGAAGGCATTCTTAAGGCTGAAACAACTACTGGTGACAGAACCAGTCCTACGAGCACCGAGGTTTGATGGAACCCCATTCATCCTCACGACAGATGGGTGCAAAGAGGGATTCGGAGCGGTGCTGTCGCAAAGGTTCACGACAACGAAGCCGAACGGAGATGAGATCACAGCAGTGTACCCAGTTGGGTTTGCATCGAAGAGGACATCACCAACAGAGGAGAGATACAAACCATACATACTCGAGTTTGCAGCACTCAAGTTTGGCTTCGACCACTTCAGTGACACAGTATGGGGGTTCCCAGTGGAAGTCGAGACGGACTGCATCGCACTCAGAGACATGCTGTGCAGTGATCGGTTGTCAACGGTGCACGCAAGATGGAGAGACAGTATAGCAGCATACCAGATCATGGCCGTGCGACATAGACCCGGCAAGACAAATGCAGCAGCGGATGCACTAAGCCGCATGCACACAGGCCAACTGGCAGAGCCAGGAGACAGCAGCACCTGGACAGTTAGCAAGGATTGGGAGTCAGCAAGAAGTCTGGTGAACGACTTGTTCATGATAGACCAAGAACCCATGATCATGCAACTGAAAAACAGGTTTGCAAACGAACCGTTGTTCCTAGAGGTCATAGAAGCCATCATAAAGCTGGACAAAGGCAACACCAGCAGAGAACAAAGACGGGCGAGACACAGAGCAGAGGGATACCATATCAAGGATGGAAAGCTGTGGTGGGTGGCGTCACTAAAGTCCCTCCAAGCACGGCTGGAAGTCGAGTGCATAACACAAGAAGAGGCGGTCAAATTAGCAAAGAAAGAGCACAGCAACAACAGACATTGGGGCAGGGATTTAATCAAACTACAACTACTGGACTGCATATACAGTCCATGCCTCGATCTGTCTATCATACAAGCCATAAGACAATGTGCACGGTGCAAGAACTTTGGGGCCACAAACCTACATGCACTACTATACCCAATAACAAGACAACACCCCTTCGAGTTGTTCCTTGTGGTGATCTTCACCTCTTATCTTCGCTTTCTCTCTTTTACATGGTCTCTTACTTACTACCATTTCATTCCCCTTCTCATTTGCTACTCACCACTTCTTTTCCCAGCCTTCTAGGCCAATTCCTAGTGTTGTGGCGCATCAGCCACTCTTTGTTTACTGTTGTTTACTTGGAAGCGCACTTAGTGTAGCTGAGTCCAGTGTTGACACCCTTGGTTGCTCACACTGGACTCTAGGTACTGTGTACCTTCATATCTCTACTTAATCTATGGTTGCTCACACTGGACTCTAGTCTGGTTATCCCCCTAGCTCACTAGAGCTTTAGGAGTCGATTAGGATCCCCCTAGGGACCCCTTTACTCCTTTGCTGCTCACAGGTTATGAGCCCCGCGCTCTAAGCCCCATATCGCAACACCTGCTGCTCCAATCGACTCCAAACTTTCACCATCGATTTCTACGGCCCTAATAACCCTAGGCGGCCTATTTTCAAATTCGGAATCCATCCACATCTCGACCAACAGCACCTGTCGCTTTTCCACCCCTAATCCCCAACATCGGCTTCTCCAGCCTCTCCCATCAGTTCTTTGACTGTCAAAACACCTCGCTTCGACTCACAAGGTTCAGCGCTCGTGCCACACCAAATTTCAGCTCGATCTGTTGGGTAGAAAGCGAGATATAACACTGGAAAGTTAAAGGGGGCTATCAGTGCGCACATACTCATACTCGAACCCTTCATATCTCATCATCCACTGCTCCGATCTTTGCGATTCGACTTTTGCCGGGTTCTCCACATCGAGGGCTTTCCGCCGATACCCTTTAGAAAAATTTTCACCGACGCGATCGGTCGCCATCGCCACATATTTGCGCACGGACCAAGCTGTCCCTCTCTCGACTTCTGGCCTATCAATCTTCTCTAAATCTTATATCATTCGACTCCTCTTGATCTCCTCTGTTCATATATACCACCCTCGAAGTCATCTATCGCCATCTTCGCTCGCCATCGTCGATCTTTGTCTCACACACATCGACCATGTCCTCTGAACAAACCCCTCGCATCAAACCCCTCAATGGGACCAACTACTCGACCTGGAGCGAAGAGATGAAGGCCTTCCTTCGTTCCAAAGGCCTCTGGAGGCTTGTTGCTGGCACTGAGGCTCGCCCCAATGCTCCTGGAGACGACCAAGACAAGTGGGATGCGAAGGCAGACAAGGCTGCAGGTGAAATCATGCTAGCTTTGGAAGCTGACCAGAGAGTGCACATTAGGACAGTCCAAGACGATCCTGTTGCTGCCTGGAATGCCCTGGCCACCCTCTATGTCCAACAGCGCCCTGGTGCTCGGTTTGCAGCCTATGACGAGTTCTTCAGCATCAGAAAGCGAGAGGACGAGTCCCTGACCTCCCTGACGGCTAGGATCGAGCAAGCCATGCTCAAGATCCAAGAGTTGCGCCCTCAGCAGTTCACACTGTCCTCCTTGGACGATGAACTCGTCTGTATGGCCATGGTTCGTGCTCTACCCTCGGACTACTCGCATTTCACCTCTTCCCTGCTCCTACTCTCGTCCTTGGACAAGTCTACTATCAAGTCTGCGTTTATGGCCGAAGATATCAACAGAAAACCTCGTGCTGAAGTGGCTGGCACGTCTGGGGACTCTGCACTCGCTGCCAGCGGTGCTAGGACCTGTGGATGTGCCCAAAGCGACCCCTGCTCCTTCTGCGAGAGACCTGGGCACTGTGAACACATGTGCTTCGCCAGACAGCGAGCCAAGGATGCCCACAAGGCCTCTAAGCGCAAAGGGAAAGGTAGGAAGGCGAACCAGGCTCAGGAATCGCCCTCTGGTTCTACAACTTCGCCTGCCACACCTAATACTCCAGATCCTGCCTCAGCAGCTGCCAAGGCTGCCATTGCGCACAGCTCTGCGCTCGATGACCACCATGAAGGAGCTGGAAATGCAAGTCTTCGCCTCTCTGCCTCCCCTTGCCCCTCCAAACTCGATGCTGATGATCACTGGACTGCAGACACTGGGGCCACTTCTCATATGACCCCACATCGCCACTGGCTGCGAAATTATACCCCAAAACGCGTCCCAATCCGCCTGGCTGACAATACCATCGTCTACTCAGCTGGGATCGGTTCTGTGGTCTTTCATCCAGTGATAGAGGGCAAGGGAGCGAGGGCAGTCGAGTTTAGAGGCGTCCTGCATGTCCCAGACCTTAAATCCAATCTCCTCTCAGTCCTGTATTTAACTCGCTACTCTGGCTTCGTAGTAAACATCGATTCTGTGCGCATGGCCTTCTCTCGCCCTCCTGGGGCTCCCCTATTCGTTGCCAGCATCTCAGACAGCAACACTGCGCTCCTGGATGGCTCCACCATTCCATTCAGTCACTCGGCCTCGCCTGCAACTACCCTGCCTCTCGATTTGAGCCTGTGGCATCGTCGACTGGCCCACCACCATGTGGAGGGAGTTCAGGCCCTCATACAGCGCAACCTGGTCACTGGACTGAAGCTAGATGTCAAGACTCGCCCTGATCCCATCTGTGAACCATGCTTGGCTGGCAAGATGCATGCCAATCCCTTTCCTAGTTCTGAATGGCGTGCCTCTCGTCCTCTAGAGCTTGTGCACACTGATCTGCACTATGTGCCCTACAGGACCTTCTCTGGCTTTCGCTACTGGGTCACTTTCATCGATGATTACTCCAGATATCGATTTGTGATTCCCCTGCGAGCCAAATCTGATGTCTTCGATGCCTTCAAGCGATTCAAAGCCTTTGCAGAGAACCAGACAGAGCGACGCATCAAAACTCTTCGAGATGACAAGGGAGGGGAGTATATGAGCACTGCGATGCTCGATTTCACTACCCAGGCTGGCATAGAGCGCCAGCACACTGTTAGAGCTCGTCCTCAGCAAAATGGAGTTGCAGAACGCGCAAATAGGCTCCTGGCAGAGCGGATCACTGCCATGTTGGACGAGTCTGGCCTGGCAAAGTCATTTTGGGGTGAGGCCCTCGCTGCTCTTGTCCATGTGTGGAACAGATGCCCTACTGATGCTGTGGATGGTGCTACGCCCTATGAGCTGTGGCATGGGCGAAAACCCGATGTTTCCCACCTCAGGGTGTGGGGATGCACTGCCTATGTTCACCTACAGAAGGATCAGCGGCCTGCACTTGGTTCTCATATGCAGAAATGCGTCTTTATAGGTTATCCTGATGGTTACAAGGGCTGGAAGTTCTACAATCCCTTGACCAAGCGCACCATCATCTCTGAGCGAGCTGATTTCGATGAGCGCCATTTTCTGGCCTCCAAGCGACCGATCATGCCCCTGCACCTGCTGCAGACGACTTCCACACTCCTCCAGCTTCTCCTCCACCTCCACCTCGCCCTGTAACCCCTGTAGGCATCGGTGCTCGACTCCCTGCTCGAAATCGACGACCTCCTCGCAGTTGGTGGCAGCTTAGCCCCCAGCAATTGGAGGACGAAGTAGATGATGAAGAAGAGGACGCAGATCTCGCCCTATCGACTTCTACTGCAGAACCTAGGACCTATGCCGAGTCTACTCGCCGCCCTGATGCCCAGCAGTGGCATCAAGCTGCCTTGGACGAGTTAGCTGCCCATGAGAATAATGGGACATGGTCTCTGGTTGAAAGGCCTGTGGATCGCAAGGTGATTGGTTCTAAATGGGTGTTTAAGCTGAAGCGCAATGCAGATGGCTCCATCGACCGGTATAAGGCTCGATTGGTGGCCAAGGGCTACAACCAGCGACCTGGCTTTGACTTCCTGGAGATCTTCGCTCCTACTGTTCGTATGCCCACCATTCGAGTCGTCCTGGCTCTAGCAGCTCTCCACGACCTCCACCTTCGCTCTGTCGATGTCTCCAATGCCTATCTCAATGGGGAGATGGACTGTGATGTTTACATGGAGCAGCCTGAGGGTTTTGCCCAGAAGGACCCCAGAAAATATGTCTGTCTGCTCCAGAAGGCGCTGTATGGGACAAAGCAAGGTGGTAATCGCTGGAATCGCAAAATGCGCTCTGTACTTGAGTCCCTTGGTTTCCAGCAGACCTACTCTGATGCAGCCATCTATATCCTGCGCAAAGGTGATGTGCGCATCATACTACCAGTCTTTGTCGATGACATGACCTTTGCATCGAAATCTCTCTCTGCCATCGAGGAGATGATCTCTGCCCTGCGCAAACACTTCAAATTGCGCGATTTAGGACCTACCACTCAACTCCTGGGCATTAAAATCGATCGAGACCGCCCTCGTCGATCCATCACCCTTTCCCAGCAGCAGTACTGTCTCGACATCCTCGATCGCTTTGGGATGGCTGATTGCAAGCCAGTTTCGACTCCCATGGACCCAGGATTGCGCCTTTCTCGTGATCACTGCCCTGAGACGCGAGAGGAAGCTTCCCAGATGCGTTCCTTTGATTATCAGGGAGCTGTTGGCGCACTGATGTACCTTGCCACCACCACTAGGCCAGATATCGCATACACTGTCGGTGTACTCGCTCGATTTAACTCCAACCCAGGTCTAGCTCACTGGGCTGCAGTCAAACACCTCCTGCGCTATCTGAAGGGCACTGCAAGCCTCTCCCTTACCTATTCTCCTGATCCCTCGACATCTGAGCTATTCTCGACCTATTCTGACGCAGATCATGGTGGTTGCAAGGATACTGGTCGTTCTACTGGCGCATACCTCATCAAAATTGGTACTGGCGCGATTTCTTGGAGTTCAAAGCTGCAGGGCATCGTTGCATTGTCCTCAACTGAGGCAGAGTACATCGCTGCTGTGGAGGCTGGCAAGGAGGTGGTCTGGCTGCGAAAACTGCTTCAGGAGATGGGCTTTGCTGTCTCCCAGCCCTCTGTACTGCGCATCGACAACCAATCTGCGATCCAAGTTGCCAAACACCCTGAGCATCATGGGAGGATGAAGCAACTGGATTTGCGGTGGTTCTGGCTGCGAGATATGGTGGACAGGGAGGTGATTTCACCCCAGTTTGTGCCCACTGACCAGATGCCTGCTGATCTGCTGACGAAGCCTCTGGCTCGAGTCAAGGTGCAGCAGTTCTGCAAGATGATGGGACTTGCACCAGTAGGGGGGAGCTGAGCTGGCAGAGGTGTGCAATCAGGGGGGAGTGTTCCTTGTGGTGATCTTCACCTCTTATCTTCGCTTTCTCTCTTTCACATGGTCACTTACTTACTACCATTTGATTCCCCTTCTTATTTGCTACTTACTACTTCTTTTCCCAGCCTTCTAGGCCAATCCCTAGTGTTGTGGCGCATCAGCCACTCTTTGTTTACTGTTGTTTACTTTGAAGCGCACTTAGTGTAGCTGAGTCCAGTGTTGAGACCTTTGGTTGCTCACACTGGACTCTAGGTACTGTGTACCCTCATATCTCTACTTAATCTATGGTTGCTCACACTGGACTCTAGTCTGGTTATCCCCCTAGCTCACTAGAGCTTTAGGAGTCGATTAGGATCCCCCTAGGGACCCCTTTACTCCTTTGCTGCTCACACAAACTGGGGTGAAATCACCTCCCTATCCACCATATCTTGCAGCCGGAACCACTGCAAATCCAGTTGCTTCATCCTCCCATGATGCTCAGGGTGTTTGGCCACTTGAATCACAGATTGGTTGTCGATGTGCAGTACAGAGGGCTGGGAGACAGCAAAACCCATCTCCTGAAGCACTTTTTGCAGCCAGACCACCTCCTTTCCAGCCTCCACAGCAGCAATGTACTCTGCCTCAGTTGAGGACAATGCAATGATGCCCTGCAGCTTAGAACTCCAAGAAATTGTGCCAGTACCCATTTTGATGAAGTATGTGCCAGTAGAATGACCAGTATCCTTGCAACTACCATGATCTGCATCAGAATAGGTCAAGAATAGCTCAGATGTTGCAGGATCAGGAGAGTAGGTAAGGGAGAGGCTTGCAGTGCCCTTCAGATAGTGCAGGAGGTGTTTCACCACAGCCCAGTGAGCTAGGCCTGGCCTAGTGGTGGTGGCAAGGTACATCAGTGCACCAACAGCTCCCTGATAATCAAAGGAATGAATCTGGTAAGCTTCCTCTTGTGTCTGAGGGCAGTGATCACAAGTAAGGCACAATCCTGGGTCCATGGGAGTCAAAACTGGCTTGCAATCAGCCATCCCAAAGCAATTGAGGACATCAAGACAGTACTGCTGCTGGGAAAGGGTGATTGATTGATGAGGGCAGTCTTGATCGATTTTAATACCAAGGAGTTGAGTAGTAGGTCCTAAATTGCACAATTTGAAGTGTTTGCACAGGGCAGAGATCATCTCCTTGATGGCAGAGAGAGATTTCAATGCAAAGGTCATGTCATCAACAAAGACTGGTAATATGATGCACACATCACCTTTGCACAGGATATAGATGGTTGCAGAGTAGGTTTGCTGGAAACCAAGGGACTCAAGTACAAACTGCATTTTGTGATTCCAGCAATTACCACCTTGCTTGGTGCCATACAGTGTTCCTTGTGGTGATCTTCACCTCTTATCTTCGCTTTCTCTCTTTCACATGGTCTCTTACTTACTACCATTTGATTCCCCTTCTTATTTGCTACTTACTACTTCTTTTCCCAGCCTTCTAGGCCAATTCCTAGTGTTGTCGTGCATCAGCCACTCTTTGTTTACTGTTGTTTACTTTGAAGCGCACTTAGTGTAGCTGAGTCCAGTGTTGACACCTTTGGTTGCTCACACTGGACTCTAGGTACTGTGTACCCTCATATCTCTATTTAATCTATGGTTGCTCACACTGGACTCTGGTCTGGTTATCCCCTTAGCTCACTAGAGCTTTAGGAGTCGATTAGGATCCCCCTAGGGACCCCTTTACTTCTTTGCTGCTCACATACAGTGCCTCCTGGAGCAGACAGACATACTTTCTGGAGTCCTTCTGGGCAAAACCCTCAGGCTGCTCCATATAAACATCACAGTCCATCTCCCCATTGAGGTAGGCATTGGAGACATTGACAGAGTGCAGGTGGAGGTCATGTAGAGCTGCTAGAGCCAAGATGACATGCATGGTGGGCATGTGAACAGTAGGAGCAAAGATCTCCAGGAAATCAAAGCCAGGTCACTGGTTATAGCCCTTGGCCACCAATTGAGCCTTATACCAGTCGATGGAGCCATCTGAATTGTGCTTCAGCTTAAACACCCATTTAGAACCAATCACCTCACAATCCACAGGCCATTCAACCAAAGACCATGTCCCATTACTCTCATGCGCAGCTAACTCATCCAAGGCAGCTTGATGCCACTGCCAGGCATCAGGGCAATGAGTTGACTCAGCATAGGTCCAGGGTTCTGCAGTAGAGGTTGATAGGGTGAGATCTGCATCCTCTTCTTCATCATCTACTTTGTCCTCCAATTGCTGGGGGTTAAGATGCCACCAACTGAAAGGAGGTCATCCAATTTCAAGCTGGGAGTCAAGCACTGATGCCTACAGGGGTTACAGGGCAAGGTGGATGTGGAGAAGCTGGAGGAGCATGGAAGTCATCTGTAACAGGTGCAGGTGCATGATCAGGACCATCAGGAGTGACTGCTGGTGGATCTGGAGGGGCATGAGTGACTGGAGGTGCGACAGCTCCCCCCTGACCCTGTACCAGTGTAGGGGGATGATCCTCATCATCAAAATCATTATCACAGTCAACATAAATGCCAGTAGAGGTGGGAACACCAGAGGAGTCATCGGAAGTGAGCTGGGGCGTACCAGATGTCATGGGAGGTTGCTTGGAGGCCAGAAAATGGCATTCATCAAAGTCAGCTTGTTTGGAGACAATAGTGTGCTTGGTGAGGGGATTGTAGAACTTCCAGCCCTTGTAGCTGTCAGGATAACCTATGAAGATGCATTTTAGCATATGAGAGCCAAGTGCAGGGTGCTGATCCTTCTGCAGGTGAACATAGGCAGTGCATCCCCACATCCTGAGGTGGGAGACATTGGGTTTTTGCCCATGCCATAGCTCATAAGGCGTAGCACCATCCACAGCATCAGTGGGGCATCTGTTCCACACATGGACAAGAGCAGCAAGGGCCTCACCCCAGAAAGACTTTGCCAGGCCAGACTCATCCAACATGGCAGTGATCTGCTCTGCCAGAAGCCTATTTGCCCATTCCACAACTCCATTTTGCTGAGGACAAGCTTATACAGTGTGCTGGCATTCTATACCAGCCTGGGTAGTGAAATCAAGCATCACATTGCTCATATACTCCCCTCTCTTGTCATCTCAAAGAGTTTTGATGTGTCACTCTGTGAGCAGCAAAGGAGTAAAGGGGTCCCTAGGGGGATCCTAATCGACTCCTAAAGCTCTAGTGAGCTAGGGGGATAACCAGACTAGAGTCCAGTGTGAGCAACCATAGATTAAGTAGAGATATGAAGGTACACAGTACCTAGAGTCCAGTGTGAGCAACCAAGGGTGTCAACACTGGACTCAGCTACACTAAGTGCGCTTCCAAGTAAACAACAGTAAACAAAGAGTGGCTGATGCGCCACAACACTAGGAATTGGCCTAGAAGGCTGGGAAAAGAAGTGGTGAGTAGCAAATGAGAAGGGGAATGAAATGGTAGTAAGTAAGAGACCATGTAAAAGAGAGAAAGCGAAGATAAGAGGTGAAGATCACCACAAGGAACACACTCTGTCTGATTCTCTGCAAAGGCTTTGAATCACTTGAAGGCATCAAAAACATCAGATTTGGCATGCAGGGGAATCACAAATTGATATCTGAAGTAATCATCAATGAAAGTGACCTGTAGTGAAAGCCAGAGGAGGTCCTGTAGGGCACATAGTGCAGATCAGTGTGCACAAGCTCTAGAGGACAAGAGGCGCACCATTCAGAACTAGGAAAGGGATTGAATGCATGCATCTTTCCAGCCAAGCATGGTTCACAGATGGGATCAGGGCGAGTCTTGACATCTAGCATCAGTCCAGTCACCAGGTTGCATTGTATGAGGGCCTGAACTCCCTCCACATGGTGGTGGGCCAGTCGACAATACCACAGGCTCAGATTGAGAGGCAGGGTAGTTGCAGGCGAGGCTGAGTGACTGAAAGGAATGGTAGTGCCATCCAGGAGCACAGTGTTGCTGTCCAAGATGCTGGCAAAGAATAGGGGAATCCCAGGAGGGCAAGAGAAGGCCATGCACACAGAATTGATGTTTACTACAAAGCCAGAGTGGCAAGTTCAATACAGGACTGAGAGGAGATTTGATTTAAGGCCTGGGACATGCAGGACAGATCTAAACTTGACTGCCTCACTGCCTTGCCCTCTATCACTTGATGAAACATCACAGCACTGATCCCAGCTGAGTAGATGATGGTATTGTCAGACAGGCAGATTGGGACTTGTTTTTGTCCCTTGTGGTGATCTTCACCTCTTATCTTCACTTTCTGTCTTTCACATGGTCTCTTACTTACTACCATTTGATTCCCCTTCTCATTTGCTACTTACTACTTCTTTTCCCAGCCTTCTAGGCCAATTCCTAGTGTTGAGGTGCATTAGCCACTCTTTGTTTACTGTTGTTTACTTTGAAGTGCACTTAGTGTAGCTGAGTCCAGTGTTGAGACCTTTGGTTGCTCACACTGGACTCTAGTCTGGTTATTCCCCTAGCTCCCTAGAGCTTTAGGAGTCTATTAGGATCCCCCTAGGGACCCCTTTCCTTCTTTGCTACTAACAGTTTTGGAGTATAATTTCACAGCCAGTGGTGATGAGGGGTCATATGAGAAGTGGCCCCAGTGTCTGCAGTCCAGTGATCTGATATCAGCATGGAGTTTGGAGGGGCAAGGGGAGGCAGAGAGGTGAAGACAGGGTCTGGAACATTAGGAGTAGGAGGCAAGGCAGTCAAGCTAGAGTTTGATTCCTGAGCCTGGTTCACCTTCTTACCTTTCCCTTTCTGCTTAGAGGCCTTGTGGGCATCCTTGGCTTGCTGTCTGGTGAAGCACATGTATTCACAGCACCCAGGCCTCTTGCAGAAGGAGCAGGAGTCACTAGGGATGCATCCACAGGTCCTAGCACCACCGGCAGTGAGTGCAGAGTCCCCAGACATGCCAGCCACTATTAGCAGCAAAGAAAGAAAGGGGTCCCTAGGGGGATCCTAATCGACTCCTAAAGCTCTAGGGAGCTAGGGGAATAACCAAAATAGAGTCCAGTGTGAGCAACCATAGATTAAATAGAGATATGAGGGTACACAGTACCTAGAGTCCAGTGTGAGCAACCGAAGGTCTCAACACTGGACTCAGCTACACTAAGTGCACTTCAAAGTAAACAACAGTAAACAAAGAGTGGCTGATGCACCACAACACTTGGAATTGGCCTAGAAGGCTGGGAAAAGAAGTAGTAAGTAGCAAATGAGAAGGGGAATCAAATGGTAGTAAGTAAGAGACCATGTGAAAGAGAGAAAGCGAAGATAAGAGGTGAAGATCACCACAAGGAACATCTTGGACAGTCCTAATGTGCACTCTTTGGTCAGCTTCCAAAGCTAGTGTGATTTCACCTGCAGCCTTGTCTGCCTTTGCATCCCACTTGTCTTGGTCATCTCCAGGAGTGTTGGGGTGAGCCTCTGTGCCAGCAATAAGCCTCCAGAGAGGCCTTTAGAACAAAGCAAGGCCTTCATCTCTTTGCTCCAGGTTGAGTAGTTGGTCCCATTGAGGGGTTTGATGCAAGGAGTTTGTTCAGAGGACATGGTCAATGTGTGGGAAACAAAGATTAATGATGGCAAGCACAGATAGCAATATATGGCTTTGAAAATGGTATATATGATCAGAGGAGATCAAGAGGAGTCAAGTGATATAGGATTTAGGGGAGATTGATAGGCCAAAAGTTGAGATAGGGACAACTTGGTCTGTGTGCAAATATGTGTTGATGGTGACTAATTGCATTGGTGGAAATTTTTGTCAGGGATATCAACCAAAAGCCCCCAATGTGGGGAACTCAGTAAAGGTCAAGTCACAAAGATCAGAGCAGTGGATGATGAGATATGAAGTACTTGGGTATGAGTATGTGTGCACTGGATAGCCCATTTAACTTTCCAGTGTTGTACCTCACTTTCTATCCAACAGATCAGGCTGAAACTGTTCCTTGTGGTGATCTTCACCTCTTATCTTTGCTTTCTCTCTTTCACATGGTCACTTACTTACTACCATTTGATTCCCCTTCTTATTTGCTACTTACTACTTCTTTTCCCAGCCTTCTAGGCCAATTCCTAGTGTTGTGGTGCATCAGCCACTCTTTGTTTACTGTTGTTTACTTTGAAGTGCACATAGTGTAGCTGAGTCCAGTGTTGACACCTTTGGTTGCTCACACTGGACTCTAGTCTGGTTATTCCCCTAGCTCACTAGAGCTTTAGGAGTCGATTAGGATCCCCCTAGGGACCCCTTTACTTCTGTGCTGCTCACAGAAACTTGGTGTGGCATGAGCTTGGAATAGGGGTGCAAAAGCAACAGGTGCTGTTGGTTGTAATGTGGATGGATTCCAAATTTGAAAATAGGCTGCCTAGGGTTATTATGGACATACAAGTTGATGGTGAAGGTTTGGAATTAATTGGAGCAGCAGGTGTTGTGACATGGGGCTTAGAGTGCAGGGCTCATAACCTGTTAGCAGCAAAGATGGAAAGGGGTCCCTAGGGTGATCCTAATT
>JANFAF010000156.1:0-134667 GCA_024663475.1 Pisolithus thermaeus | reverse complement strand
GGCCAAAGGATCGATGCACGAGATAGCTCATACATGTCACTGCAAGCATTTCACCATGTTTCTTCAGAAAACATGCAGAAAAAATGGAGGGAAGAGATACTCTTTTATTTTGGATGATTTTTCAGAAAAAATGCAAATATAACTTCATCTTCTCCATGCAGAAACATGGATTAATGGTAAGGTCCATTAGCCTCCTCCTAATTGGCATTAGCACCAATTCATGTTTTCTGGAAAAAAATAAAACATTATTTCTCCATTTTTTCTTTCCAAACATCTAAAATAAAAGAGTATCTCTTCCCTTCATTTTTTCTGCATGTTTTATGAAGAAACATTGTGAAATGCTTGCAGTGTGTGTAGATAACAACCACCAGAACGATGCTCAAAGATTCTGAATTTCCTGGTGAGTTCTGCCTAGCCTGAAAACTGTACCATGATATATTGATCTATCTAGACACCGATGATGAGGAGATCGCATATAACGAACAACTCTGGGCAGTGCTACTTCTTCATCAAAAACAGGCTGGTGAAATTCTCATAGGTGCAGTCTCAGCGGTAGCACAGGCTATCGTGCTAGCCACTCAGAAGGATGAAGCGATCCTGTATCACACGTCCATCCTCTCTGGTGAAGGCTGGGTGAAAGAATTGCTCAACGGGCACCCCAAAAGGATTTGCATGGAACTTGGCACCCACAGATTCGTCTTCGATATCCTCGTCGCTGAGCTGCAGGCAGCTGGGTATACCCACTCAAAGCATGTGAAGATTGAAGAGCAGTTGGCGATATTCATTTATATCTGTGTAATGGGTTTGACGATCAGGCATGTCGCTGAATGGTTCCAGCAATCCAACGATATGATATCAAAGTATGTCTTCTCTTCTGATTCAATGATCTCTACTGATATCTGCCATGGAAGGTACTTCAAAAAAATCCTCCACACATTCTCCTGCCCACCAATTTATGGGAAGTATGTCCGACTTCCCCACATCCACGACGATGTCCCACAGGCAATTCAAGATGACATGCGTTTCATGCCGTTTTTCAAGGATGCAATTGGTGCTATCGACAGTACTCACATACCGTGCACACCGTCTGCTGCAGAATGCGATGTGACATGCAATCAAAAGGGTTTCAATTCCCAGAACTGTTTGATGTGCTGTGACTTCGAATTGAAGTTCACGTACGTACTCAGTGGGTGGGAAGGTTCCACTGCTGATGCATCCATCTACCACAATGCCTGAGTCAACGACCTCACAGTTCCCCCCGGTAGATATTACCTTGCCAATGCCGGGTTCCCTAGCTGCCTGGAACTACTGGTACCTTATCATGGTGAGCACTATCATCTTGCAGAATGGGGCCGAGGACAGCGATGGTGAGTTCCCAATTCACAATATCTTCTTTGACTCAGAATTGAATTAGGCCTCAAAACCACCGGGAAATTTTCAATTTGCGGCACGCACAAGCATGCAACATCGTCGAGCGTATCATCAGCATTCTCAAATGTTGTTTTCGAATCCTCATCATCCTGCCTGGATACGACATGGCCACTCAAGCACACATCCCTCCTGCTTGTTGCTGTATACACAATATCATTTGTTCCTACGATAGCACCAAGTTAGCTGACATGGAACCTAGCGAAATAGCCTCGGCCAGTGCACTACCTCCAAAGGAGCCAGGAGCACATGGCACAACTGCAAGCAGCATTCCAACTGCCACAGACCATGATGTGATGGCCCTGAAACAGGAGCAGATGGCGACTGCAATGTGGTTGAGGTATAGTCAGGATCTACAGGTGAGAGGAATTGTATAGTACATCTAGCACATCGTATCTACCTCACGACCGACTGAATTCACGCATTTCTTCCAAGTCGTTTGATGACTCACATAAGTTTGCAAGTGATAGAATGGAGACGAAGGAATGCATTTTGTATTGATGCACATACAACATATGGACAACTACAACTACTGAGTATGATTATCTACGATGCCCACCTCTTCCAGCCTCTTTGTGAGCCAAGCCTTCCGAATGGCTGCACACAGCTCGGATGTATTTGCAGTGAGAGTAAGATACATCTTGGCATTGTCAGGATTGTTTTGAAAACAATTGATTATAGCTACTGTCTGGGGGGGAGAGAGTGTCAGAAGATTGAGGGCAAGTAACCTAGATGTTGCCTCAGACTTGGGGCTCTCAGTGTCGGCAGTAACTGAATTTGGTGGGGGAAGCCATCGAGATAAAGGAGCTGATATATTGGATGTGAAACTTCCAATGGCTGTGACGCTGTCACAAAAAGTATCGTTCAACGACCCAAGACAATTGCCTACTCGATCAATCACCGCAGGGATAGTTGTGACACAATGCCTCTGCACAGATGAATGGGATGATCCAGCAACTGAAGGAGACATAATCAACACCATCGAGGCATCGTCGTCATCGGCTTTGCATTTATTGGAATTTTTGGCACGAGCAGAAATGCTCGATGAAGGCTTGATAGAACTGGCCAATGAGCTGGTGAATGAGGAGGGAGCGGCTGGAGGCATGAAGTTGGATGGAGTCAGGCAAGTATATACAGAAGAGAGAGGTCTTGTCGAAGCACCTCCAGAGACTTCAGAGGAGGGAGGATGTGGCACGTCGTGAGGCAACCCAGAATCAGTACTCAGCTCCATGACAACATCTGTACTTTCCACCATAGCCACTGTGTTCATGTTACACTCAGCATTTTCACTGTCACTGGTGGCCGCACTTCTAGATGAGGGGGGAGCGGGTTTAGAGGAACTTGATGTTACAGAGGGCCCACTAAGGGTGGAGAAACGATTCATGCCCTTGCTTTTTGACAGCATAACAATCTTCATCTTGTCATAAAATGCCCACCCTTTGTTTCTGAAAGGGGATGCCACTGGGTGATGCTATGGGACATCGATTAGGAGAGTTTCCTCTTGCATAAACTTTGAGACTGTACCTTGAGATAATCAGTCCAAACACTCTTGTTTTCGATGCTGATATTAGCCCCTAATTCAAGTGAAAATGCGAACCCCAAAGAATGGGCGAGGCGATCGACAACATCAAATGTTTTCTTCAGCTAGATAGAGATCAGCTATTCGCATCATCGATGATAGAGTCGAAAATGTACTCACACAGCTCCACTTCTCCTTGCATGAGCTGCTTGTCTTGGGGCCCCCTTTCTCTGGGTTGGAAAGTCTATCGGAGGCTGCTAGGGACTGCCAGAATGACTTCTTGAAACTCATGCCATCACCACCTTCTGCACAATGAGCAATGACTTGGTCAATCAAGAATTTGATATCGCTAGTAGTCCATGAAGCTGATGAGGTACTGTCTTTGCCATTCCTCTGTGACACCTCCTTGGATTTTCCTTTTGGCGATGATCGTGGGGACCTGCGAGCCATGTTTCCCTTGCCGTCATCGTGGTCCACTGACGAGATGCAGCACAATGGCTTGTGGCATTGGTGCCACCAGCATCTCGGCCCCACCTAGCCTGAGAAAAAAGTAGTGCCAAAAAACCACGGTTTTTCATGTAGTTTTTCACCTTGGCTTTGTTCCTGTACTAGCCCTAAAGTTCAAGATGATAATCTCAGCATCACTGGGACTCCAGCTGGTTACCTATATCATCTTCACCGCCTCCTTTCCATCTACTGGTCGGCGACCTCGGTCACCTCCTACAACGTGTGGCATGTTGAGCATCACAATATGAATTGTAATGTGACAGAAGCTTGATGTCAAAATGGATCGCAATGAGTTTTTTTTTTCTTTTTCTGACTGAAAGGCTAGACTGATCATTGTCGACGGAAGACAATCTTCCCTCTTGACCGAGGGAGCTCTTACCTGAACAACTCATTACAATTACTTCGGCCTCTCGATGATTTGGGTTTTCATGTATGCACCCCCCGACTGCATATCCAAAGTCGCAAAGCAGGGAGAAATTTGTTGGGACCTGGTCACTGTTGGCAAGTGGCTTGGTATTCTTATTCTTATTATCATTGGTATCGCGTTCCGCAGCAGCCTTGCAATGAATGCCCACTCAGCTGACATATTTTGCGTCTTACCTCCTTGTGACGTGACTCATGAGACAGTCGTTAGGTGGTAAATATCGCGACTTCTGGTAATTGCAGTATCCTTTGGCTGAAGCTGGACGGGAAAACTGAAGTGAAATGAAAGATTATAATCTCCACCAGGAGTCCGGCATTCGTCGATGGTGACAACTGTATCGAATCATGGCATAGTAAAGAATATCACGACCTTGGTTGATGTTCTTTCGATTGTTTCAAATGCATCACGGAGGCCAACTTCATCACTGATGGTAGCTCTCAGAATGCTTTCAACAGCCGCCGCTCCTGGCCAATTCTAATTTTGAATTGCCTTTATCGCCTCGTGGTTTCAGCCGTCGCCAACTATCTCCCTTCACTTCCATCAGTTCCACCATCGTCGCCATGTGCGCCCTCGTTCTTCCTCGCAACTCCGAGAACTCCTGTGCAAGAGTGAGCTGTCCCAGCAGACTATTCGACCGACCCACTTCGTCACACTCACTGGTTTATCCACGGTGCACTGCCATGTTACTTCCACCCAACATCCTTCGGAGGGTACGTTGCACTCTGCCCTTTGGCTCCTGACACCCTCATCCAGATGAATGAGAATCAACAGGGGCTCAGCGTACGGTGTCGTCTACGTCCTGCTCAAGGACGCGCTTGCTCACTTGTCAAACCAATCTCTTGCATCTTCGGTGTTCATATATGTGATTTGTCCAAGTCCAAGTCCCTGAATGGCATTGGCACTTTGGGGAAGGATAGCACCAAATTTTATCCATAGGACAACCATGGTATCTCCATTGCGCAAAGTACTCAGGATATGGAGACCACCTCGGTGTCTACTTCCCCAGCCTCTCACTAGTTCGCGTGTGGTATTTTCCACTCAGTGGGAAAACCGCAACACCATTTTGTGTCTTGGATGAGGTCTTGTCGCGTACGTTGTATCATCAACATTGGCCTCGTTTACTCACTTACAGAGTAACGGGTCCAATGGTGCCAGGCTAAAGCAATGCAAGTGACAATCCTCTTATCTCAGAGGCGTTGGAAAAACATTCGATAGTTCATCAGACTTGCAGGTGGTTTGGAAGGGCCCGGGGCAGATACACTCGAATCTTGTACGCAAGACATTCAGGAGTCAACAGTAGACCTCGCTACGTGTTCGCAGACGCCCCAGGGTTAGAATATTGAGAAACTCACTCTTTCAAACTATTGCGAATTGGTTGGAAGAGAGGTAAGCTTCGAGCTTGTGAAACACCTGCAGGTACATATCTTGTTTATGCGTATACAGTTATACTAAAAAAAACAACAGGCACCTCGCAGTCACATGTCTGGCTCGATGTGCAATTCGGTCAGTTTTGCGGCGACAAAGCTGCACAGTACATGCGGTTGGAAACTACTATGTGGGATAGTCAATGGACAGGGAACGAAGTAATAGTGCAGAACAGGGTCTCGCAACTGGAGGAGACGAGTACAAAGGTCCGGATACGTATATACTATCCAGCTGCTCATCATATCTTGGATACTCAAATTCTGATGACCTCATGGAGCCGAACTTCGATGTCGTGTATTTACAGAAAGCAACGCACTGTGATAAACTCGTCTTCGACAAACGTGAAACCCGCTGGCACGGACCTACCGCAGTGATCCAAGAATGCTTGAAGACGGATTATACTAGTTCAACGTATAGGCGCACTCTCCACTCCATCATGCCCTGTTACGAAAGAACTAC
Source organism: Pisolithus thermaeus (assembly GCA_024663475.1). Classification (NCBI taxonomy): domain Eukaryota; kingdom Fungi; phylum Basidiomycota; class Agaricomycetes; order Boletales; family Pisolithaceae; genus Pisolithus; species Pisolithus thermaeus. The sequence continues at coordinate 128,905 of JANFAF010000156.1, read as the reverse complement.
CCTCGGGCTGAGGGTTGTGGGGTCGCTGCGGTCACAGACGAGGAAGTCCTTGTCTTTGTCTTTTGAGTGATGACATGACACGCTGTCTATTACTAAACATCTGCAGAAGAGGGGAGCGTCAAGGCTGGTGTGACACAGACAACGATGATGCCTGCCATGGGGCACGCATTTGTGATGTCAAAATCAAGGAAGATGGCCTTCCCGTCTTCACCGATGAGTGTACAATCATGGGGTCGTCGCAGCCAGTGAAGAAAAAATGGAATGACACCGGTAGCTAGATCAAACAGAATACAAGATACGGGAGATCGCATCACCAAGCATACGGAACAGCATGTTTGCAGACGGGTGGCATTCCTTTCTTCAAGCTTCAAGTCGGATAGACTCTACTTCGGAATATGTATGTCCATGGATGACATGCGGGGCGAAGAGTTTCACGAAGAGCTAGGGTGAGCTCAGCACTGGAGAGGACGGGCATAGTGGTTCATGAGCTGAGTTCGAGGCCAAGACAGACTGAGTCCAGGCGCGCGCCTTAGCAGAGTCTTGATGGAAACGGGAGGGCGGGATGTACGCAGAAGAGGTTCTGAACGAAGGGGAGACGTACGTATAATGAACAGACAGCAGGGTATTGACGACACTTGATGCTTCGCATTCCAGTACGAACGGCTTGAGAGAGAGAATAGCGGTCAGAAGAGACTGAGGGGTAGATTAGCCAACCCCCATCCTTCGTGTCGGCGTCGATGTGCCAGTTGGTATGGTAGATACGCCGTTGCAGCCTTGACTGGCTCAAGCGGTCGAAGTTCTGGAAGGAGGTTGGTGGTCAGTGGGAGATCGAGCGACAGGCGACACAAAGGAGCGGTATCAATATCGTTTGACCTGCCAATGGAAGGTCAGCAGGAATGCGTATGGGGCGATCGTCCCTGGCTTCCTCTATAGTGTGAAGAGGCATAGAGGGTGTGGAGGGATCATTGACGTTGCAAGGTTCGATAGGTTACCGGGGTGAGGGGAGGAACGAGAGCCATGGAAGTTGGAGGCATTGTGGCTCGAACTGAGACCTCAGGAGACGGTGAAGGGGACTGGGGGTTGTCTGGTGAGATGGCTACCGTGGCGACGTCAAGGAGGGGAGTGTCGTTGGTGTTCGAGGTCAGGACAGCACCAGGGGCAGAGGTGGACACGGCAGGGGGAAGACTCATCACTGTCCCTGGCGAGTCCGTTTGACGGGGCCACCCACCGGAGGCACCAGAAGCTGTACTAGCAGCACATTTCGAGTGGAAGGGTTGACATTGGGTGGCGAGAGGAGTTGCTGGAGGAGCTACTGCCGACGTTCTCGTTGGGTTCGCCCATACCTGAGGTCATGCACTCATCCGCAGACAACGCGAGAATTCGAAGAATGGAGATGACTCGGAACCAAACGAAGGAAGACGATCGATACACACTACCCACACTCCCTCAGAGTCCTAAACGTCACTCCTCAACGTGCTGGTGCCATCACTTTATTCGTCTCGATCTTTACGTCGCTGCACGGCCCACTCAGTCCCGCTTGTCGAGCACGATTCATCGATACTCTCTCTATCCACCGTCTTTCTCTGGTGTTCTCACGTGGTGGGGCGGACACGCATAGCTTCATCACCAACCCCGCGCGACCCCACCTGCGCACTCAGAGTGCCGCCTCATCGGCCGAGATGCGGAGTAGGATGGATGAGTATGAGCGACGGCAACCACGAGGGCGGATGCGAAGAGACTCAACGTCGTGAGGGTGAGATATGGCCAACCTAGGGCCGACCATGTGTGTCGAGACGGGCGCTCGACGGAGGAAGTGACTACTCCATGTGAGGGTGTGTGGTAACATACGCGAAGGCGCTAAGGGGCTACTCCTCTACCATGTCCCTCGATCGAGCAAGTTCCCCTCTGCGGTGGCTCCTATATTGTTCTGACAGGTACATATAGGAATACTCCTACTCCAAGATACAGATAACATTTCTTTTCCACACGCTCTCAACACCATATGCATGCTTGTCTTCGAATCGCCGAAATTCTTGATCTTATCATCTCATTCATGGTGGGTGAGAGGGTCCGCGAACCGGATGGATTCTGTAATATTCGTCATCAGGACATTGGAAGGTTTGCAAGGACCTGCAAGGCGTTCAAGAATCCGGCGCTTGACGTTCTCTGGAGAACGCAGCCTTCTTTGAGTCCACTCATCATGTGCTTGTCTGGTCACTTGTGGACTCGAAAGAGAGATCAGCGGGGTTGGGTCGTGGTACGTTGTCTGCACCTGTGGTGGTAGGGTGACTGATTCCTGCCGCAGTCCCTCCGGGAAGAACCTTCACATGAGGACTGGCTCGGCCTGCAGAGATATTCACACCGAATCCGAGTCATTAATTGTTGTACGCAAAGTCCACCCCCAGTCTGCCCAAGTACCTTAGACGCCGTCTTCTCGCCGAATTTGTCTCAGGAGCTTTTTCCGTCTCTTCGTACTCTGAACTTGGAAGTCATTTGCGATGGTCCAGGATTTATAGGTCTACGTCCGATCGCCCTTCTCAACTCAGTCTCTTTACCGCGACTGGTTCGACTGGCCTTCGCGGTATCCAGACCCAGCTACTTCGAAAACCCACGTTTACATTTCAAGCCAGCTTGTGCGCGATCCCTCCGAGCGTTGACAATCAGCGTTCGGTGCGGTAGAATTGAACCCCTGATAGTGAACTTCGGGGATTTTCCTTATCTGCGTAGACTCTGCCTCTGGGGTGTCCCGTCTCACAGTGGACACGAGTTGATCCGTTTACAGTATTTGTGCGACTTGGCTGCGACCTTACCCAACGGCTTCGATTTCGACGTCCATTCATCCACGCAACCGATACTTCCTTCGCTCCAGCGTTTGAACGTCTCCGTCGGTACTTTGAATCAGGTCACCAACCTGCTTTCCTCTATCACGTCGTCCGACCTCGGTTCTGTCAAATTTTTCTGTCGCTCGCCTGCTACTCAGAGTGACACTTACGCACTGTTCCGGGCGATCGAACGCGTCCACGAACGCTCTCCAAACTTTGGCACGCTCGACGTACGATGCTTAGGCCCAAAGAATCTATCGCTGGTCCTTCCTACGACTACGACCGTCTGCGATCCTTCCTACGACCTCCCGCGATCGACGCTAGCACTTGTCCTTGCATGTCACCACTTGCGTGTTTTCAAACTCAGTTGCATCGATACACTGGGTATCGACAATGCCTTCATCAGGGAGATCACACTTGCGTGGCCTGGTATCGAAGTTTTACATCTGCACGGATCCTCACGGAACATCCCACACGTATCACTGGAAGGTTTACATGAGCTCTTGTGGCGTTGCCAACGACTTTCGTCACTCGGCATACAAATCGATGCGAGGACTGTGCCTGAGGAAGAACCAGAAATGCGGTCGCTGCCTCTTAAGACACTCCTTATTGATCGCTCTCGCGTGACGAATGAGCGGGCGGTGGAACGATATCTCAGAATTCTCGCACCTAAGTTGAAATGGTTGAGGCTGCCTAGCCATGGTGGTTTGCTATATCTTGGCGACTAGTGTTGTCTACTCGATACATTGTCCGTTCAATGCTTTCCCTGGTGATGGTCCATAATGTGTATGAGCCTGCTGACCATATCCTTACCAACTTGCATGCTTGTGCGTTGTGCCTTGCCTTGGTGATAGGCCGTGTCCTCGGATTCTCTTCCCAAGGTGTGTGTTTGTTCCGGACATTGAGACAACCCTTCGCATGACCGGAAGAGGAGTTACATGTAGTTCTCATTTTGCTCTACAAAGTTTTCACTCATTAGTTTCTCGCTGCTGGTTCGACCCAGTTGACATCCACAAAGACAACGGTGATAGGTCTCTCAGTTCGTTGATCGAGTTCTCACATGTTGTTCTTTCCAAGACGAACCACGATGTGACACGATGCTGGCCAAACTTTTGTTATTCCTACCTCATTGGCTGTATGGGCAACGGTAACACGTGTCCCTCCGAATCAAGTCGCTATTGCAGGTCCAAAGGCTTTGATCCTGTCGCCTGCGAAGTTCCCGCATTGACACTCCGGAGCCGCTGTGTACTGCTTATGAATCCTCGCTTGCCTGCGTCTGTCTCTTCTCTCGTGTCAATCTCGACGTCGTTACCACCATGAGGTCACGGTTACTTTGTCCGTGGGACACCGTGGGACATCAGTTGCGGATGCATCCTGCTAGCACCGTCTGCGCTGAGCATACTGAACGATGGGTTGAGGATGCACGACCCAGTCAGGTTCATCTATTCAGCCTTTTCACCTGATGAGGGGTTTCGGACAGTGTCAAAAAAACGCCAAAAGTACTTACTTTATTAGACATGGTGTCCCTCTTCGAGGTCTGCATGATCCCCCACCATATTGATCTCTGTTTAAAGGGATCAAGGTCGTAGTAAGCAGACTAACCACTGAGTGTACAATACAATATGTGTCGGTCTCCACAAGTTGAGAACTCGTTTCTTGGAATGGTAGATCGACGTTCACATTAATGAATGATTTTCATGTTTCTGTACGTTCGATAATATACATGGTGAAAGTCAATGGGATTAAACCTTCCCACTGGCAGTCAAGCGTTAGGGGATGGCTTGCGACACATCAACATCGCCAGGTCCTGGGCAATTCACGATGAACCCAGTTCATTTTGCAACAAGAGTAGCTGTACTTACGACCACAGTGAACATGCTCAGCATCCGTCGGAACGCATGGACGGGGTGCGTGGCGTTGACAGCGTAGTCCAGGTTTTGAGCGGTGACGACAGACGGATTCTGGAGCGGAGATCAATAGAACGACATTTGTGATTGTCAACAAGAACCCACAAAGTCGAGGACGACTGTTCCATACGACGAGACAAAGGACTGCTCATCAGACACAGGGCCATCTTCGTCAGAGGTGTACAGAGTGGCCTAGCTAATGTAAACACCACAATCAACGAGCTATGCAAACGCCGGGACTCACCATCACTAGCTCGCGGGCAGAGGGCTTCACCCTCGCGTAGGGATGGAACCTGAACAAATATGACGATCTGTAGTTTGGAAGTTTTCCTGAGTCCATCGAGTGCGGCTGGGAAGATTGCAGAGCGAAGAGGGTGAAAAAAAAAGAGAAGGCACCAGAGACCCGGTGCTGCGATACAGAACTTAAATACTAAAACGGGGTCCAAAATACACAACGGAAGGGGAAAGATCCATGGTCGAGCCGCAATTGATTGAATGGTCCATGTTGTAGACTCCGCCAGGGTTGATGTTGAGACCTGGACGCGGGGACCTATCTTGGCGCTTATTCGAATTGACATTCACCACATGCGCTCAGCCAACATACATTTGCTTCCGCGGCAGCATTCCATCTGTCCCCGAGACTTCGGCCAGGCCCTGAAAGTGTAAAACGTCCTTCGCTGGAATAAGCTGTCTGCGCTACCAGCCACCCACGACACGTCCGGGAGCACACCAGACTGGCGGACCATCCAACCGGAACCACCGCCCTGCAAAAGGGGTAGCAGAAGGACAGACCTTCCTCTTTTAAGTCGTGAGTTTCCTATGACATCGACCATATCCCTGATTTCCGCCGTCGACAGCATAGGAAGATTTCAGCAGCACGGCTGAGCTTCATGTGGTACCAGGTCCAGCAGTGACACTCTGGGTCCTCTGTTCCATTTAAGACGACCCGCACCACAAAATGTCACCATCAATGTATCCTCCTGTACGCATTGCTGGTTCATATACATGTTTTGCACCACCCTCCTAGTTTCTGTCGCGAATACGAACCCGACGTGAGCCCAGCACTAGTGGGTGGGAACGTTGCGTGACCTGTCACACGAAAAAGGGGCATGTCATGTCACGCTGCTGCAATAGCGCGCTAAAATCTCGCAGGCAAGTTGCTCACCACCATCATGAGACTTGGAGTCCAACTCAACGTGTGTGCTCTCGAATGTCTCGATGCTCTCTTTCAAGACCACTGGTGTGATAGAAGACACTGAATCAACGAAGAAATTGCTCGCTTCAAGTATTTCAAGGGGGAACAACCAGCAAGAATCTGTTTATCAACCGGGGCTGCGTCAATACCCTTGTTCGATCGTGCCTCCTAAAGAATCGAGTGTATTCGAGTGAATCAAGACACTCACTAGTCATGCTGCATCTGTGCGACCCTCAAGCAGCGACTTCCCTCAAGCCGTCTCCGTCGTCACCTTTTAAACTCGACCAAGAGTTAGAAAATGCCAGCGTGCTTTGGAGTACATCGAGTGAGTTCTGCGACAAGCCAGACCAACCTACACTCCATAGCGAAACTGCTGGAATTTTTCACCGTGGCACCTTGTCATGAAAAATGCTGCTTTGGAGCTGGAATGGGACCGCGATGACCCCCCTCTCGATGTTCAAGGTGCTGATATTCGCTGTCATGTGCAAAAGCTTGTAGGCGATCGACCGGAAGTTTTGTATCCAAGGTAGGCGCAAGACTTGAGGTGTGCGATAACCATCTCCCAAGAATTTCTGGCTTCTACTGCCTGTGCTTCAACGAAATAATGCCCGAACGTCACGACGATGCGCACCGCAGCAAGAGATGGGGTGTATTCAAGACGTTAGAAATTTTGGAGGGAGTGGGTCTGATGCGAGAGTGCGTTGGTGTGGGTCCCCCCCTCGAACTCCGCACATGCCAGCGGCTCTGATGATGGACCTGACACACAGACAAACACGTCTTCTGACAACCGCAATGTATTCTGTTCCGCCGGGTATTTTTTCAGCGGTTCCCCTTCGTCGAGAGCGAGGCGACAATTAATTTTCTCTGGGGGTCGCTCGCGCGGGTTCCAGTGCTCGTCGAACCATCCGCGAGATAGCCACCACATTTCCTGTCCACAAACAAGCCACACTTTGCCACATCGCCGTCCAAAATTTTTTTAATTGTTCCTGCCACTTCGTCGAATTTCCCTTTGAACGCCCTGTGACTCTGACGGTACCCTCATGTCTCTGTTGAATTTGAGCTTTCACAATCGCGTGTCTAGTAACGCCGATCTTGCCACTCGTTGAAAGCTCCCGGAGCAATGATAACGTCCAGATTCACCCGCCCCACTCAAAGAGGTTGCACGGACCCACCGGCAAAGAGCCTTACATATTGAACTACTGCGCCTCGCCTATCTACGGTGTCAAGGGCAGCCTGTGTTTGACACACCTGGATTAAATATCAGCACTGGTGCGCCGACGGATAAATACGACTTTTGGCAACCACCCTTCCGAATGTTTATGTTTTCTTTGGTGCCCCTCATGAGAGCCAATTTTCTGTCCAGATCTTTGATGTGCCACTGTCACGCTTGTCCTATGACTCCCCCACCTAAATTTTCAAATCCACTTCATCGAATCGACTGGATTGTCGCAGACCGCGATTTTCCACGTATCCATGTTTAGTCCAAGCCGTTTTTCACATTCGGAGATTCCTTCCGCTTTTCCTGCTTCGCAGAGTCGGCTTCGCCTTCCTGTCATTGCGACATTCAGAAACATACACTTAGAAGTGGGAATTAGACGAGGGGAACATGCTCCACCCATTGCTCGGGTTTGCCCCGGAGGCTACCCTTCTGAGCAGGGCGGGGAAGAGTTCGGAGCTGCCCGAGGCTTCGCAAGAGTTTGGGCCACAATCTGGCTTTTGATGAGCAATACTGTCGTCCAATCCAACTTTTGCCTTGGCGAAGCTAACAGATCGCCCTCGTTGTTATACACGAAAGTACCAAAGACAACGAACTCAACATGCGATCATGCCGCCTTGCAATGTACATCGACCCTCCAACTACGTCTTCTTGCCACTCAATGAGCTGGTGCGCACGGTGAAAGTGCTGCATTCCAGGACGGTGGAGTGCCTCTGGGGGCCAATCCCTGAAGTCGATGCTCCTTGTACCGGATATCCGTCTACTTCGATGATGATAAGCGTTCGCTATGGTTATCAGCACTCGAGGAAAAGAAGACATGCGCTCGGGACCATCTAGGGGGCAAGAGCGGCGCTCAGGACGTCCGCATGGGGTTTTTTGTGGTTCTTTCAATGCGAACACGGTTCTCACATATTTCTAGTCCTGATTTCTGTATCCTATCGATAATTGATCGATTCTATGCGTGTAGACATCTGAGCAAACGTGGCTCTGTCGCTTCATCAGGGGTAAACTATAAACAAGTCCAAACTGGTATAACTGGGGCCGCTGACTTCCACCAAAGCCTGCAGGGGCCTGACTGCCATCTTGCAGAGTCTAGATACTGGATGGCCTGCGCCTCGAACACGTCGTGCAAAGGCGTTGCTTCGACTGCGAGCACGTCCTCAAAATGAGTGTTAAGAAGGAAGTAAACCCGCAGAATGGCATACTCTTGATGACGCAGCATGCACCGTTGGCTTCGCATCGCCGAAGTTCTGTATCACGTATTTGGACACCTGCTGGATAACAAACTCCTAACTCAAATGCAACTGGTGCTATTCGCCGCAAGGATATCGCAGGCTTGCAAGGCGTTCCATGGGCCCAGCGCTTGGCGTTCTCTGGAGAACGCAATCTTCCCTGAGTCCACCCGTCGTGTGCTTGTTTGCTCACTTCTGGACTCCAAAGGTAGATCAGAGGAGCGGGGTCGTGGTACGTCGTCCGCACATGTGGTGTTAGGGTCACTGATGCCTGCCAGTCTCTCCTGTAGGAACCTTCACATGAGGACTGGCTTAGGATGAAAAGATATTCACGCCGAATCCGAGTCTTTAATTGTACCACGCTAAATTTACTCGCAGTCTACCAGAACATCGTGAGCACTGTCTTCTCTCAGTGTCTATCTGACGAGCTTTCCCTGTTGCTTCACACTCTGAACGTCAAATTTTCAGCGGACTACCCCTAGATCCAATTCAGTTTCCTGACCACGCCTGTTTTCCCCGACTGGTTGGGCTGAGCTTCAGGATATCTGAAATCCACCGATCCAAGGACTCAGTTTTACATTTTGTGTCGGCTTGTGCGTCATTCCTTCAAGTACTGACAACCAACGGTGCTCGCGCACCTTTAGATGCTAGTGTCGCCTTGACAGTGAACTTTGGATAAATCTCCTGCCTGCGCAACCTCTACCTCCCTTTCAATCTGAATACCTTGTCTAGTAGTTCGCGTGCCCGGGTCAAGAGCAAAGTAGCCGGAAGCAAGAACTGCCCAACGATGCAGAAGCCAACGTTGGGAGTTAGATATGAAAATTGGTGTGGGCTCTGCAGGCGAGAGCGAGAGTCGTTTTCCGGGTGCATCCATCGACACCCGGTCGAGGTAACTCACGAAGGGATGCGCAGCATCAGGAGCACGCTGCCCCTCTTCACCTTCCTCGTCCACAAGTCACCTAATATGCTGCAAGATACGGGGAAGCTGATAGAAGTTCCAACGCCAGGGGACGGCGACGCTCCCACCTCACCTCTGCTGCTATCCGGCTTTGCGGAGTCTCCCGTACCCCCTGATACTGCGTTGCTGCTCCAGGTTTCTCTTAAAGAGCTTCCAGAAGGGAAGCCACGACTGGTGACTGGCGCACGGTCCCACATGGGATGCTTAAACTCATCTGAGATGTCGGTGCGGATATCTTTGATGCATGAATCTGGCGATCGCCGCTGCCAACGTCGGTGTTACACTGGACTTCGTGTTTCCTTTGTCTCTCGATTAACGACCTTCGGAGGAGGGTAAGAAAAAGGACGTAGGGCATAACTCATACGATCATGTCGATGCGTGTCAGTATGGAAGATTGTCGGATTGTTTAGCTGGGGCGGCGAAGTCTCAGTCTCAGTCTCAGTTTCCGGCACCACTTCCGATATGTCCGTGCATTGCCTGCTCGCCGCGTTCTCCCGCTTTTCATATCCATCATAGCAAGGTCGATGTACAACCGTATGAGCAGACGGATCGGAACGAGAAGGTTCATCAGAGGGACGGGCTGTCATCAGGACCAGTCAGAACCGTTCGGGTACCGTCGGTTACCACTTGGTACCACTGGTCATTTCGCTGATGCACTTGGTACACGATCCACCGCGGAGCCGGGGATTTTTGCACCATTTGTTGCATACACATGAGATGTCCGCACACACAGTGTTACTACTGTAGCGAGGCTCGCCAAAACATCGCCAGGCTTGCGCAGGTGCATGTAGTGCCAAAGCACCAACTGCGGTGCGGCACCCTATGTACTTAGGAAACAACAAGGCTATTTAGCTGCATCAGAAATCCCCCTAAATTTGGGCGTGTGAACATCCTCAAACCGGTGCCAAGGGTGGCGCCGACACGTTGTAAACTGTTCAACGTCATCAAAGGTGATGATGAACCCTTCATTGCGAGGACCATTGACGTGTTTATCGTCAATCCTGAACCATACATGGAGAACACCATGCTGGACGGGTGCTATGGCTCGGATGAGTCGTCGACAGTTTTCATCCAGCCGACGTGTGTGGGCGGAGCAGCAGGACCACTATGCAACTCTTTCAGTGCCTAGGACGGCCACGAAGGCTCAGATAAAGGTTCGCCATTAACCTTAATATCCTTCCAGATCTGCTGTTGACGACTACCTTCCAAGACAAGGTTCTATCAGGTAACGTTCTAACGTCGTCTCTCAGTGGAGCCTGAAGCAGACGTCGGCTTTGTGACAGCTAAGCAAAAAATATCATCCAGATGTAGTTGGGGATACTGCTTCACGGAGCAAGTTTCAGGCTGTAAGCGAAGCATACTCGGTCCTGGGCGACGCCCGAAAACGGTGCGTTCTTATCGTGAGTTGTACCAGGGCGCCACTCTCTTATTCAATGTCAACCCGTGATTTGCGTCTCTTAACGCCTTTTTTCTCGTCTTCCGATTTTCTTAACTTTTTGGTCTTCCTGTACTAGGCGGGAGTACGATCGAAGTTTGGGTTCCACTGCGTCTGTGCCTGGATCACATTTGCATCCACAAGCAACTACGACTCGACCTTCGCAACAGCGTGGTTCACGAAGTTTCTGGGGACACCAACAACATTGGCGAGCTAGAGCCCCGGGGACACACGACCGACATCCCTCATCTGGGAAGTACGACCGGCCGGGGTCCAGTCAGGATCGCAGCACTCCCAATCCATTCCATAGTCCGCATGTGCAGCGCGCCACAGGGTGGCAACCTGCCGAATCTGAATCAACTTCGAGGACGTCTTTACGCGGCCGTTATAGTGGCACCGGGCCGGATGGTGTGCCTCCACATGAACCCTCAGGAGGACGTAGTGGGTTGTATGACACAAACTCGAGTTTAGACAAGGATAGGGTAAGGGCGGAAACGTCGGCGCCGAGTCATGCAGGGGCGATGGATATTCTCGCCAGGCTCGGTAGTCTTGTGATGTTGTGTTCGTTTGTATTGTACGTCGCTGGTGTGCTGAGCGGACGTTAGAGGACTTGTATGTACAAATTATTCCTAAACCCAAGTGAGACGCCGTGAACCGCGTGTTGTTCGCAGTCGCACGGATATCAATCACATGTGAATGAAGACTTATGACCCTCCCGCCAGCTGATACTCTATATTCCACAACTGTCCATCGTCACAGCAATGGCAGCGTTCTCGAAGCCAGCGCGGGGTAACGTCCATGTCGCTGTCAAGGTCGCCAATCGAGTCAATCGGCTGCTCCAACACCCGCCGACACGGCGCTCGTTGCTGTTACTTCTCGCATCGGCACTTATCGTTCGGTCTGCAGTCTTTCGTCCGTGTTGTCATGCCAGACCGGCCTATTCGGATGAGAAAAGTCCTCGCATAGTACGAGAACGGGAGAGCCACAGTTCCGATGCAGAGTACTTCCCCGTCGATTCACGAGCCCGCACATCGAACGGGCACCTAACGCCAAGAAGCGTAACGAGCACGTTTCTCCACCGACTCCGTGCGCTTCTCAGGATCATCATACCCTCTCTCTTTACGAAAGAAGCCTTTCTCCTCATCGCGCACTCATGTTTCCTCGTCCTGCGTACGGTGCTCAGTGTGGCAGTCGCGAGACTTGACGGGAAGATTGTCAGGCACCTCGTGAGTGCGAATGGACGTGGGTTCTTAAGAGGCCTGGGTCTCTGGTTTGCCCTTGCAGTGCCGAGTGTGTATACAAACTCGATGGTATGATATTGTTACTTGTCTCTACGTGTCGCCTAAGATCTTACTTACGACTTCTGTCTTTCACCGACGTAGATCCGTCATTTACAATCGAAGCTCGCACTGAAGTTCCGCACTCGTATGACAGAGTATATTCAGGACTTGTACCTCTCACCGTACCCGGATCTGCGGTATTACCGTGTGCCACTGCAGGGAGTTGATCAGTACATCACAGCGGATGTCGAGGCATGGTCTGAGAGTATCGCCGGAATATAGTCAGTCTTCGTGCATCTGGAGTTCGTACGACGATATGTTAACGTTCGTGCGTTTCACAGCGGTAACTTGATGAAACCATCTCTAGACCTCCTTCTCTTCACATCTCAGCTTGCCAGGGAACTTGGGTTTAGGGGAACTGTCTTGCTATTCGTGAATTATTACATTACGGTCAAGGTGCGCTGTTCCCACCGCTGATACCCTGGCGCGCCTTGATGTACGCGTGCAGATACTCCGTGCTGTTACGCCAGCGTTTGGACAACTTGCTGCTGTCGAGGCTCGTCTCGAAGGAGAGTATCGTGCAGGTGTAAATAGAGTGGCAAGGGAGAGTGAAGAGATCGCGTAAGTCTCGCAATCTGCGTAGTGCTTACTCGTCTTCAACCCGCCCACAGGTTCTACGACGGCGGTGCTCGAGAACGCGAAATACTCACTCGTGTCTATCTCCGTCTCATTCGACATATCAACTCGATCTACAAGATTCGCATCGCGTACGAGTGGACGGAAGACTTCGTCATCAAGTATCTTTGGTCGGCAGCTGGGTATGGCCTCATTGCTGTTCCTCTGCTCATTACTCGGAAACACCGCGGCGGTGGAACCCGTTCAGAGATGGATGGAGTGTTCGCTGATCGTACGGAGAGTATGTGGTATTGCCTCTTTACAACTGGTACTGTAGTGGCTCACCGGGCGTGTCATATAGCATACATATCAAATCGGCGCTTGTTGCTTTCACTAGCTGATGCAGGTGGACGGCTCATGTATGCGTACAAGGACCTTGTAGAGGTTGCTGGACTTACTGGCCGGTACGCTCTCCACTGACGACGGGTCTTGTAATACCTCAATAACGATTTTCCACAGGCTCTACTCACTTCTGTCGACTCTGCATCACCTGCCCAAGTTACCTCCTGCCCTTCCTGGCGATGGCAACACTTTCGAACTCAAAAACGTCGACGTCTGCATCCCTTCAGCCGCTCTCCCATCATCCGAATCGTGCAACGGCGTCAATGGTGAAATTGACCAGAAGAGGGGGATGGTTATACAGGGCGATTCATCGACGCTAGTGCGCGCGCTGAGCATGAGGTTACACAGAGGCATGCACTTGATGATCACCGGTTCCAACGGGGTCGGCAAGACAGCCGTTGCGCGCGTCCTTGCTGGTCTCTGGGCGCCGTGTGGACCCCTCGCATCTGTCACCCGGCCTTCGGCGGAACCGGCAGACGACGATGATAGGCGGAGGCCTAGACCAGGCTTATTTGTCGTTCCGCAGCGGGCATATATGGTTACTGGGTCATTGTTAGAGCAGGTGATCTACCCACAGTCATTAGGGATATTTTATGCGGAGGGGGGATATATTCAGGAGCTGGAAGAGATTTTAGAGGCTGCTCACTTGGGGTATTTGGTTGAGCGCGAGGGTGGATGGGGGGCTGTGAAGGAATGGAGGGATGTATTGAGCGGTGGGGAGAAGCAGAGGGTGAGTCTCTTCGAGTTTTCTATAGGCGGGCGCGCTGAGTCATGATGTTAAGATGTCGTTGGCACGGGTGTTCTACCACCGACCCAAGTTTGCAATATTAGATGGTGAAGTGCGGTCTGTGTCTATACCTGTTCAATGTTGACTTACTTCGTACAGAGTGTACGAGTGCCGTGTCAAGCGATGTGGAAGGTCAGATGTACGAACATGCTAAATCACTCGGTATATCCCTAATTACTATCTCTTTGCGGTGAGGATCAAAATCACGATTTTTGTTAGTACCAGAACGGACTGACACCTCCGATAGACCATCCCTTGCAAAGTACCATACTCACTTGCTCACACTGATGGGCGGCGGAACGGGAAACTGGACATTGACACCTATTACAAGCTCATCCTCGTCCTTAGATACTGCTGTCGTTCAAAGCGAGGAAAGCGTACACTCTAGCGGCGGGTGGATGGAGCTGGAAGAGGCACTGGCGGAAATACAAGTGCTAGAGGGGAAGTTGGAGGAGGCAGGCAAGTGGGAGAGCCGGTTGGCAGAGCTGAAGAGGCGGTGATGCGTAGCCTATATAATGCAACATATCGCATATACTTTGTGGGTAAATTACCTTGCTTGCAAGTAGAATGGCGTGAACTAGGTGGTCGGCGCCGAATGTGGGCCCCGACACCAATTTCCGTTCTCGGTATAATAACCCCTGAGTAGGAACTGATTGTGAGTACTACCCACCACTAACACCTCCAGCCTCAATAAGTGGCTGTTTTTCCTTCTCCCTCCCTAATCTTCCCTTCCCTCTCGTCAGATCAACCTCGTGCCAGCATTTCCTAGATGACGCAACACCATGCTTTCATCATACACGCTCTCAAACCTATTTACCTCCACTACAAAACGAGTGATTCTGTCCGCACCCTCACCAGTGAGCGTCATTCCCATCGCCGCCTAAAAGAAGATCCCGCACTCCAGAAAGAATCCAATCCAATACCACGAGGTTGTGTGCCATTAGCATCGTGTGTGCAGACATCTGCACCAAAGGGTGCAAATATCCCCGGCTACACGGCGGACCATACCCATTCCGATCTGTCTCTTCGTATGATTGTACATCCACCTTGCTATGGTGGATATGCGAAGTGGGAGAACGCGGCGAGCAGGTAATGCATGGACATATCAGAGGTGGTGCCGGAAACTGAGACTGAGACTCCGCCGCCCCAGCCAGACAGTCTGACAATCTTCCATACTGAGGCGCATAGACATGATCATACAAATTGTGCCCTACGCCCTTTCTCTTTCCTCCTTCCGAAGGTCGCTGATCGGAAGGCAAAGGAAACACGAAATCCAGCGCAACGCCGACGTTGGCGGCCGCGATCGCCAGATCTGCATCGAGGATATCCGCACCGACATCTCGGATGAGTTTTAGCATCTCATGTGGGGACCGTACTCCGGTAACTAGTCGCGGCTTTCCTTCCGGAAGTTGTTTAAGAGAGACTTGGAGCAGCAACACAGTATCGGGGGGTACGGGAGACCCCGCAAAGCTGGATGGCGGAGATGAGATGCGAACTTCACGTTCCTTGGCGTTGGAACTTCTATTAGCTTCCCTGTATTTTGCAGCATATTGGGTGACTCCAGCTGGAACACGTCGTTCGGTTGGTTTCGGCGATGCGGACCTAGAGGCTGCGGGACCGAACCTTGCAGTATTGTGAGGTGGAACGAGTAGCCTACGACGCCATCATCCAAGGGTTTTATGGGCTTAACGGCTTCGAGATCAGGACCATAAAGCTCTTCGCAGAGGGTATGTGCGAAGGCTTCGCGAGCGGGAATCGAAGTTCCCCCTGCTGTATTAACAAACACACTCAGAGGACGTTGAGAGACTCTCTGATATTGACGGAGGTTGGGATGGGAATGGGCATTTTAGTGGCCGGAGCATGTCCGCAAGCCAAGAAATGCTACGCTCTATACTCTTTGTCACACGTTTCTGCGAATACAGGGGAGTTGTGAACGGCGTATCGCTGAGCGCAATCATGATGTTGGGTTTCAACTTGTACGCATACTCCCTCCAATCAGAGAGCATTACCCCAAATATTCTTGTCGGCACCTCAAGGCTCATGTGGAGTTGTTCCCCAACTCTCACGGGACCATTGCACTTCCGCGGGCGTTATCAGATGGATCAGCTTCCTGTTCGAGTCGTTGTAAGTGTCGTTTCGTTCCTGTAGGAAGTATGTTTTGTTTGCTCATACGACTATCGCGGAACCCCATCGTCGATACATATGAACCGGTGCGTTTAGTATGGAACAATCTCCTCCGGTACCGATGCTGCAAACGGGACCAGGTCCACCGCGCACTTTCTTGGGCTTCGACAAATGGAAACATATCGCGTCTCTTTGCCTCCGTGATAGATACCCGTGAGATGCCTCCGAATGGCAACAAATACGTATCTGCATTATGCGTGCGGGGTGTGAGAAAGGTTAGCGCAGTATTTGCCGTTCTGGTCACATCCGCATATCGTAGTCAACTTACCAAAGTCGATAGGTAACGCTCTCTGAATGGAGGGAATATGCATACAAGTTGAAACCAGACATCGCGTTTGCGCTCAGCGACACGTGTGAGAAAGGTTAGTAGAGTATTTTTTCTTCTAGTCACATCCGCATATTGTCGTTAATTTACTCGAGTCGATAGGTATCGAAAGTGACGGAAGACGCTTCATCAACTGATATATCAGTAGTACATTCCTCCGGTGGAGCCTCTAGTAAAGTGATCCTGCGAAACCGTGGTCCAAATGCCGACCAGGACTTCCGCAGATTGAACGTTAGCATGCGCGCGCCGCCATCCTCCTGTGATTGTGATCCTGAATCCAAAGTGGTTCCCATGAAATTTAGATCGCACGTAGTACATGATCAAGAAAGATAACTGTTTGGAAGACACCTCTCCTTAGGTTAGCCAGGCTCTGCGTTCCAGTGAGGGGACGAACAAGAGCCAAGGAAGTTGGAGGAATCGAGGATCGAACTGAGACCTCAGGAGACGGTGAAAGGGACAGGGGGTTGTCTGGGGGTGTGGCTACCATGGGAACGTCGAGGGCAGGAGTGTCGTCGTTGTTCGAGGTCGGGACAGCACCAGTGGAAGAGGTGGACATGGCAGGAGGCACATTCATCGTTGGACCCCAGCAAGTCGATCGACGAGGCTGCAGCCTTCGCACTACGGCAAAGATCCACTCACCGGAGGCACCAAGAACTAACAGCGCATTTCGAGTTGCTGGATCGCCCGTGCCGAACTGCCGTCCATACTGGAGGTCACGTGTAGACGATGCGAGAAGGGAGAAGACTTCCGAGCCAATAAAAGGAAACCTTGAAGGTATCGTCGACTCGAGTCGCCCGTAGACACGGCGCAGTCCACAACAGAACGCTTCTCGACTACTTCTTGATTCGCACTGCATGCTCGTGCCGATGTGCGTCTGCAGGTGACGCGGGAAGCATATCGCATTTGCCTTTAGACGTGTCCTCCCCGCGCCCTTCCCGCCTTCAGGTTCATTTGTGCCCATGCCTTCGACCATTCCCTTTGTCGCCCTCGAGCAGGCTATTATAGCCGCCTGTGCCCAGCACGAGAAAACCTATCGCCAACAGCCGGACTATAGGCGCTGCATTCCTTTCGATACTCACACTGCCAACTACTTTGTCAAGTTTGGCGACTCCTGGTGCTTCTCGACCGAAGCCATGATGCAGCAGAAATTCGCCAGCATTGCCCAAAGGAACCCGAGCGCGCCGCGCGTACCCGTAGTCCGCAACATCTTCCAACATGAGCATCTGACGTACGCCATTATAGAGTCCATCGAGACGATTCAGGTCTCGACGGACATCTTTCTCCGCAAGGTGGCCGCGGCCGTCCTCTGGTTGCGTCGTCAACCAGTCCTCCCCGGTGTCGTCCTCGGCCCTCTGGGATCGGGCCGTGCCTGGCACGCAATATTCAAGAACAAGTATGCGCCTGTGCGCTTTACGGGCGCTTCTTGAATAAGGTTTGACCCTATCTTGCTCCCCTGCTGACGCTATACATTCTTCTCAGGCTGTCTCGACGCTGCAGCGACGACAGCCAGGCCTGGCCGAGATCAATATCGCTGGCGAACCGTTGGTGCTCACCCAGTCCGATATGGACCCTAGTAATTTTGCCGTCGATGCCACGGGGTGTCCAGTTATCTTCGACTTTGGTGAGATAGGGTGGCTGCCGCAATCTCTTGCCAACTTTACGCTGCTCAGGACTTCCTGCTTCGCCACCGCCGTTTCTGTGTGCGTGTTCGGCGACGACCTTGACTCCGTGGCGGCATCGTCCAATCTGGATTCGATGTGTGCAGTGAAGACGTATCTGGGTACGGGATTTAAAAGCAACCTTGGTACGTCTGGTTTATAATTTATCGCGAATGTCATCGAGCCGTTCCCGCAGGTCTAGACGAGAACGGCAACCCGGCACCGTAAGACAGTTCTCTCTGTAGCCATCTCAGAACAGTCGAACGTGAAAATGTGAGCCACTTGGTGTACTTTAATGATGAGAAAGGTGGCTGACAAGTCCGATATGAAATCTGGGTAGCTTCAACCTTCCTCCGTCTCCGCTTCCGCGTCGTAACGATGCCGGTCTTTCCAAACGATCAGGCTTAAATGCCAGGCGCCTGCAGCAAACTGCAAGGACTTAAGTGAGCTAGTGGTTTTCTGCTCTTAATTGCTTCGTACTCATACCCGAGTCGAGTCGAATGAGCTTGCTGAACAAGACCTTGGGGGGTCCTTCGTCGTTGCTGATACTTCACTAACGTTTGGTCCGGGAGTCCGGATCTGTTCACGAGACACTGCGATGTGAAGGATCGTTTCGGAAAACTCAACAGTTGTGCATTTGTCGGGAAGCAGCAAAGGGAGAGTATGTACTACATGCAACCGACGAATGGAGGATGAGTAGATTATAGACGACCAAGGAACAATAACCGATAACGACGATATCAGCGAGCAGCGAATGAGCACTGTGCTATCCGTCTGCGTAACCTGAACCATGGTTGACGACTGTCAAGTCGGAAAAACCAGCTCGTGGGATGCTCTTCATACTTGTCCAACGCAACCCGGCTCAGGCCATGATTGTCGCTGTCGACTCGTTGAATCATTCTAAGAGATCTCGGTATCGGCGGTATTGTGTGGCCAGGGAGATCAAGAGCCGGATCTGTACGGTGAGTGTCATTATTCCTGATATTTCCTCAATGCATCGTCGTTGTATTTTGCACTGCGGCTGACCGGGGTAGGCGTAGGTGTACATACGTGTTAGCTACGCCTGATCTGTGCAAAAAAAGGAACTACGAACGCACAGATGGAAAGGCATATGTTGCTGAGACGTGCGTGGTCGGCCCTATTTCACATCACCAGTCAGTTCACGTCACTAGCATCGCAAACCTACTGTAGCGCTATGAACAGCCTTCTTCGATGGTTTGATGGGACTCGCCCCTCTTCACTGTCTCATGGACAGATGAGGAAGATATTTCGAGAGCGATAACTGAAAGAGTAGACACACGGTGTGTGGAGTAGTAGCGATGTTGCCGTAAACAACGCACATATGCACGTACCCACCTTGATGGACATCGTACGTATTCAGTTTCTTGACCAAAGAGGAAAGACACAGTGTTTGAACATGCGAGGGAGGAGCAATTTCGTGAATTCGTTCATGTCCTGTTGGAGAGGGAGATGTAAGGAAGGGCATGGCAAGGGGAAAGAGCTCGAGAACGAGTTCGGAAGCGAGACACAATCAGGGTAAGTGAGACGAGTGGAAGAGGTGTTGGCGGACGATGGCGGGTCCATGGCGGAGCGGAGAGGCACGGGCGACGGTCGAGGCCGGCGATGCAAAACAAACACACGATCGTCTCAAGATGGACGAGCAGGTCGACTAGACCGACGATAATCCACAGTCTGGACTCTCAAAAATGCAGGCTTCACAAGACAGGATCGACGACCGTTCGGTTGGTATGGTCAGGGCTCTCTTGATGATCGTTCCCTAGTAAATATGCCGAAAGATGGTATCGCATGGAGGAAACCAGCAACTACAGTTTCTTTCCCATCTGCAAGCTTACCACGTCCTCTGATTCCCCTCCACCAGGACGACGACTCGCCGTCCTCCTATCCGGTTCAGGTCCCATCTCCACAGCCACTTACAATATTTAATACTCATCGTCATCGTCATACAGGAACGAACCTCCAAGCACTCATCGATGCCCAAAACACGCATGCCCTGCCAAACACTTTTATAGTCCTTGCATTGTCCAACTGCGGAGCCGCACAGGGGCTCGTTCGTGCCACAATCGCGTCACCACCCATCCCGACGGCATACCTTGCACTACAACTGTACTCACGCCATAACCCCGGGAAGACGAGGGTGGACTACGATCTTGAACTGGCGAGGATCGTGCTGTGGGCAAAGCCAGATGTGGTAGTGTTGGCAGGTTGGATGCATATCGTGAGCGAGTCGTTTTTGAAGGTTCTTAGGGAGTCCCAGAGGATCGATGACGAGGATCAAGGACCAGGTGAGACGAACAGTAACGATGATGAGAGTCCGGTCTCCACCGGTCCTATCCCCGTGGTCAACATCCACCCTGCTTTGCCTGGTCAATTCGACGGTGCCAATGCCATTTAACGGGGGTATGAAAGCATTCCAGGGTGGTGTGGTCGATAGGCTAGGTGTCATGGTTCACCGCGTCATCGCCGAGGTCGATCGGGGCGAACCTCTCATCGTGCGCGAAGTCCCGATCGAGAAGGGCGAGTCAATCGAAGAGTATGAGGAGCGGTTGCATAGGATCGAATGGGAAATCATCGTGCAGGCAACGAGGAAGGTACCAAACGAGATCAGGCCACTGCCTCCGGAAGGCATCGACTTTGCGTAGACGAATTGTGAGCGCATTTAAATACTACAGTAGACTACCTGACCTTACATGGTGTACGTGCTGTCCTTTCGTTACCATCCCAAGAGGAGAACATCATTCCATGCTATGGTATGCTCCACTAATACCTTTTCAGAACGGGAACCGCAATTCGGACTCTATCCTATGGTCAACACTCGGTCGGGCGGCCAAAGAAACACTTACCCCCTTTACCTGTGCGGTGCGAAATAACGCATCCTTGCCATGAGAAAAACGTATGTATAGACTCTTCACAACACGTTCCTGGTGCACAGCGTACGACCGACCACATATACGATGAAGTTATTCTCACCACAGACTCGGTTTGCACAGCTCAGCGAGGCATCCACTATAGGCCGACTATTGCCTTCGAAATATCATCCGGGGGTGGGCGGGAGGGCGATCATATTATGAAAAGTGCCTTTTGAGAACCCGGCCCGTCGACATCCTCCCGCGACCCCATTTGCACTATGTCCTCTTACCTTCCACGCGGACGCCCGACTTCTGTGACATCTTCAAACCACCTCTCCAATACCCGGAGCCGCCATACGGCTACATCACTGCAGCCCAAGCGAAGATCCTGCCGTAGTTGCGCATCGGTACGGGTGGTTGGCAGGGTTCGGTAGTATATCTGAGCGCGCGAGGGCGGGAGCGTTGTCGGGGAGGCAGTAAGGGTAATATTGGGAGGGGAGGGCTTGGTTGTGGTGGCGGCTGTGGTGAGATGGCACACGTTTAAAGCGAGAATCATGGAACGAGGATGTTGCCAATGTATCTAGAGTGGTTTACACGGGGTTGCAGCGGCATCCAGGCACGAGGGTATGGCGATGTATACCAAGCAAATGCTTGACATGGTAGTAGCAGTATCCACTTCAGCAGATGGAATCCAAGCAGGCAACAATATGAGTTGCGATCGATGATCATAAGACTTACTCTCAAAGCAAACGACACCCCCTCTCGCCAACGCAGGAGGTGCATCTGGGTCCATTCCACACCTGCCCCAGACCTCCGCTGCGTCGCACCAGGCGGTTTATCGACAGACACATCCCTCTTCGTCTCCAAGTATAAGTTTCAGTATAGACCGGCAGAGATAACGGCGTGCAAGTTGAACTGGATGTTTGGAAACCGGGTAATAGACGATGTATTCTCGTCAGAATACGCTGTGTCTTGCGTCCCGTACGTGGCCTGTGACTGAGACTGCGACGCGAGGAGAAAGGAGGGAGGAGTTGTTGTGTTTACGCTTTTCTTCGAGGGTTGGGTAGCCGCTGGAGTGGGGGGTCACGTAAGGAACGTTGTCGCTCGTTCTGAACGTCGGGAACCGGGGTGGCGTCAGACCTAAGGAATAGGAGTACAGACCAGAGAAGACATGTCACCATGCCATCGTCATCCTGTCTGTATTTTTAAAAATTATGTTCTGATACAGAAGAGATATTCTTCTGCTAGCTTCGTCGAATGTCGCGGCAGCAGTGGGATACACCAGGGAAGGGTCTTAGGGCGGAGGTTAGGGCAGCGGGAGGCATGTCGATGTGCTTTCCGTCGTCTTCCGGACGGAGGAGCCTGTGTCTCTTGCGAGATCTGAAGTAGAAGGGGCACCAAGGAAGACACGGTAATACACCATGATGGCGCGAGTGTGATGGTCACTATCACACTCCGAATAGGATGGATACTTACCTGTCGCAGGATGTTCTTGACATAGTTGCAGCTAAGTGAGCCCAACAATACAGGACACGCAAGTATTCCGGTTGTCAAAATAACCCTCTCGTCCACTTGATATGCGTTCGCCCACAGCTGTCATAAAAGGTATGCTGACAGTTAATTTATCCACGCATTAGTATAGCATCTTTGTTGTGCTCCTCGATCGTATGGAGATACCCAGGCCAGAGCGGCACGATGAAGATGCCCGTGCTTTTCACCTGGACCTCACATCGTTCCACAATATCAAGTCCACAGCGCTGACGCCAACAACTCATTGTGAACATGATGATTGGATTGCAAACACGCCGCCTAATGAAGACGCGCAGGTTAACCAAATCACTTTTGAGTATCGTGGAGACAACCAAGATTTGTAGACGATCGGGTGATCTTACCACTAGTATACATGTAGATAGCAAACGGGACGAGGCGGGAAAGCACTCTCCGGAATCCGAACTGTGAGGCTCCGCATGAGCGACGGAGTGGACGCTGTGCACAAGAGAGAAATACCACTCTGAAAGAACGGAGTTGACCCATTGCAAGGGAAAGGACGAGATCGTGAACGAACAATTCTGGAGAGTATAGGCGACTGTAAATTTAGTCTTGATCTGTCTGATCTTTCGGTGCACTCGTTACTAGGAGTCTCGAGCTCCGCTTCCACGTCTTCCGGAATGCGACCATCGACTCTGACCGCGTACATCTCTCGTACTTGTTTCGCTTTCGATGCAGAAAAAAAACGTTAACAGCGACGGGGGACGCAGGGACTCACACGTCCTCTGCCACAGTCCTACCCAACTCAGCTTAGGATCGATGACAGCGATCATCCCGTCAACGTTTGTTGTCGTGCGGACAGATATGCGATCCGTTGACCCCATCGTCTGTTTCACGGAGAGGAGGCGTAGGAATGGCATGTGGAGGCCGGTGAATACTGCCAAGAAAGATGAAACACACAATTGCAAGCTTTCTTCGCAAATTTGGCATCCGTTTCCCTTGAAATCCGTTGGCTTTTGGATGACAGAACCTAATAGGCATGCTTGATATTTGGTCCGAGAAGCAGGAGTCGTAGCCTTCATTAGATAAGCACAAGTGTATCATGAAGCACTGTCCATGGGAACCAGTGAGCAAATCGATTGGCATCGATCAAGCTGTGGGTCGTCGTAAGTACAGTCCTACCTGCATTACTACGGCGGCGGCCTTCACGGTCATCCTCTATACGCCTCACGCTCCACACTAGGAAGTATAAAGAATCGTAGTTCACGTTTATATGGCTCCTGGTCGTATCAAAAAGTGGTTCTCGTCGCTCCCGCTCGTGGGCGGCAGTGGTTCTCGTCGCTGTGCCCAGCGGGGTGTAGGTGATCTGACCCCTGCCACAACCGAAGCCACGACTGCAGGTAAGACTTTTTTTTTTTCTAACTTCGGACAATAAGAGGTGCTTGATATTGCAATACAGCAGCTAGCGATCTCGCTGGCGATGTGGCGAGTCCAGTTCCCGTTCAGATTGAAGCTGCCTCCCAAGGTATTCTTGTCGCATGTGGTGAATTTCAGGCTGTTTAATTCCGAGTCACAGCAACTACGTCTTCCAATCCTGCCTACCGCCTCGATTCTAAGGTGGCTAATGAATACATGAAGAATATCAAGCGCTTCCGTATTTTGGTCATGGGTAGGGCAAATGCAGGTAAAACTACCATCCTTCAAAGGGTCTGCAACTCTACCGATGAGCCAGAAATTTTCGACGCGGAGGGAAGCAAGGTATAGTCCTATGGGGTTGGTGGTACCTGTCTGATTATTTTCAGATTGAGGATGTCGTGCAAGGCACTCAGACGGTAAACTATACTGTGGACTTGTGGAAACTCCTGTTGAAACTAAGTGTTTCTAGCGTGGTTACCATGACATTACGCATGAGTTTGTGTTCAAGAGCAACCCGGGCTTTGTATTCCATGACTCCTGTGGATTCGAAGCCGGCTCCACAAAGCAGTTTGAGCAGATGAAGGAGTTTGTGGTTGACCGTGCAACTACCAGGAGGGTGAATGAACGTGTCCATGCTATCTGGTAAGCAATACCTTGTGAGGGAATGGAGGCTCAAAGGTGACAGATAAATTTAGGTTTTGCATCCCTATGACGGACTACCATAGGACAGTAACTGCTGCTGAGCAAAAATTCTTCAATGAGTGTGATACAGGACATGGTAAGTACTCTGGGTTAGATATAGTTTTTGGGTATGATGGAGGATCTGCTTAGTTCCGGTGATGGTGTTGTTGACAAAGTGTGATAGCTTAGAGGTTGATGCCATTCAAGAACTTCAAGATGAAGGCCTTGAAATAGAGGAAGCACCAGAAAAGATTGCAGAAAAGGAAATGGAATTGGTTGAAAAGTGGCATGCACACATAAAACATGAACTTGATAAGTGCAAGTACCCACCTAGAGGATATGTGACACTTCAAGGTGGGTATTTCTTCACTCAGGTGTATTGCTGCTGGAAATTGCTGTTGGCAGAGATGCATCAAGAGAGTGCAGACTGCACTGTTTTGATGCAAAGAACAGCAAATGTCATGAATGAGGAAGGTTTACAAATGCTGCTTGTATCAACACAGCAGTCAAGTATTCTGCTGTGTATTGAGTATGCTGTGAGAAAGTAAGTAAGCAATTGTATGCTTAGATGGATACTAATATTGTGAAGGACATTGAGGAGACTTATGGAGTTGGGGATTAAAGACAGGCTTCAAGTGGATGTGAACATGTTTGAATGCTCTCTGCTGGTCTGGTTTCCAAGTTGTCAAGTGAGTAGCTAAGTGCTGCTGAAGTCTATTACTCATGAGGGTCCCTTGCTATTTTCATTTGCACTGTTGAACAGGATGTGGGTAATTTCATGCCATACCAGGGGAATGCTAGTGGAGACCACTCACATATTGTATGTTGATGGTCTCATAGTATGTAAGTGAATTCATTCCATGTTTAACTGGATACCTACTGAATGCCCATACTTCAACTATCCATGTTGGTGCCATGACAGCGAGTGAGTGATTTCATGGTGTGTTTAGCTGGATCTCTGCTGAGTGCCCTCACTTGCACTCTTCATGTTGGTGCCATGACAGTGAGTGAGTGATTTCATGGCATGTTTGGTTGGATCTCTGCTGCATGCCCTCACTTGCACTCTTCATGTTGGTGCCATGACAGGTTGTGAGTGATTTCATGGCATGTTTAGCTGGATCTCTGCTGAATGCCCTCACTTGCACTCTTCATGTTGGTGCCATGACAGCTTGTGAGTGATTTCGTGGCATGTTTAGCTGGAGCTCTGCTGAATGCCCTCACTTGCACTCTTCATGTTGGTGCCATGACAGCAAGTGAGTGATGTCATGGCATGTTTAGTTGGATCTCTGCTGAATGACCTCACTTACACTCTTCATGTTGGTGCCATGACAGCGAGTGAGTGATTTCATGGCATGTTTAGCTGGATCGCCCTCATTTGCATGGTGCCATGACAGTATGTCAGTGATTTCATGGCATGTTTAGCTGGAGCTCTGCTGAATCCCCTCACTTGCACTCATCATGTTGGTGCTATGACAGGATGTGAGTGATTTCATGGCATGTTTAGCTGGATCTCTGCTGAATGCCCTCACTTGCACTCTTCATATTGGTGCCATGACAGGATGTGAGTGATTTCATGGCATGTTTAGCTGGATCTCTGTTGAATGCCCTCATTTGCATTCTTCATGTTGGTGCCATGACAGTTTGTGAGTGGTTTCATGTCATGTTTAGCTGGATCTCTGCCACATGCCCTCACTTGCACTCTTCATGTTGGTGCCATGACAGGGAGTGATTTCATGGCATGTTTAGCTGGATTTCTGCTGAATGCCCACTTGCACTCTTCATGTTGGTGCCATGACAGCAAGTGAGTGATTTCATTGCATGTTTAGCTGGATCTCTGCTGAGTGCTCTCACTTGCACTCTTCATGTTGGTGCCATGACAGGATGTGAGTGATTTCATGGCATGTTTAGCTGGATCTGTGCTGAATTCCCTCACTTGCACTCTTCATGTTGGTGCCATGACAGGGAGTGAGTGATTTCATGGCATGTTTAGCTGGATCTCTGCTGAATGCCCTCATTTGCATGGTGCCATGACAGCCAGTAAGTGATTTCATTGCATGATTAGCTGGATATCTGCTGAATGCCCTCACTTGCACTCTGCATGTTGGTGCCATGGCAGTATGTGAGTGATTTCACAGCATGTTTAGCTGGATCTCTGCTGAATGCCCTCACTTGCACTCTTCATGTTGGTGCCATGACAGGATGTGAGTGATTTCATGGCATGATTAGCTGGATCTCTGCTGAATGCCCTCCCTTACACTCTTCATGTTGGTGCTGTGACAGGATGTGAGTGATTTCATGGCATGTTTAGCTGGATCGCCCTCATTTGCATGGTGCCATGACAGTATGTCAGTGATTTCATGGCATGTTTTGCTGGATCTCTGTTGAATGCCCTCACTTGCACTCTTCATGTTGGTCCCATGACAGTATGTCAGTGATTTCATGGCATATTCAGCTGGAGCTCTGCTGAATGCCCTCACTTGCACTCTTCATGTTGGTGCCATGACAGGGAGTAAGTGATTTCATGGCATGATTAGCTGGATCTCTGCTGCACATCCTCTCTTGCACTCTTCATGTTGGCACCATGACAGTATGTGAGTGATTTCATTGCATGTTTAGCTGGATCTCTGCTGAGTGCTCTCACTTGCACTCTTCATGTTGGTGCCATGACAGTATGTGAGTGATGTCATGGCATGTTTAGCTGGATCTCTGTTGAGTGCCCTCACTTGCACTCTTCATGTTGGCACCATGACAGCAAGTGAGTGATTTCATGGCATATTTAGCAAGATCTCTGCTGAATTCCCTCACTCACACTCTTCATGTTGGTGCCATGACAGCAAGTGAGTGGTTTCATGGCATGTTTAGCTGGATCTCTGCTGAATACCCTCACTTGCACTCTTCATGTTGGTGCTATGACAGTTTGTGAGTGATTTCATGGCATGTTTGGCTGGATCTCTGCTGAATGCCCTCACTTGCACTCTTCATCTTGGTGCCATGATAGTTTGTGAGTAATTTCATGGCATGATTAGCTGGATCTCTGCTGAATGACCTCACTTACACTCTTTATGTTGGTGCCATGACAGCGAGTGAGTGATTTTATGGCATGTTTAGCTGGATCTCTGCTGAATGCCCTCACTTGCACTCTTCATGCTGGTGCCATGACAGGATGTGAGTGATTTCATGACATTTTTGGCTGTATCTCTGCTGAATGCCCACACTGACATTCTTCATGTTGGTGCTATAACAGCTTGTGAGTGATTTCATGGCATGTTTAGCTCAACATCTTCTGAATGCCCTCAATTTCCCTCTTCATGTTTGTGCTATCACAAGCAGTGAGTCATTCCATTGCATCCTTGACTAGATATCTGCTGAAATCCTCATTTCCACACTCTTCATTTTGGTGATATACCAGAATGTGAGTGAGCTTTGAGATGCAGTGGACCCTTCCTTCTTACACTCCCATATCTACATATTCTCCTTTTTTGATTTCACTCAAAAGCTTGTGAGTACCTCAGGCATGCCACCTTGAATGTCTGCTTACTTCCAAGCCATGTCCTCCAACATCATACAATAGAATGTGTGTCATTCCATGGTTTATTTTGTGTACCATCTGATCACTACTGTCCATGGCTCCCTTGGTTTCATCTGTTCTTTGACAGGAGGTGGGTATTTTTCCAACAGCCATAGCCAGCTAAATTTGTCATTTCCCTGATGATGCTGATACCATATTTCTGATATTTGTTATTTGAACTTTTAGCTCGTAAGTGTTGGGTTGCTATCTCCTTTTATCCAAGACCAACATGTTTGATCATAGCCCAGCTTTGTTGTGGACTCCAACATCCCAATGCCACCTCTACCCAAAGATGTCACTTTGTTGGGGAAGTTCCCAACTGTACAGTCAATAGCTGAACATGCCATTGGTAACAGTTTGCCATTGCCTGTTGAACATCCACTCACTCTTCTAGGATGCTTACTTGTTGCTGAGCATTCCTACTTTCTAATGCAACATGGGAACCACACATGGAAGGAAGTTTTGGCATTGGCTGTAGAAGAATACAAAACCTCTAACATACAGCCTGCCATGTCCAAGGCTGTGAAGGCAGTTTTTCATGATTGCAATTGTAATGTGGATGGCTTGTGTGAAGGTATTATCAAAGTTGTTGTTGAGAGCCGCATATGTAAGTGGGTATTATTATTATTTGTGCAGTACTTTTTGTGACATATTTTTAGCAAACAAGCTCTTGATGAGACTAGCAGCCAGTTCTGCATAGGGACAAAGCACTCAGATGTTGTCTACAGATATGGTGAATGTAACAGTGAAAATGACAGTTAACCCATGGGTCATGTTGACTCTTGAGGTCCCCATAAGGTGATGTTGGGAGGTCATCTGCAAACCACTGTTTTTGGGCCAGTGGCCACAGCACACCACAGCATGTCACAGTTCAGCCACAGTGATGTCTTTGATGAAACTGTTGCAATAAAAAAGCACACCTTTAGATACCAATGGTACTCCCTTGGGACCAGTTCTTCTGTGGTTCCTGCCCAAATGCA
This sequence comes from Pisolithus thermaeus, assembly GCA_024663475.1. Classification (NCBI taxonomy): domain Eukaryota; kingdom Fungi; phylum Basidiomycota; class Agaricomycetes; order Boletales; family Pisolithaceae; genus Pisolithus; species Pisolithus thermaeus. The sequence continues at coordinate 99,889 of JANFAF010000156.1, read as the reverse complement.
AGCAGAACAGAGCCTTGGGTAAAGATACTCCATGTCCTTGGCCTCATGTTTCTTAGCTTCCTTTTCAACTCTAGTCCTAGGTCAAAGGGTGTCACATTCTTGAGGACACCTGGAGAGTTTGACCATTTTGTTGGACCAAGAGATTTCAGGGTTATGTTTTGAAAGCCAAGTATATCCAAGAATGAGAGGGTGAGAACTGAGGGTTGTAACCTGAGCTAAAAAATTTTCTCAATGACCTTGATAGTTCATCATGAAGGCGGCTATGTGGGTGATATCTCCAGTGGCATTTTTTGTTCCATCAACATTGAGGACAGAGATGGGTCTTCCAAGACAAAGGAGAGGGACATTATTTTCCTCAGCCCATTTCTTGTTGAGGAATATGTCATTTGCTCCAGAGTCCACCAGGGCTTTCACCTTCCACTCCTTGCTCCTTCCTTCCAAGGACACCTCCAATTCCAACTCATGCTTCCCTCCAATGCTCCTACATTTTCCTCCTTTCAGGATTTTGGGTTTCTTGTTTTGGGCACATTTTTTTGTATTTTTACTGCAAGAGGAATCAAGCGCTGATAGTTTTACATCCATGGCTGAGCTGTTTCCAGATTCCTCTTCAGATGATGTATCTGATGTATTACAGCCATTTTCAAAGCTATGTGGAAAATACATTGTGATTTTTCAGTCATTGTAGACAGCTGGGCAAGGACCCCATGAGCACCTGAGCCAGTAGTGCATGAGACATTACAGTACTGCTAGTGTCATAGTTACTGTCCACTTGTGTCTTCCATCTCAGCACCATGTCTTTGCCCTCTCCCAAGTTGGAGAAACAGTTTTCATTTGTGGTTGCCCTAACGGTCTACTCCAACCTCAAGAAGAAGACGAAGGGAAAAGCCTCTGCAGCAAAGGAAGTGAAATCTGTGAAGATGAAGGAACTTCTTTTTCCACTCAGGGACAGCAATTACCTTGGATTTTTGCAGAGCTTGCTTGAGAAGCATGGGCAAGATAAATACATAGTTTCTGACAGAAGGTGGTATCCCTTCAAATTCGTGCCTCTGAAGGCAAAAGGGTAATTATTCCCTTGTCATCAGACTGTACATACTGATATTCTAGTAGCCAATGTACCACTGATGCAATGGATGTTGACAATGAGGCTGATTATCAGGAGATGGTTGGGAAAATTCATGGTGGCAACCCTAGTGTTACCAAGATATTCATCAATATGAAGCACATAGAGAAACTTCCCTCAAATGAATCCAGCAACAAGGCAAGTGAAGCATCTGGTGATGATGACAACCTGGTATGTAGTGTAATAGTCATTTTTATGAAATATATGATGCATTCCTCCCACAGAAAACTCCCACTCATGGGGCTGCTGACCTCAACACTCACCTTGCTTGGTGGCACATCAAGCTTCAGTGCTTGCACAAAAATGAGCATGATGAAGGTTTCACTTACATTGGGCCAATGGGCCCACTTGCATTGACACTGGCCATGATCTTGGATTGGTGTCAGGCTCTCATGAGTAGTAGCATTTTTATTTGACTATCCACCCCTCATTTGTCTGTAGGAGGAAGGACAAGTGACATTGCATATGCTGCCCAACATTGAGTCTTTCAACATGGCCAATAAAGCGATGCATCTACATCCTATGCACAAGGCCCAGGCTCCTGCCCAATCACCTACAACCCCAGTTGACCTCAATGCTCTCACTTCTGTTCTCCTGCTCCAGATGCTAATGAAGTCCAGTGTTCTTTCATCCCCTACCCCTTCTACTCCTCATCTTGGTTTGATTCCACCCCCAGTGACACCTACTCAAACAGTCCAAGGAGCTGCAGAGAACTGCTCGCCACCCCTCCCTTCTCTGACTCAACTTTCTCGCTTCCTTTGTCATGCTGAAACAAACCTTGGTGTTCGCAATGTTACCCAGTTCAAGGAGAGCCTCTAATTCCAGGGCATTGGCCCAGACATTCTTGCTGAAGTTGACAACAAGGTCCTCACTGATGCTGGGATTTCTATTGGTAACATCATTCATCTCAAACATGGGTGTATGGTGTGGTGGAATAGTGTGGATGTGAAATGAAAATGCAGCAATACTGAAGTATCGGTGCACAGTACTGACCTGCCCACTCACCCCCAAAAAAGGAGAGTAGCATACGAGAAATGATACTTTGCTGGTGGTGGGTGCCAATTTTCTGGCCCTCCTATGAGGCCTGATGATAACCCCAACAATCCCTTTGTGGTCGAGAAGGACTATGTGCTTCACTACAAGTGTGACATTCAGGGTCAGTGGTTGCCTGTTCCTAATGGTTACTTAGTGGATGAGGACGTGGAGGATGCTGAGGATGGGCCCAACACTATGTAGTTACACACTCATAGTTTTTTTTCTGCTTGAAATTCAGTCCTGTTTGCACACACATTTTTTGCTCAGTGGGTACACATCAAATTGCATACACCAGGTACAGAACAACATAGTAATAAAAACGTTTTACACTGGCTAAACTATGTAGCCAGATGACCTGAAATATCCTTAGGCCTTCTCAGGCATGATACTTTGGCAAGCATGAACAATCATCATGAGTAAATGATCATCTGAGTGGTGATGGAGATAAGCTTTGAGGGAAGAAAATGCTTGTTCGATGGGGTTGTAATTGGGGGAATACAGTGGGAGAAAAATAAGCTTGCACACTAGAAAATTTGTGAGGTGTAGTAGACATTGACAAAAGGAATTACTTATGGTGCATATCCTCAATCAGCACATGAACCACCTCACTGTGGTGGATCCAGCAGTTATCCATGATGATGACACTGTGTGGACCAGGGTATGGAGTGGTGAAAGGCATCTGATGCATGGATTAGTGTTGATGGTATTGGAGGATGGCTCGCTACTCACCACATGCTCCTTCAAAAACTGCAGGAATTGCTCACCATCAACTGGTCCCTCAATTATGTCATATGCAATGATACCATCAAGTGTGATGGTGGGAAGGATAGAATACTGCACCCCACAGACAAAGAACCTCTTTGCTTGGCAGTGTTGCCCCTTGAGTGACCATCCATAATGACGAAGAGACGTATGCTTGTCTTTTGCAGCCTCATCAATGAAAAGCAACATGTTGGGATCCAGTGCTTTGGCAGCGATGTGGTTCATGTAGAGTGCATGTAGTTTGTCATTTCACTCAGCAGCAGCAGCCGAAACAACCTTGCATGTGAGCTGGAGGTATCGGATTGTCCAAGTAAGGGTGGGGAGAGTGGCATACTTGTGACGTTTGAGCCACAGTTTGTGCTGCAGTTCATTGAGGTAAATTGAGCTGTGGTGCTGGACAACAGACCGGATGAAACTGACATCTGCCAAATCAAGGACATGATGATGACCAATTGGATGGGAGTAGGTTAGAGGGTTGAAAATGACACTGAATCTTGCATAAAAAGAGAGTGTTTTATAGACAAGGGACTTCTTGATGCCAAGGATGTCACAGATATGCTCGATGCTGTATCCATCATGATATAAGACAGGTATACAGGATTTTATGTCTTTTGACACAGTGCAAGGTGGCATAAGGGAAGCTGATGAACAGTATGTGACAAGCCACCCAGTCTGTCTCACACACTACTGGCTCAGGTGCTCATGGGGTCCTGGCCCAGCTGTCTCTGATGACTGAAAAATCACAACACATTTTCCACATAGCTTTGAAAATGGCTGTAATTGAAAATTGCAGTATACTTGTCCATGAGTGGCCAGACATCAACACTGTATTCATTAATGAAATTTCTTATCACCTCAGAACCTCCAAATATACCAGAAGTTTGATGTCCTGCAGGGTCCTGTCCGACATACATCACCACACCAACTATCTTGATGTCCTCAAGATTGGACCATGCCTCAGCCTGTTGGAAGGCAAGATTCAGTACCTGCCCACTCACAACTATGTACCAATCCAGAAAATTGCATCTTTGTACTGTTGACTCTGGCAGTGGTGGACATGACAGATCAATTAGCTGGTATCACAGAGGAACTCTCACTCCACTCTAATGCAGCTATGAGTCTCAGGACGAATGGAAGTCACTAGATTCTGTACCTAATGCAGCTATGAGTCTACAGTAGGTCAGTACAAGGTAGGTAATGAGTGGAATGTAAGTATGCTCGCCTCAGGATGAATGGAAGTCACTGAGGTGGAAGGAATGAGAGCAGAAAATTTCTACAACCATGATTATGTAATACAGTAAATGCAGAAGGCTATAGAAAGAATCCAGGACATGTAATCAACAGTAAAAGCTGGTTCTGAAGTTGTCCGAAGCATTCTGGGGGCAGGAATAGATCCTGAAAGTCCATGCATCCAACACACTCATAGACAGCTTGTAACTTTTCCCTCCTCACAGCAGGGTCATCCTTTGGGATGTCTTGCATAAGAGCATTGTACTCCTTTGTGATCAGATTGTTGAGAGTATCTCTATTGACTGATATGGACAGTAGATCACTAAAATGGTAAGAGAGGAAAGCCATACTGCCAGCTGGTTTGGGTTGTGTGGCCCAATACCATGAATGGAAGAGATGCACCTCATTAATTTTGGTGTGGGAGGGTTTAATGCCAAATCCTGCAGTGACAAGTATGTCATGGGAGTGCAAGTATCACCACCCTCTAAGAGTACAATGTCAAGTGATGCATATATAGATCCAGACAAAAGGGATGATGCAAATATTAATCTATGTTATAAGAAAGGGGACAAGGGCACTATGAGGAACATAGTCATACATTCAAAGCACCAAGCTCTGAATGACAGGTAAGCACCAAGCCAACCACATCCTGACAGAAGGGCACCAAACCCCAAAGTCAAAATAAATGAGAAATATCTAGAAGATATATGAGAATCAAAAGTGTGAAAGTTGAAAACCTACCTTTGCAGTCACTTGAGCTCTCTTTGTTCTCAGTGTAATCAGAGCCCTCAGTGCTCCCTTTGCTGCCTTCCTCACTGCCCTCCTTGTTATTGGACCTAAACCTGTCCTCATTGTCCATTGACTCCTGCACTATGTCTGTCATGGTATTTTCATTGTGGATTTGGCCTTGCTGATGCATGGAAGGGGAAGGAAGGTGTGAGGCTCCAATGCTGGAGGCAAGAGGTGTTAAAGAATGTCTTCTATCCCTCAGGCCAAACATGTGCTCCTCCCAGCCTTTGGGAGGCTTGACTGACCACCATGGTTTCAGCCTGTTGGTTGTAACCCCTGAAGTTAGATGCTGTGAATAGACATCAGTGTCAGAACCCATCAAGCACACACAATGTTTCAAATGACTTACCTCTGAACTGGCAGGTTTGGTGACAGAAGTGGGAGCATGTTGAGAAGAAGGGATCCTGTGGTTGTGAAGAACATGGGTGTATAAGTCGGCGATGGAATCTGCAGCAGGCTTGGTAGTGGTTTGGGGCATGGGAGTACAAGCATGTAGAGAAACAGGTGAGGATGGGAGAAGTGTCATAGGGATGTATTTATGGCCAAGACAAACCTAGCCAAGCCATACCAAAGGAAAAATGACCATGCTGGTGGTGATGATGTCACTATGGAAAAAAGATGAGTTCTTGATATAGTTGGGCAAAGGATATGTAAAACCAAAATAAAAGGGTATGCAGTAAGGGGAGCAGGGATGATGGACAAAATGCAGCATAGAAGTCAGTTGTAATACATGGCAAGGACTCAGAAGGGTCTGAATCAAACAGCCTTACCAGATGGAAGGACCAGTCTACAACATGCCATAAGAATGAGATGATTACAATGGAATACATACCAGACTGAATCCACATGTCCCCAAGTCAGTAAGTGCAGTGTGAGTTTGGGTAGATAATGAGATTGAACAATGGAGTGGTGGAACAATTGGTCAAAACTTTGGACCTTCTACAGCTGGCTCAGTTTTCACTGATGTCTGCATGATTGACCAATGGATCCATACCAAAGCCACCCCTGAGGCTCCAAGCCTTCCAGAGCTATCAAGGGCACCAATCCCAGGAGACTTGATACAGAAATGCTCCAAGCACTGAAGAGTTAGAATAATAAGAGCTGAGGATGGATGAGAGATCTGAGAGGGGGAGAACTTCCAAAGGGGCTTCTATAGCCTGGAAGGGAATACTGTCTGAGGGGGGGACATCTAATGCAGTCTGAAGTCTGTCTGAACACAGAAGAAGGCCACATGCAGCCTTCTCAAACTTGAACTTGAACTCATAACTTGGAACTTCATTGTTTTTTTTTGTAAGTAGCTACAGTGAAGAGTAAGTGTGCACAGGCTTACTTAAGCCATGTCATGTGCCTACTCTCCAAGCTAAGTAAACTCTAAAGTAAATGAACAGAAATAAAAGTAAAAGTAAAAACTATAAAATAAAAGAACTATCCTAGTGGGGAGTACTCACTCCCTACAGCACTTCACTAGGAACTAAAGATCCACTAGAAGTTCATCAGCATAGCATGACATGAACTAAACAAAAGTCCACTGTTGCTACATACTGGGTTGGCCAACCATGCTTGAAAGAAGTCCCTACCAATTTTGGTAGACAGAGTCCTGTCTGTGCAATTTGGGTAAATAGTCAGACAACAGAATGGCAGAGCGAGTCTTCAGAGTGGAAACACGAGGTCAACCTAGACTGTCATCCACACGATTGACCATCAGGCCCCACACCAAGGTCATCCTTGAAGGCTCCAAGCCTTCAAGGGCTGTCAAGAGCACCAAGCCCCTGACTTTGGTATGGAAATGCTCCAAGCATTCTGTTAGTGAAATAAAGTGGTATGATGGGAAGACAAAAGTTTGATGAGCAAACCAAGACTGTGAGAGAACTTCAATACTTCACATAGATGGAAGTTCAACATTCAACAATCAACTGACTAATACACTACAAATGTAGCTCAATACTCATATGCGAGGGAGAAAGAAAATATCTATGTATACAGTATTTGTCTAATGCAACAAGTAGACTACTACTAAGACATGGTGCCTTGGGGCACATAGAGTGAAATGTGACTTACAAACTACCAGATAGTAAGTTGAAGTGGAAAACAAATGATATACAGTAAACTTGTGATCTAAACAGGACAGCAACAATCCTGATGCTGTCTCATATGTTTCAATATGTTACTATATAAAACCAGAACAATAGGAAAGAAGGTGTGTGTAATTTATGCAGTAAGATGGCAGAGATAGTGAGGCACATTAATAAAGGGGGAAGGAAGGTGAGGGTATGGAGAATTCTGCCATGTCTTGGTGAACATATCCTACCAAGAGAATGCTTTGCTCATGGATATAAACTAATTATATTATGTGATATTTGGCAGGAGTCCCAGGTTGAAACCATGCAATGTACTCATAGGTCAATTAGCAGAATAGTCATGAATAACAAACATAATGAACATTGAACTTTACATTAATAGTGTAAAAAAGACCACAGTGGGTGTATACATGCAATCATTGGCTAGAGATGGAACTCTCACCTCACTGTCCAGGCTTCCATGGATGAGAATGGTACTGGAATCAGATGAGTCAGGTGGCATTAGGCCTATTGATACTGGTGGAGCAGATAAGTCAGTGAAATGGGGGTAGACTGAGGGTGGGATGGGGTGGTAGGTGAACACTTTTTGTGGGATGGTAATCCTGATCTAGCTGTACCTCATGGACATGACCCTGCCATAGAGTATGTAGGTTGTGAGCCTGATGAGGCAAAGCAAGCTGTCATTAGGAATCACCAGAGCAATATCACTTAGAAATCCACTCACCTTCATGTTGAGACCTTAGAATCAATATACCCACTAGGGTTTCAGCATCCACTGCATTCAACTCAAGGTTTTCTATTAGAGCAATTAGAGCACCTTGACCAATATGTGTTAGTCACCAAATATTGATCAGCAAGGCATGTACTGAGGTTACTCAAGCTGACATCTAATCCAGTATGGGGTGAAGCCATGGTAGGACAAAGAGTAGGAAGAAAAGGTGGATAATTAGGGCAGTTGCAACCCAGAGCCATTCGAAGTATGGTGGTGGATCTCTAGCAGAAGGCCAAGTTCGATTGTGGTGACTTGGGTGGTCACATACAGTGAGTGAAAAAACGTGTGCAATGTTTGGCTGTTTTGTACTAAGTCCAGTGTAGCGCCATGAGGCGTGGGAATCTTGCTTAGCCTTGGTGAGGTGGGTGGTAGTACTCGCTCTTGGCTACAAAATGGTCCCAGGGTCACGTGATTTGGTGCAGTAGTCATTGAGATATGTCCATTATAAAACAGCTACACCATTGCACACGTTTATTCACTTTTGGGCTGGAAGTAAAATCTGAGTCAAATGAAGAGATAATTGTGGTTGTTTGGTCCTACAAACAAAGATACACATATAAACATTGTGTCTGAGTTTGAACAAGTTCACACGCTTCTTTATTTCCAACCTTTACCACCATGAGATCCATCTCCTCCACCCAAAGGAATACTATCCTCACTATGCTTGATTCTGGTCATTCTCCTTCCTCTATTGCCTCCAGTACTGGCCTACATCGCTCTACCATCTCTAGACTTCATTCCAAGGAGCGTTCCAGCCTGCAGAAGTCCACTGGAGGTCGTCCATCCAAGCTTTCCCCTGCTAATGTCCACCATGCCATCCACCTCATCTCAACTCAGAAGGCAGACAATGCTGTGCAGGTGACCAAAACTCTCACCAATGTCATCAACCAGCCCCTCCACCCAAATACTGTTCGCCAGCACCTGAAGAAGACTGGTATGAAGGCTGTGGTAAAGCGAAAACGACCTATCCTCTCTGCCAAGCATCACAAGGCAAGGTTGGACTTTGCCTATGCCCATAAAGATTGGACTTTGGAGGACTGGAAGAGGGTGGTATGGTCTGATGAGACTAAAATTAATTGCCTGGGGTCAGATGGGCACAAATGGGCATGGAAAAAGCCAGGGGAGAAGCTGAATGATAGGCTAGTAGAGGGGACACTGAAGTTTGGAGGAGGGTCTCTCATGATGTGGGGCTGTATGACCTGGGAGGGTGTTGGGTATGGCACCAGGATTGATGGTAGGATGGACGGAGACCTCTACCTCCAAATTTTGAAGGATGAACTACAAGATTCCCTTGAGTATTATGGTCTCCATCCTCCTGACATCATCTTCCAGCAGGACAATGACCCCAAGCACACCTGCAAACAGGTCAAGGAGTGGCTAGAGGAGCAGGATTTTAGGACTATGGTATGGCCTGCACAGTCCCCTGACCTCAACCCCATAGAACATGCCTGGGGTTACCTCAAGAGGAGGCTTGCAGAGTATGAGCATCCTCCCAAGGGAATACTGGAGTTGTGGGAGAGGACTCAGGTGGAGTGGAACAATATACCAGCTGAAGAGTGTCAGAAGTTGATTGAAAGCATGCCTAGGAGGGTGGAGGCAGTGATTAAAGCAAAAGGAGGCTATACCAAGTACTGATATTCCCCAAATACCCCTCACTTTTCAAAAGTGAATAAACGTGTGCAATGGTGTAGCTGTTTTATAATGGACATATCTCAATGACTACTGCACCAAATCACGTGACCCTGGGACCATTTTGTAGCCAAGAGCGAGTACTACCACCCACCTCACCAAGGCTAAGCAAGATTCCCACGCCTCATGGCGCTACACTGGACTTAGTACAAAACAGCCAAACATTGCACACGTTTTTTCACTCACTGTAACTCTGCTCTCATAAGAGGGTTAGTATCAGGAACAGTTGTTAAGATAGACTAAAAAGTGACATAAGTACCAGTGTTAAAACATCCAACAGCTTATCATGAACTTGAGATAATTCATAGTGAAGAGAGAACTCATTGAGATTGATGATCCAATTCACTCCAGGATTCCCACCTGACACTATAAGGAGCACATTGAGAAGTCATCTGCCAGCAATATGTAGAGAGGGCTGGTGGTCTATACATGACTCACCATAACAGCAGTGTGGCTGGTTCATATAAACTACAAAAGAGAGGCATGAACAAAGAGAGCTTATAGGAGGGTGAAAAGGGGAGTGGTTGATTGTCTTGCTTTGTGCCTCAAGCTGAACTCTTGAACAGATTTGATAACATGTTAGAATGAAGTATCGGACTGAAAGATGATGGAGTGATCTCCATGGTCATCCCCATGATCAATCTCGAGATCTACACCTGGACTGCCATTGAAAGCTCTGAACCTTCAAGCAAGGTCAAGTGTCAAGGGCACCAAGCCCCTTGCACATGAGAAGAATGCACCAAACATTCCCTTACTGTGCAGGTGATGTATATAGATCAGGGACAACAGAGAAGGGTTGTGAGAAAGTACCTAACTACAATGTATTTTCCTACCATAGGCTCAAGTCAGGTTCACTAAGTGTTGGGGGATGTGCATGTAACTGGCTTCCAAGTGCAACTCACTTTGCATGATAACAATTAGACATCCTGAAGTGTGAGTTATCTAAGCATGATATCCCACTATGGAGAGATGAATCTGTTACTCACCGTTTTAGTAGTGTGCCTAGCTAGCATGCAATACAAAAGAGAGGTGAGAAGAAGAGAATGTATAAAGGCCCAGAATGAGATGCAGAGGAATTGATTGACTTTGCCATGCTGAACCTTCAAGGAGTGTTAATGTTGTTGAGATGGAATCTCTGGGGCTGAAAGATGAGGGGAGATCTTCTCAGTCGTCCATGGTCTACCACTGGATCCATACCAATGGCACCTTTGAAGGCTCTGAGCCTTTGAGGGTTGCCAAGTGTCAAGGGCACCAAACCCCTGACTGTTACAAAATTCCCTTCTGGACTCATCTGACTCCCACATCCCACCCCTACTTCACACCTACGCTTCCCTCTCCGTCGTGCTCATTGCTGCCATTGTCATCTCATTGCTTGCTGCTTATCGTGTCATACCCAGGACATCTCTGGACAGTCTTATGTTTTGGTAGTCAGTCCAACACTGACTTGTCAGTCTTGCTGTGGCTCGCCAGTTCAACCTCGACTCACCAGTTGTACCATGGCTCGTCAGTTCAACCCTGACTTGCCAGTCTCGCCCTCATGTTTCCTTTATGACTCATTCATTGACTCGTTCCTGTACTATAGCTGTGCATTGCTGCACATTGTTGCCTTTCCCATACCTAGTGATTCCTTGACTCACCAGTACTTCCTTTGATTGTTCAGTACCTACATGGCTCATAGCAGTGCTCATCATACTATATAAACCCATAGCTACTCACCATGTACCTTATCTTTTTGCTACCTTGCAACCATGCTATTGTTTATCACCATTCTTTGGAGATACTAGCAACACTGGCCAAGAGGACTCAAAGTCTCATCATCCTCAGGTGAATACTTTGTTGTCACTTCATCACACTTGTCCTTTGTTAGGACCTTCGTGCATGACAGCATAACACTGACACATGGGAAGAACATACCAAACATTCTTTTATGATGCAGAGTCTGAGACAGTGGGATAGTATCATAGGTTGAATAGTGTCACCAGTGTTCATTTGTGACATAGTCACACATGTTCACTTGGTCTTTGGCGGTTCCAATATCACTGCCACCTGCTCAATTTCTGGAATAAACTACTGACTTGGTCATAAGCGAGTGCCTAAGTGAGTCATGTGAAAAAGTTGCCATCTGAATGAGAATTTTGGCTGAGTCTCAGTCTATCTGTTAGGCAGTATGGACCAGATTACTGTAGGACCTAATATAGAACATAAATTACATGCCTGATCACAACTCACAAGTATCTTTGGCTGTACATCAGCAAAACACCCTTTTTGGGACAGTGTGACAGTGGCTACAGTGTCACACAGCAGCACAGGGCAAACTTACAGACTACACAGCACTTCAATTAGAGCCTATACTGCTGTACTAATTATATAGACTTATTGTTTAGCCCATGTATATCCTGATTGAAATAAATTTGTACTCTAATTCATGGTATTTTACAGTTTTTTGGTCACTGTACAGTTGGGGACCTATCTGTGGCACTGTGGCAACTGTGGGTGGCTGTGGGTGGCTGTACAGCCCTGCACAGTAAATTAGTGATTTGCTGATGTAGTGTTCCAAACATTCCTTGAGCATAGATATAGGGTGTCATGCCTGTGCCTCTGTCCTGCACCACCAGCCCCTCTCCACTCTGCTCTGCACCTGTCCATTCACTCTAGCACCCATATGGCACATTCCCACCCTGTTTTCTGTCGGACCCTGTCAGTCTCTGTCAGCAGTATCATGTGACTGGTGCCTCGTGGTCAGGTGATGCTCCCCCTTGGTTTAGGGGTCACCTTCCTTTTGGGTCGACAGTCTGGTCTAGGTACAGCACAGGGTTGCTTCCTGTTTAGGCTCTGGGGCCTATTGTCTGATTGGTTGTTGGTGGACACTCCGAAGACACTCCATTCCACACTGTTCCTTTTAGATACTTTTTCTTTGTCCTGTCCCTTGCCTCCATCTTCTGTGCTCATACCCTGACTGAAGTTTTCTGACATTTCTGTCCCTTGAAATTTTACTGTACTCCATATGTTAGTTCCGTCATTCCAATACTGTACCACCTTGATGGCACAACCACTGTATATAAGCCCGCCACACTCAGCAGTGTCTCTTCAGTATGAATATCAACTTAGTTCCCTCCTCTGCAGTCTTTGACTGGCCTTCTCTTCTGTTGTTGGCTTAATACTGACTCCTCTCTATCTCTGAAATCTGAGGGCTGGGCTCATACAAGGGGGCAGCACATGAGCTGAACCTGACACCCTCTCCCAATCCTCTGTCACAACCATTGGCCACCCTTCAGCCATTGTTGCTCTTTGTTGGTACACATCGGCCAATTGTCAGCCAACCTCTGGACATGTCCCCTGGCCTCTGTGAGCATCAGAGATCATCAGAGTAGGCCCAAACTTGACATAGGGGGGCACCATGTTCCTTAATTACAGGCTAGGTCACATGCATTGTTACTATGTATAGGTATAGGTCACAATGTTCTTTAATTACAGGCTTGGTCACATGCACTGTTACTATGTATAATTCTCACACTAAGTCCCACCCTCACTGCCAGCAGCATTTCTATTTTGGTGCATTCTCATGGGCACCGCCACCTGCACATTTCTTGCACTAAGTCAGTTTATTCCCAATGCTGCTGTCTGTAATTATAGTAGGTCACATGCATGTGAACCTCCTTGTCATGTGTCAACTCCTGTGGTAGACACATTCTGTAGTTCATTGCTCCATTGACACTGTCCTTCTGCAACTTCTTTTTAAAGTGTAAGTTTTTTGCTCCTTTATCATTATTATTATTCTGTAGCAGAGCTGCTCAACCATTTCCACAAACATTTGGAGCATTCATGCACCAGGTCTCATGGGTTTGGTGCCTGATGAGTTTTGTGTGGGTTTGGGGCCCTGCAAGAGCAACCTAGGTGATTTTGAGGTGTTCAGATCAGTCCCATCATATTGTCACATGGCATTGATCACAGTTGCTCATTCAAGGCAATGACTGATGTGTGCTCTTAACCTTTCGATTAAGTAAACCAATAGGAAGGCAATGGACGAGCTTCTGGTTTGCAGTGGGCCCCTTGCAGATATATTGACAGTGGTATGGAGACTTGTCGACAGGGATGTCCTTGACTACCTCTTGATATCTGGAAGGATTAGTTGTACCGATGTATTCGATAGGGTACTAGCCCAGTCTACTGGCAGAGCAGCACTTCGAGATATAAGGGGAAGCAAGAGTTTTTTTAGAGTTAATCCTCTACTTGCTAAGTAGGTAGCTTGGTAGCAAAAGTACAAGGAATCCTAGTTGCATTCTGAGAGGTTTATATACCCCACAGGCAACAGGATTACTAAGGGTACTAATGTCTATAAATGCGTAGAGGACAAACAGTACAGGGTTGCAAATGGGACCTCCTCCACAGGGTATCGAGTCAGAGTGCCCTCAGTAGCACTACTGAGTCATGGATGATGTGTCATCCTACTCATCGTGACTCCTCACCATGCTGGACCATTTGCGACAGGCAAACAGGAGATCCTCAGGTGTGACACAACAGGGTCATGTGCCTGAGAAAGCAAACCCTGGACTATCATGAGGCTTCCAGATCCCATTGGGATCTGAGAAGCAGGAAGTGTAAAGGTAAAGCAGAAAAAGGAAAGTGTACATAAGCGTAACCATGTCGTATATGTAGAGGTCCATACACTTGCCCCTAAGGTGGGCAGAGGTGTAGTATGAGACATCCAAGGACACAAGAATGGGGATGATGATGGCTCGTGTCAGAATTGTGTATAGTAAGTGGACTTGAAAAAGAAAAGACAGAAACAGTGCATGACACATATGGCCATTTTTTTATATCACATTCTTGGCATTGATGACTGTCTTCGCATACCATGTCACAATTCATACAGATCTTAACCCACCTCATTGAAAGGATGCATTTTTGAGGGTAAGCCTTCCATTTTCCTTCGCCATAATTGCTTTTGACATCCATCAATTCTGTCTTATGCTCATGGTGTCAAACATTTGGAGCATTTGTCCACCTGGACTTAGGGGGTTCAGAGTTCTTGGTAGGCTTGGAGCCTATCAAGAGTAACCTTTGTGACTTCAGACAGGTTGTGCTGTCCAGAATCTGTTAGTTTTGATTTGACTTCACACTATCTTATTCATCATCCCTCCTCATATCTTTTGCTCCCTGCATACATCCTTCCTCAAATATAAGCAAGTAGTAACCTGCCTCCTTTCATTTCTAGGATCAACATGTCTCTATTACAAGCCTATGAGTTGTCATTGCATAATCACCCTGGTGATGGTGCATTCTCTGCATTCCCTAACTTAGCTTACAACAAACTGTTATTATTCTCAGGGAGATATGGTGCATTTGATGCACATGTCCTTGCCAAGTATAATGACCACTGGATCACTTTGCCTAAAGTCGATTACATTCCCCAGCCCTTCATCCTCAAGGGGGCCAGAGTTGAGCCCTTACATGATGGACATATGGGTCATATTGATTGTTTCCAGTGGCCACAACTGCATGCAGAACATTACATATGGAGCGCATGTATCCCTCAGAAATTGGTCTATCATGATGACCCAACATGGAAGTGGATGTGGTGGAATGTTAGTCAGTCAGTGGAGGATTTTGTTCTGGAGAGAGGGTTGACCTTCAAGGTTGGCAGGATTCATATGGACAAATGGAAATTGCTGGAGGCTGTTTATAATCTACTGGATGGGTGTATGCAAGAGTGGATATTGAAATACCCCCAACATGATGGCCCTCTAAAGGTAGATGCCTGATTGTGGTTGTGCTGATGATGTCTCCTGGTCTGAAGGTGTGGCATTCTTTCTGGTTCAGATGCTATTTATTAAATTATTCCCTAGCAACTCCCATTTACATTTCGAGACACAGTCATCCTGGTTGCCTTTTGTCAATGCCTTTGCCTAGATATAGTTGGGATGCTAGAGTATCTAGAGACAGTACTCCCTCCTGCCACTGGCACCATCATTGAAGGGTTCAATCATTGGATGGGGGCCTTCACAACAGACCCCAAAGTTTGCCAGCAGCACTTCGAAACCCATATACCTGTTTGGTTAATCTGGAAGCCTGATTGTGTCCCAGAAGATATGAAAGTTCTAAAGGAAGTTGACATTATATGCCCAGACAACATAATCACAGACCCAGAGGATTTTGAGGTTGGGAAGGTGTTGAAATGGATGGGTGGCTGGTGCTACCCCAGTGAGGCATGCCACCTGCACACTTGATCAGGCCCAGTGGTCAGGCTGGAGCAATTTGCATGCCCCTGGCCAGAAACAAGTGTACAAGGTAGCAGTGGCACTGTTGCCTCAACACTAACAAGCATGGCCAGAGTGGTTTCTAATGGTGTGAGTTCAAGTGGTGCAAATTTGACTACAGGAGCCATCAGGGTGGACAGGCCTGGACAACACACACAACCATGTAGGTATTCTATCCATGCTGTCTCGGTGTGTTCAACTTCTGCTCAGATCCTCCTGCAAGATTGAGGCCAAAAGCCAAGCCATCAGCCACTCCAAATGCCAAACTGTGGGAAGATGTCAATGATCCTGCTATTCCCCCCACCATGGCCACCTGGCATTCAGCTCTCCAGAACATGAATAAAGATTTGAAGAGGGTTTGTCCCAACATGCCCAAGATAGCTTACTTTTTCCCTCACCCATCCCTGTTTGTGAGAGGCAAGTCCTCTGATCATAGGCAGAGATACTTGAGGAACTGGTTGGTCTCCCATGCAGGTTGGATAACCCATCTGTCTGCTTCAGACATAACCCCCATTACCCCTTGTTCCTGGTGAGATTTCCTGAACATGATTCCCAAGTGAGTTTCCAGCATGTTTTCTGGCAACTGACTATGTGAAGCTGCCAACCTCTTTGGCCTTGAGCTCATCAGGGTCCAGCACGAAGTACCTAGCCACATACAATTCTGGGATATTTCAATTTCCCTGGAGGACCTTGCTAGTATAGATCAATTGATGAAAAGCAAGGTACTGTGGGATTTATTCAAGCACAACTTTTGGTTTGAGTTAGTCACTCTGGGCCATGTGTTGATGTCCAGCATGCCATTGGATCAGGAGTCAGAGTGGCTCAATTGTGCCTGTCAGGTATGTGATTATTTCATCTCACCAGTAGTATGCTTACCAGATTTTCTATCCAGGTTTTCCCTGGTGATTCAGAGCTGGCCATGTGTGCTGAGCCTTTCCTGAGTGAAGATCAAGGCCTTGGCTCATCTGACCTGCAATCAAAACATGAGTATGTGGAGAAGCTTCAGGACCTACTTGCACCATGGCCAGGATTCCCTTCAGACTTGATGGAACCCCTCTTACCATTGGCATTGTCAGCATGTGACTGGGTAACAGAAAAGAAGCTAGCAGTATTCTACATGCAATCTTTCTTTGATAATTTTGGTCAGCCACCCATTCTCCCCCACTTCATACCAGTTCCATCAGCTTATTGCCACTAATTCCCCACATGAAAATAGTTTTATAGTACACCTTCATCACACTGTTTTGTTTGTCATCTGTTCATGTGTTAGGCTCCATCATCAATCATATTCTTTGACCATCTCTGTCCTGCATTGTCCCCATCCTGTGCAAAGGTCAGCTTGTTATTCTACACCAGTGACTAACTATTGGAGGCATGCTGCAGCATCTGGGCATTGCTTTCAGCAGACCAGGACTTGGAGTCCTCATCACTGTCCTGTGACTTGGTGTTGTAGGATTGTCATCTATTACTCCCTTTTGTAGGTAATTTACCCTCTGACCAAATTTCTTAGATGTCTTTTTGTTGACCAAAATGGGTCACAACACACTCTGTACCAGCTACTGGCCAGACAATCCAGAATTCCGATGCACTTTGTTCAGATGATCCTTTGGCTCTTATTTATCATCAAACCATTGAAGCTCCATGCCATGTTCCTGGAACTGCAAGTCTCTACCTCCCCATGGAGCACTTGCTCACTTTACCTGGTCATTGTGTTTTCACACAACATCCCCTTGCCCCCTCTGACCAGTAAGCCTACTCCAGCCCTGCTTTGAACACTGCTCTGCCTTTGAGTGCTTCTGTGCATGGTGAACATGAGCCATCTGGCAACCCCCCTTTTGATTGCTTAACAGATGGGCTGCATGTTAGCCAAGACCCATACTCATCACTGTCTAAGAACTCCTGCAAGAAAATGAGGCAGTGGCAGCAGTGGTCACAAGATGTTATCCCTTCCCTTGTTCAGCTGTACCTTTCATATTGACAACTCTCCAACCACTTCCGAAATCCTGTGAACTACAAGCCACCGACATGTAATTGTCAGTTGTCTTGAAAGCTGAAAGTTATTTGTATTCATTTCAGTGGTGAGACTATCATTGCTTGTTGTTTTCTTATCCATTTGGGCACATTGTTTATGACAGGTCTTCAATATGTATGTCGATCTCATAGTTTGCCCATGTGCACCTGCTGCCCTTCAACTTCTTTGCATGGGCTACTTCCCCTGTGCCCCACTGGGGCCAACTCTTGCTGTTAGTCTGCAGCTTCTGAGTCTTGTTAGGCAACTCTTCATGTGGATGCCCCCAAATACCTTAGCATGGTGTGAGTCCTTTGAAGCATACCTTGCAGTCATGGGTTATAGGATGGATACAAAGGTGTGTCCCAAGTTTCATGTTGCCTCCCCAGTTCCTTGTCAAGCATGGATCATAGTGCAGCTAGTAGTGACTGTAGTACAGATGGCTGTTCCATGTAGGCTACTATATTTGATGACTAACTGTAGTTCAGCTTTGCATGTATGAGTGATGTGTTGTATTCCTTGTGACATGCTATTTAAAATCAATGCATACTTCCATTATTCATGTCTGCCAATGATGATGATTGCTGATGACACTTACAGGAAGGTATGCACAGGAGGTTTAGTAATGCATACCACTGGTATTGTATACTAGAAATGTCTCTTGATGAACATGTTCAGCAACAGCTGCAAAAATCTGCAGGCCCACCCTCACATACCCCTCTTGCAGTCTCATCACCATCTCATTGCTGCCCAGATGACAATGTCTCCAACTCAAATATGAGGCCTGTTGAGAATATCTAGTTGGGTCTCAGGGAAGCTCAGTGGGGTCACTAGAGATGGGCTAGGATCAGGGATAATCTTGATAGAGATTACTCTCTATCATCCCTGCCTACTTATATGTATTCCTTATCTGCTATCTACAACACATATGACATACATCCGATAGGTTATACTAATACCCATTATCTGCCAGGCATGCCTGCTCTGACTAATTCTGACAAGGCCTTCAGAATATCTACAACAGCATTGTTCATTATGCTTTAGTGGTCACAGCTGGCAGAGCAATAATAATCAGCAAAGGTATACTACTCAATGGATGTGACTTTACTGTTGCTGAATTTCCTTTGCTCTAGTTCTTCAGATGTTGATGCAATTGTTTGCATTGATGCTTGTTTCACTCAGAAGTGCAGAAGTGGACAGACAGATGATCCTGTAAACCCTACAGCTACAGTCTTTCTTTCACCAGAAGACATTCATGCCATGGAATGTGAGGTTGATGGGTTGTGAAAGTCAAAGTCTTCAAACTATAGGAGGAGGGGTCAGGCTTCCAAAAGAAATCCTGGAGATGAGGGTGAGGTGTTTGGGGAGGGAATGAAAATAACAACATTGGTGCTGAAGGGATGTAATGAGTCCTTCACTGCAGCTGATGAGAGGCATCAGAAAGTAAGGTTTGGTCACTTATTCTGACTTGATTGTCCTAAGAGCTTTGCAGGCTAGTACCCAGTTCTTTTCAGATACTGGCATCATGGCCCTACTCTGTTGCCATGATCATGTTATACACCTTGCAAACATGACTTTAGCTGGGGAGAAGCAACATTATGCACTTGCTGTCAGATAGTTACTTCCTCAGTAACACCAAGCTACTATATTAATATCTACCTGTCAGATAGTTACTCTACAGGTTGTCAGTAAATATGAAGCTAAATAGAAAGAATGACTCACTCCTCAGTAACACCAAGCTACTGAGGAGACTAGAGGAAAATTTACTCTACTGTAGTCCGCTTTTCTGCTTATGTAAGCGACTAATCTTCGCACCTAAAGAATGTACTACCAAGGGGGCAGTTTATACTCCAACACTTGCCCTCACCAAGTCCCTTTTTAGCCATCTTCCAGGTAGTTTCTGTATTGGGTTGTTATATGACATAGGTTGCCAACTGGAACAGAGCTGCAGAAAGTGGGGGTTTCTGCAACCATTTTTGCCACATATTTCCTTTGCTATCTCAGTATTTCATGTCTTTGGACATCAGTGGCCTTGCCAGCTTATATATCACCCCTGGAAATGAGAAGGATTTGGGCTGTCTGATGGGGAAGGGTGTGAGTGTTTTTGGAGTTCAATCAAAGCACTGATCCTATCTCTTCATGTTTCTGGGGCATGTGTGCAGTCTACTACATGTGTTTAAGGCTAAAATTATATTTAGTATCACCAATGCCTCTTTGTCATTGACTTCCAAGTACATCATCTTGACATGAAGAGCCTCACTGGTCTTGACCAGTGGCTTCTGTGCCATTGGAATCATTGTCAATAAAAGAAGGCTACTGCTAGCAAAGGCCTAAGGAGATGTGAAGTTGACATCCCAACCCTTCAAGCTCAATGGGATGCCCAACTTTCTGCACAAACAAAGCCAGCCCCTTGTAGGTTGCTTGTATTTATAATCATCAATGATATTCCTTGCTCACAATTGTCACATGGTGTTGATCACGGTTCCTTGTTCAAGGGAACAACCAATGTGCACTGTTAGCCTTCTGGCTAAGTGGACCAATAGGGAGGGAATAGGCGAGCCAACAGTCAGAAGGCAGACCTCTTCCTGATATATCGACCAGTGGTATGGAGACATAGTCAACAGGGACACCCTTGACTACCACCTTGTAGACTTGAGGATAAGTCATACCAAGATTTAAGTGAAGGCCAGTTCTAGCCAGCCTAATCACCACAGCAGCAGAGCAACACTCAGAGTCATATGGGAGAAGTAGGAGAATTTAGAGGATGGAATCCAACCTACTAGGTAGGTAGCTTGGTAGCAAAAGTACAAGGAATCCATGTCACATCTGAGGGGTTTATATACCCCACAGGTGACAGGATTACTAACCATACCAATGCCTATATATGTGGCAGACAAACAAGACTGGGCTGCAAGCAGAGAGTCCCCACACATCAAGTCAGAATGACTCAAGATGTGACAACCGACAAACAAAGTTGTATCTTGGTCACTCCAAGAACTGATGAAGAGCAAAGCAGGAAAGGAGTTTTAGGTGCAAGCACGAAATGAACTCGATTGGAGTATTCTACGACAAGAGAGCCCGGTATTTATACTACTAGAGTTGTTTGTACCAAGGAACGTCATAGAACAAACCAAACAAAGAGGGACAAATGCTATTGGCTACAGTGGAACATGCTGAGTCAATGTGGCAACAGCTGACTAAGTAAAGTGTCTAGTGAGCGTCTGTATAACCCTAACCAGAGAGTAGCTATAAAAGGAAAACTATGCTAAGAAAAGTTAAATACCGTTACACTATCCCCTCCTATGGTTCGACTTCCAGGCAAGACCAAAGTGGTTGACAAACGGTCACCGGGTCAGGTAAAGGAAAAAAAAGGAGTCCAGAGGTGTCAACAAGGCGGAGTTTTCTAGGGGTGGAAGGGCATAGTTTATAGAAGTCGTCTATTGCCTCCTGGGCATTTTTAAGAGTGCTAGCTGGCTCCCAAGTACGATCTTCATCGGGATAGCCCCTCCAGTGGACTAAAAACTGTAGGCCCCCATGCTTCAAGCATGAATCTACCACCTTTTCGACCTCAAACTCTATATCTCCTTCATCGGTCACCTGCTGGGGACCGGGTCTAACAACAGGTTGCCCGTCAAGGGTGCCAAGATAGGGTTTCACCTGCAAAACGTTCACAACTGGGTGAATCCTCATATTCCGGGGGAGTTTTAATTTAACAGCATTCGGGAGAACCTCGATAACCTCATAAGGTCCGATCCACTTTTCAGTTAACTTCCGGCTCTGCCGGTCTTTCAGCAAGAGGTGGTTTGTAGCTAGCCAAACCTGAGAACCAATGGAGTACGTAGGGGAAGGGGAACAACGTTTGTCTGCCTGAGTCTTTTGTCGTTGTCTAGCTTTTCCTAGCAAGTCGCATACATTCTGGAACACCTGGAACCAGTCTCTAGCAGTTTCCTCTGCTGCTTCTACCTTAGAAGTCATTGGCTCAATGCCCATTCGTGGTAAATACGAACAAGTAACTTCAAAGGGGCACTTGCCAGTAGAATCAGACTTGGAATTGTTATACGCGAACTGTGCCAAAGGCAGCCAATCTTCCCATTTTTCCTGCTGGTGGTTCACATACATCCTCAAATACTGCTGAATTTCATGGTTCAACCACTCAGTTTGACCATCTGTTTGTGGATGAAATGCCGTTGAGAGTTTCTGCTCAACCCCGAGCATTTTAAATAGTTCGCGAGAGAACCACGAAGCGAACTGCAGTCCGCAATCTGAAACAACAGATAGGGGAAGTCCATGATGCTTCCAAACATGCGACAAATAAAGCCTTGCTGTGCTAGCAGTGGTTTCTTCGGCAGTGCAAGGGACAAACTCGGCTTCTTTCGAGAAGCGATCTACTACGACCAACACATGAGACTTTCCAGAGGCGGACTTGATGCCTAAATCCATGAAATCGGTAGTAAGATCCTGCCAGGGTCCACTAGGGATCGGCAAAGGTTTGAGTTCTCCAGCCGGCGGCTTATTACTAGACTTGCTAGTCTGGCATGCTTGACAGTGCTTTACATACTCCTCGACATCAGGTTTCAAGGTAGGCCACGTGAACCAGCGTGTGACCAACTCCTGAGTTCCTTTAATCCCACGATGACCTGCTAGGGGTGAATCATGAAGAGCAGCAAGAACCCTGTTACGAAGTCCTTCAGGTACAAAGACCTTATCCCCATTATATAAAAGTCCATCTTTCAGGGTGAGCTCACTAGCGTCTACCCCAACCAAAGCATGACGGAGATCTTCTTCTAGAGAAGATTCCAAGCGAACCGAACGAAGCTGTTTGGGTTTGATAAATAACGATTCTTCTGTTTTTGCATTTTCTTTGTTTTCTACCAAGTCCTCACGACGAGAGAGAGCGTCCAGTTGTCCCATAGAAACACCAGGTTTGTGGACGATAATACAATTAAAATGGCTGAAATACTGCGCCCATCGTGCCTGATGAGGCTGAAGCTTCTGAGATGTCATGAACCACCTCAGGTTATGATGGTCTGTCCAAATTTCAAACTGGTACGGAGTGGCTTCCAAATAATAATGCCACTGCTCCAAAGCGCGGATGATGGCTAGCATCTCTTTATCATGAACCATATAATTTAGTTCTGCTCCAGAGAGGGAGTGGCTCGAATAGGCAACTGGTCTCCAGAGACCATCTTCACATTCTACCGAGAGCACAGCTCCGGTCGCATAGCCCGAGGCATCGGTTTCTAAATGGAACCTCTGATCCTGATTGGGGAACATAAGAATAGGGGCCATGGTGAAAGCTTCTTTAAGCATATCAAACACTAACTGGCACTTGTTGGTCCACCAGAACGGAACATCCTTTTTTGTGAGATCATTAAGGGGACGTGCCACTTGGGCAAAGTCCTTGATAAAACATCGGTAAAAATTCGCAAGGCCGAGGAAGCCACAAACTCCATGAACGGTAGCCGGAATGGGCCAATTCTGCACAGCAGCAATTTTGGCGGGATCCATCTTAACTCCGTTAACACCAACAATCATCCCAAGGAAGTCAACTTCCTGTCTCTTGAACAAGCATTTCTCCAGTTTGACAAACAGGTCGTTTTCTTTCAACCTCCTAAGCACCTCTAGTACGATCCTGTCATGCTCCTTTTCATTGTCCGTTTTCGTGAATATCATTAGATCGTCGATATATACTACCACAGCATCTTCCATGTCACCAAAGATGTCGTTCATCATGTTCTGAAATGTGGCAGGGGAATTACAGAGTCCGAAAAACATAACCAGCAGCTCAAAAGCTCCTCGGTGACAGATGAAAGTGGCTTTCCACTCGTCACCTTCCTTGATACGAACGTTGTTGTATCCCCACCTAAGGTCCATTTTTGTAAATAATTTACACCCTTTTAGCTTGTCAACAAGCTGCGAGATAAGTGGGAGCAGATACGAGTTCTTGACTGTATGCTCGTTTAAATATCAGTAATCCTGTACCATATGCTTCTTTCCATCCTTTTTCGGGACAAAGAACACAGGGGATGTCTGCGGAGACTTGCTTGGCCGAATGTAACCCTTCTTGAGTTGACCATCAACAAAGCCACTGACTTCGGATTGCTCATCAGGAGAGAGGGGAATCAACCTTCCTTTCTTGGGTACAAACGAGTCCTTTAGTTCTATTGCGTGGTCCCATGGTTTCCTAAGCGGCATGCATTCGGATTCCTGGACAGAGAAGACAGATAGATAATCATGATATTCCTTTGGAACAAGTTCCTCAGGGGTTTTATTGGTTTTCTTTACTTCCTCCTGCTTGGTGGAAGCAATAGTTTCAAGAAAAGCATCTTGCACTACAGCTTTGATCCTTTCTACATGTCTTACAAAGGCTGGCTTAGGCGCTAACCTCTTACACGAGTAAGGGCACCTCACTGCAAGCATTTCACAATGTTTCTTCATAAAACATGCAGAAAAAATGAAGGGAAGAGATACTCTTTTATTTTAGATGTTTGGAAAGAAAAAATGGAGAAATAATGTTTTATTTTTTTCCAGAAAACATGAATTGGTGCTAATGCCAATTAGGAGAGAGGCTAATGGACCTTACCATTAATCCATGTTTCTGCATGGAGAAGATGAAGTTATATTTGCATTTTTTCTGAAAAATCATCCAAAATAAAAGAGTATCTCTTCCCTCCATTTTTTCTGCATGTTTTCTGAAGAAACATGGTGAAATGCTTGCAGTGCCTCCTCATTGAGATTTCACTGGTTTTCCAGTTGACATCAGGGTTGTGAGTGGCAAGCCACGTGTGACCCAATATCATGTCATGAGATCCCAGATCTGTGACGTTGGCTACTAGTTCCTCGAAGTGGTTCCCAAACTGCACCCGGAGTGGAACCTGATGCGTAATCCTTCCAGCGGAATTGCAAGATCCATTGACATTAAATACATCTACTGCCCTAGGCAAAGCAAGCTTTGGGAGTTTCTTTTGTTCAACAAATTTAGAGTCCAAAAAGACACCAGTGGCGCCAGAGTCCAAAAGAGCCTGCACAGCATGTGCATCTCCTTTCCGGGATCTGATAACAACAGGAACCGAGACATGGTCCTTCAAGTTAAGCGAACGAATTCGGGGTTTCAGTGGTACTGTCGCCTGATCGTTGCCTTCCTTTTGGGAAACTACCATATGAGAAGAAGAAGAAATATTTTTTGGGTTTTTATTGGCAGAGGAATTAAGCGAACCACGTTTAACATCCTGTTCCGAGCCCAACTGGGTCTCCACTGCAGACGGTTTATCAGAGTCCATATCTAAGTCCATACTATCTACAGAGAGAGGAGAAAACCTATTTACAGAGACAAAGTCTGAAAACGAAACCTTTTTTTGTGTTTTACTATTTTCTACTTTTGTATTTTTATTTTTAAGGGTAGAGGGGTGAGATGAAAAAGAGAAACGTCCAGTACTATTAGAGTCTACAGGACCCGACTTCACTGTAGCTCCGATTCTTTTAACTGTCCGATATGAGCGACAATCTGCTCGAAGCTCATCCCCTCCATTGCTTTAAGGCGGGGGTCTGCGCCTTCCGAATGGACCTGCCGTCCTTTGCCTTTGTTTTGCCCATTCGGGCACTGAGGTCTTATGTGACCAGTCTGGCCACAGCCATAACACTTGTATGTTGAGAAGTCTTTTCTTGTGGGACCTCTCGACCCACTTGCGGTGCCAATGTCCATGGGCGTGCCACTGCCCGAAGTTGTGCCAGCCAAAGGCCAGTTGTAGTTTTGAGTCCGGCGACTGCCAGACTGCGAAGTTTGGAGTTTAACGGCCTCCATAGCCGCACCCATTCCTTGGACCTTGGGCTCAAAGTCCTTCCACATGTTTTTCCTCCTGCCCTGTATATATATTTGTTGGAGGATCTCAGGGCACATTGCCCACTCCAACATCCAAATTGCATAATCGTCGGATACCCCAGATGCGGTCCTTAGTGCATTGAACTTTGCCAAGAACTCTTCGGTTCTGGCATTTCCTTGGCGAATGTTGGCCAATTGTCTTTTGGCCCAGTCCACATTGTGAAGAGGGTGGAACCTCATTTCTACTTCGGCTGATACCTCAGCATGAGTCAGCCACCTTTGTGCTGCGAGACATGTGTCGATTCGGGCCCTCGCATAAGCCCCTGCTATTGGTCCAGTCATGCGAGACCAGACCACCAGCGCATCTTCCCGGTGCGTCTTGAATTCGGTGACAGCCATGAAGGCCCACATCTTTGACCACCACTCTTCAAACCTAGAAATTGAGCCATCGAACTGGCCTGGATCTGCTATTCCCTGTTTCATGGGGTCTATGGAGGTGTTTGCCGCAGCAGGCCTATTCTGCTGCTGGGCAGCAATGGCGGCAGTGACCTGCTGGCCGACCATAACCGAAAGCTGCTGCATAAACTGCAGCATGTCTTCCATCAAGTTGCAGGGGTCCATTGTTGGCAACTAGGACAGGGCAACAAGAAGGGGGGCAGATTGTGTGTCGGTTCCGTAAGCTGTACGGAACATCTAAAACAAACCCTTGGAGGTTGGGGTCTACCTCTTCGGGAGAAGGGATTCGGGGGGTGGGGGACTCTTGTTTGATGTAGGGCGAGATTCGTAAAACTACAGGAGACGCCGACTCCTCTTTCTTGACTTTAGGAATTTTTGAAAACCTTCAATGATTTTCCCTGGCCTCTGTGCTGGTACTCTGTCGTCAACTAACGTAGGGGTACTGTAGTGCTATTAGATATATGGTAGTACGCTTTCTACCTCCCGAGCGTCGGGGCACTACTTTACACTATGTGCTTCCACCCCCTAATGTGGGTTGCACCTTCACACTACCCTTGACAGATAGCGGGATTACTGACTATGGGTCTTCTTCGACACAACCTCCAGCTGAAAGGAGGATGAGACTAAAAGCATTGTCTCGTAAAGAAGAGAAAAGAAGAACAAGAAGCTCCTTAACCCTGGAGTCCGGGTATGATTTCCCTATATGCCTGGGAGCTAGCGGAGTGAGGGAGAAGTTGATAATCGAGTTCAAGTGTGACAACCAACAAACAAAGTTGTATCTCGGTCACTCCAAGAACTGATGAAGAGCAAAGCGGGAAAGGAGTTTTAGGTGCAAGCACGAAATGAACTCGATTGGAGTATTCTATGACAAGAGAGCCCAGTATTTATACTACTAGAGTTGTTTGTACCAAGGAACGTCATAGAACAAACCAAACAAAGAGGGACAAACGCTATTGGCTACAGCGGAACATGCTGAGTCAATGTGGCAACAGCTGACTAAGTAAAGCGTCTAGTGAGCGTCTGTATAACCCTAACCAGAGAGTAGCTATAAAAGGAAAACTATGCTAAGAAAAGTTAAATACCGTTACACAAGACATGAGACTGTTTGCCAATAGCAAACAGGGGATCTCTAAGATGCAATGTGACATAGTCACATGTGTCAGAAAGCAAACCCATAAGTGAAAGGAAGCCCCAGATCCCATTGGGGATCTGTGGTGGAAGTGTAAAGGTAAAAAGTCAAAAGCAGAAAGACATACATAAGCAGCCACATTGTATATGTAGAGTCCATACACTTGCCCCTAAGGCAGGCAGCAGTGTAGAGTGAGACACCACAAGGGTGCAGGAATGGGAGCAACAGGTGCGAGGCAAGAAATGTGTATTGTATGAGTGGAAAAAGGAAAAGAAGAGAAATGGCACATGACAACAATGAAATTAGGCCACAACTCAAAAGCTGCAGAGAATGTGGTATTGCAGATCATTGAAACTCAGAAATCATTGGAAAATTATGAAGCAAGACTGCAAGCTCTGGAGCAGGATCTTCTCCATGGGGTTGCTGACATGACATACTTAAATATACAAATCACAGAGTGTCATAAAAAGATTACCTGTTTCCAGCAAGCATTGCAGAGGCAGAGGACAAGCCTTGGGATGAATGGATTTGCAGACCTTGCAAAAACTCAGAATAGCTCTTATCTTCAAGTTTGTGCCATATTGTCTTCCACCTAAACATTTAATCTGGATGGGTTTCTTTTCCTTAGCTTCATATGCATGCATTGGCAATCAAGAAACATATCCGAGATCATCTGTGTCAATGAAAGTTTGAGTTGGAAATACTGGAACATCCATATCAACACAGTCAGTGGTAAGAGATTCCCACTAATAACTGACTTTTTCATTTAGCTGTTCTTGAAGAACAAAGACTGCAATACAAAACTGAAGCATCTGTCAAGCAACAAGAACCAGGAATAGTCAAACTTGCCAGTAGCTACAATAACCTGTGTCTACAAATGGTAGGCCTCATACACAAGGGAAAAGCCCCTAGAGGTTCCAATGCACCACTCCTAATTCCAAGAGATTCATTATTTAAACTGGATGTGGATGATGATATCTGGCAGGATGTTGGACTTGGGGATGATTCAGATGGTGTATTACCACCATGGTTAGTGGATGAAAAGATACACTCAGGGATCAGGTCACTCCTTGAGTGGAGGTGCTGTGAGGAGGAGGAAAGGCATTTGTTACAGGAAAGAAAAGCCTTGGTACTTTGGTTTTCTGAAGAGTGGGGTCACATGCAGAAGATTAGGAAGGAGGCAGGTGAGTTACACTTATTATGGGCATTACAATGGCTAACACCAAAAGTAGATGATAATCTTGCATATGAACTTGACTGCAGAGCATCTGCACTAGCAGGTCTATGCCTCTTGTGGAAGAAGAAACTTAAGGACTTTCCATGGTCTCCAGATGAGAACTGGGGTGCAAGTGATGTGGAACTGCAAAGCATGGCTCAGGTTCCTCATTTCATATGTGTTGATGAAGATGAAGGGGAGAGGTTGGATGGCTTTGAGTCAGAGGGTGAAGGGGAGGATGATGGAGTGCTGGATGATGAGTTACTATATGTGGCAGAGGAATTTGCCCTGGCAGATGAGTATCACCAACAGAATGATATGGTATTGGCAGAATTCTCCTGGGGAGATGAATGGGATGATGGGCTGACAGATATGGATCAACCATCATCTCCAAGTAAAAGAGTCTGTAGATGAGGGGATCAAATTATATGTACAGTAGTGACAAATCTGATGTATTAAAAGGAGGAACACCAGGAATGGTGTGTCAGAGACATATGGTTGAAATACACATAGAGATGGGACATCCCACCTGCACCTCTGAAGGGACAAGGGATTTCCTACAACAGCCTCTGGGGCTATGATGGGACATCCCACCTGCACCTCTGAAGGGACAAGGGATTTCCCACAGAAGCCTCTCAGGCTATGAAGGGATATCCCACCTTCACCTCTGAAGGGACAAGGGATTTCCCACAGAAGCCTCTCAGGCTATGAAGGGATATCCCACCTTCACCTCTGAAGGGACAAGGGATTTCCCACAACAGCCTCTGGGGCTATGATGGGACATCCCACCTGTACCTCTAAAGGGATGAGGGATTTCCCACAACAGCCTCTCAGGCTATGAAAGGACATCCCACCTGCACCTCTGAAGGGACAAGGGATTTCCCACAACAGCCTCTGGGGCTACGATGGGACATCCCACCTGCACCTCTGAAGGGACAAGGGATTTCCCACAACAGCCTCTGGGGCTATGATGGGACATCCTGCCTGCACTTCTGAAGGGACAAGGGATCTCCCACAACAGCCTCTGGGGCTATGATGGCACACCCCACCTGCACCTGTGGAGGGACAAGGGATTTCACACAATGGCCTCCCATCTGCTCCTCTGAAGGGTGCATGCATTCCACAATGTTTCTTGCCAAAACAGATCAAAAGAAATTCAAGGAAGAGATACTCTTGTATTTAGGGTTGAAAAATGCAAAAAAATAATTCCTTATTTTCTTTTCCTTCTCTCTTCATAAACATGGATCAATGGTAACAGCCATTTGCTTCTACTCTAATGGCATTAGTATCAATTTTATGTTTGTTAGAAAGTTGCATTAAAGAAATAAGAAATCTTTTTTGCATTTTTGTTGACAGCCATTTACAATAAGAGAGTATCTCATCCCTTTTTTTCAATGTGCTTTGTGTAGACAAATTGTGGAATGCTTGCATTGGGTTAACTGGCTTCTTGTGTCCAGATCTACTGGAACAGGGCAATCACACCCCTGGTTATGTTGTTGTAGCCCACTAACTCCTAGTTAGCAAGACATCATGTCAGTTCAGTGACACATATCCTAATGTATTGAAGTTCAGAGTTATGAGAACAGACATTGTCAGCCAGATTTTTCTTCTATATACACATGTATACTAGATGGTATGATCATGATAATAGGATTTTACTCACAACCAACAGTGCCAGTGCTAATTTACAGTAATTTTTTGATCCAGGGATCCCAGTCACTCTAGGCAGTTATGGGATGTCCCATATGAATGGATATCCAAGGCCAGGGAAAGTGGGACATCCCATGACAGATGGTCTATCCCAGGGCACTAGAACCATGCATTTCCCTGGGAAATAGGTGGATGTCCCTGGGATGACCTTGGTCTTGGAGGCATTTAGCCTGGTGGATTTGGAGAAACTATTCAGCCTAAATGCTTACAGAAAAGGGCTACCTGAAGTGCACCTCTATCCTTCTTTGAATTACATCAGTGGGCAGAGCAGTTCACTGAGCTCTTTGTGCCTCAATGGAAGTGATGGCAGCTTGCTGTTGCTGCAGCCCTGCAATGAGCTGCTGGTTCTCCTGCTGCATGTCCACCAGCTCTTGCTGCAGATTGGTGACCTGTTGGGCAAGTCCTGCCATGTCAGTGCTCATGAATTCAGGTAGTTGTAGGTACAGGGGTGCAAAGAGGGGGGCAGAGGGTTTGTCAGTTGTGAAGGTTGTACAGGATGTTGAGAACAAAGCCTAAAAGATTTGGGTCAGGGGAAGGGGAGCATTCAGGGGAACCAAAGATGTCATTGAACAGTTGTTGCCTCCTGGGAGTGAGAGGTCTTTCAGGTTCAGGAAAAAGAAGTTCTAGAGAGGGTTTATGCTTAATGTGATAGACATTCAGCAGGCAAGGTTGTATTGACAAGGGATGGGATGTGAGAGGGGAAGGGGAGTAGATGGTGGTGCCATCTCAAGCGAAGCAAGGAATGGTGGATCTGTCTCATTAACCCTCAAGTCCAGGTGTAAGATCAAGGTAGAGGTACAATGAAGTAGAAGCTAGTTCAAGTGTGATGAAACCTAACAACAAGAAGTCATAGGTCCACCAATGAGAGACTAGACAAGTAAAACAACAAGAGAGAGAAGATTGGAAGCAGGTGCTTTAGGATGTCAAGACCCAAATGAACTAGCTTAGGGAAAGCTAGTTAGGGCAATTCTGAGAAAGTTATATACCATGGTACATGAGGCCTACATGAGGCATAACACAAGGTAAAGGTGAGGCATGAAGTCACAGTGACATCACAATGACATTGCTGTGGAGAAAAACAGTCTAGAAGGTAAACATATGTTGGCCACATCAGCAAACTAACCCTCACCCTTACAAAATGTCTTTGTGCACCACACAACCACATTTGCTTCTGTCCTCACAAAAATTGACCCAGAAGCTGACATTATCATAAAGATTGCACCATCAAAATTTCAAGCTTCATTTAGATGTCAATTGTTGAGATTCCTTGCCCCTATTTCTCTGGGCAGACCTAGCCAGTTAGGTACCTTGCTGTCAAAAGCTGGCCAGTTCTGTCCAGTTCTGGCTAGGGTAAGGGCTGTTTTGCTGATGCATGAGGCCAGAGTCCAGAGGGTTCCATAGATAAGAGATTTAGATAAGGGGAAAGATAAGATAAGAGAGATTAGATAAGACAAAGAGAAAAGAATGTATGTATCATAACAGGGGACTTCTGAGATGATCTTGGTATCATTTCAGAGCTATGGCTTAGTATGAGCCAGTAAGATAGTGAGCCCATCTGCAAATCCCTGACTTGCTGTCCACCACTGTACAGCTAGCTATAGTGAGACACAGTGCTAACAGGTTGACAGATAGGTCCCCATTTATACAGCTGAGATACTGCACTGCGACATAACTGTACAGCACTCAAATATATTCAGTCCCCTTAATCTACCAAATTTAGATGCACATATATATACATATATATATATATGTATGTATGTTAGCAAGTGACATGCCAAGAGGTTCTGGAGGCTGTCACAATGTCATACAGTCCCAGCCAGATTGACAATGTTAGTGAGACTTGAGATGACCATATAGCAACCAGAGCCACCACAACATCATATGGTATTGGTGTGTGTCAGTGAGCCTTGACAACACCATACAGTGACTGAGGCTGCCACAGCCCCATGGACAGTGTGCTACAGAGGTTGGAACTATCAGTGTCATACAGCACCAAGCAGACTGACAAATCCTCACCAACACCATACAGTCCACAGGACTGGTAATACCCATTATTATAAAAACTTGTAACTCAAGTTCATGTCATAGTTAAGATTTAGCATGGAAAATGCAATTGAAAGCAATGATACACATTATGACTTAATCTAGGGCAGGGGCAAAGTCATTCCTCATGTGCTCATTTATGCTTTGTAACCTAGCCCATCCTAGCATTTTGTGAGGTTACTACCAGTAGTCCATCCAAGTAAGTACATACATACATTCCCACTTGTGCCCAGTCAACATGCATCATGTTCAGTTTCAGACCATGGTGAGGATGGTCAAGGACAGTTGATATTGCTTCATTTAGTGGGACATATCCTTCCTCAACACCTTGCAAGTTGAGGTGTGCTGACTTGTCTATACCATATTTTCTGAACAATGATAGCAACACATGAATCTGTGAAAGCTTTGGATATAAGTCATGGTGGTTTCTGTTCACAGCTTACCATTGCAGTAATGAGCACCAAGGCTTTGTAGGGGATGTATTCTTGGAACTCCAGAAACTGGTGGGGACACTTGGATGTGTTAGCATAGCAAAATGCAAGGATTGTATTTTTAAGAGCATGGTGAGCAAAGTTACTTGCTCTACCCTGTTTTCCGGGTCGGGCTAATGAAGAGGAGGCAAGATGGATTAGCTTACCTGACCATCAGGCTCTCCACACAAATACTTCCCTGTACTCAATAGATCATTGGCCTTCTTCTTGACTGCTGTAATACATTCCTCCTTTGTCTTGGCAGTGGATGGTGGGTAGAGTTCATAGTCAGCACATAAACTTTCATCACTGCCTTCTTGAGGTCACTTCTGTGTGTCATTGAAAAGCTTATGCCCATCAAGATGCACATTTACTGTAGATGTATTTCCTGACTCTGTTTTGGGCTCCACTGTGAGACAACATTAGAATGTTACCCAATAGAACCTTGTCCTGGAAGGTGGTCATCAACAGTAAACTTGGAAGGATATTACTGTGAATGGCAAACCTTTACCTGATCCTTCCTGGCCATCCTAGGCATGTTACAACTTGACCCCTTTCATTCCCCTTTTGAATGCATCCCACTGCTCCTCCACACCTATGCTGCCCTTTCCATTGTTATTGTCACTGCTGTTGCTGTTTTGTCTCTTGCCACTGCTCATATAATACCTGGCATGTCCCCTGATGGCCAGATGCTTTGGTAACCTAACAGGTTACTGGTCCTGGGCCTAACCCTGAACCCCTGTCAGACTGACAGTACAGCTCAACCTGTGACCCATCAGACAGCCCTTGTCTTATCCCAGTCTCACCTTTATCTGTCAGCCATTGCTTACCTTGTGACTCATTCATTGTACTATAGCTGTGCTTTACTGTGCATTGTTGCCTTCCTTGTATCCAGTACTTTCCATACTGGTCACTCCTGCCCTTGTTCACTGGTACTTGTTGGGCTCGTAGCTGTGCATGTGGTACTATATAAACCCTAGCTACTCACCCATGTACTTTATCTTTTTGCTACCTTACAACACACATCACTTATCACCATTATTTGGCAATATGAGTAATAGTGTCCAAGGGGACTCAAAGTCTTTATGTCCCAAGGTATAGCCCACCATTGACTTCTTGCACTTGTCCTTTATTAGGACATTCATGTACAACAGTGTAACAAGACACTGAAAGAGTTGCATAGTGGTCCTACTGCATCAGCAAAGTTACACACAGTCTAATCAGTCTGGCATGTCTGATCCAATCTGGGTTCAATGTCAGACAAGTTGTCTGACAAACTCTGATTCATTTCATTTCAATTCTTGGCATTCCATTCATTTAGCTAATGTCTGACATCCAGAGTGCCTGAGTTGTCTGATCTGTCTGATCCAGACATGCCCAGACAGATTAGACTCCATGTAACTTTCCTGATGCTGACTGCTCTGCCCACACATGCTGGCTGGATGAAAAATGTTGTCAACCCATGCAAGCCATATGTACCATCCATCCAGCATGGTGTTCTCCATGTATGATTGAGAATTGACAACAAACACTCTAAGGTCCTCAGACTGAAGGGTTCATCATCACCTTTGATGATGTTGAACAGTTTACAAGTTTGCAACATGTCAGCACTGAATGTGGTTGTCAAGTTCGGGCCTACTCCAATGATCTCTGACACTCACAGAGGCTGGGGGACATGTCTGGAGGTTGGCCAACATTGGCCAACAATTGGCTGATGTGTACCAACAAAGAGCGACAATGGCCAAAGGGTGGCCAACAGTTGTGACAGAGGATGAGGAGAGGGTGTCAGGTTCAGCTTGTGTGCTGCCCCCTTGTACAAGCCCAGCCCTCAGATTTCAGAGATAGAGAGGAGTCAGTATTAAGCCAACAACAGAAGAGAAGGCCAGTCAAAGACTGCAGAGGAGGGAACTAAGTTGATATTTGTACTGAAGAGACACTGCTGAGTGTGGTGGGCTTATATACAGTGGTTGTGCCATCAAGGTGGTACAGTATCAGAATGATGGAACTAACATATGTAGTACAGTAAAATTTCAAGGGACAGAAATGTCAGAAAACTTCAGTTGGGGTAAGAGCACAGATGATAGAGGCAAGGGATGGGACAAAGAAAAAGTATCTAAAAGGAATAGTGTGGAATGGAGTGTCTTCAGAGTGCCCACCAACAACCAATCAGATGATAGGCTGAAAGCCTAAACAGGAAGTGACCCTGTGCTGTACCATGTGGCATGGCAGCTGTGCCATACCTAGACTGGACTGTTGACCCAAAAGGAAAGTGACCCCTAAGTCAAGGGAGGATGTCACCTGACCAAGAGAGAATAGTCACATGGTAGTACTGACAGAGGCTGACAGGGTCCAACAGAGGATGGGGTGGGGACACACCATACGAGTGCTAGAGCAAGCAGATAGGGGCAGAGCAGAGCAGGGAAGAACTGGTGACAACACAGGACAGGCCAGGACAGAGGCACAGGCATGACAGTGGTCCTGGACTCCATTTTCCATTTACAGTATGATAACCCCTGAGTAGGAACTAGTTTCCTTCAGTACTACCCACCACTAACACCTCTAGCCTCAATAAGTGCCTGTTTCTCCTTCTCCCTCCCCAATCTTCCCTTTCCTCTTGCTAGATCAACCTCGTGCCAGCACTTCCTAGCTACACGCAACACCTCCATGCTTTCATCATACACGCTCTCGAACCTATTCACCTCCACTGCAAAACGAGTGATCTTACCCTCACCCTCACCAGTGTCATTCCCATCTCCGCCCAAAAGAAGATCCCGCACTCCAGAAAGAAACCGGTCCAATACTGCAAGGTTGTGTGCCACTAGCATCGTGTGTGCAGACATTTCATGTGTATGCAACAAATGGTGCAAATATCCCCGGCTCCGTGGAGGACCGTACATCACCTTCCCATTCAAATCCGTCTCCTCATACGATTGCACATCGACTTTGCTATGGTGGACATGTGAAGCGGGGGAACGCGGCGAGCAGGCAATGCACGGACATATCGGAAGTGATGTTGGAAACTGAGACTGAGACTCCGCCGCCCCAGCCAAACAATCCGACAATCGTCCATACTCACGCGCATAGACATGATCGTATAAGTTATGCCCCACGTCCTTTCTCTTACCTTCTTCTAAAGGTCCGTGATCAGGAGGCAAAGGAAATACGAAATCCAGCGCAACACCGACGTTGGCAGCTGCGATCGCCAGATCTGCTTCAAAGATATCTGCACCGACATCTCGTATGAGTTTAAGTATCTCATGCGGAGACCGTACGCCGGTCACCAGCCGTGGCTTTCCTTCTGGGAGTTGTCTAAGAGAGGCCTGGAGCAGCGACGCAGTGTCGGGGGGCACGGGAGACTCCGCAAAGCCAGATAGCAGCGGAGGTGAGGCGGGAACTTCGCCGTCCCCTGGCGTTGGAACTTCTATTAGCTTCCCTGTATCTTGCAGCATATTGGGTGACTCTAGCTGGAACACGTCGTTCTGTTGGTTTCGGCGGTGCGGACCTAGGGGCTTGGGGACCGAGCCTCGCAGTGTCGCAAGGTGGAACGAGTAACCTACGACGCCGTCATCTAATCGTTTGATGGGCTTAACAGCTTCAAGATCAGGACCATGAAGTTCTTCGGCGAGGCTATGTGCGAATACTTCACGAGCCGGGATCGAAGTTCCCCCTGCCATATTGACAAACACATTCAAAGGATGCTGAGAGAGTCGCCCCGATACTGACGGAGAGCAGGATGGGACCGAGGACTTTAGTGGCCGGAGCATGTCCGCAAGCCAAGAAACGCTACGTTCTATACTCTTTGTCACACGTTTCTGCGAATATGGGGGGGCTGTGAACGGCGTATCGCTGAGCGCAACCACGATGTCTGGTTTCAACTTGTACGCATATTCCCTCCATTCAGAGAGCGTTACCTATCGACTTTGGTCAGTTGACTACGATATGCGGATGTGACTAGAAGAGAAAATACTCTACTAACCTTTCCCACACCCCGCACGCATAACGCAGATACGTATGTGTTGCCATTCGGGGGCATCTCACGGGTATCCATCGGATCACGGAGGCAAAGAGACACGATATGTTTCCGTTTGTCGAAGCCCAAGAAAGTGCGAAGTGGATCTGGTCCCGTTTGCAGCATCGGTACTGGAGGAGCTTGTTCCATACTAGTATACGCACCAGTTCATATGCATCGATGATGGGGGTTCCGCGATAGTCGTATGAACAAACAAAACACACTTCCTACAGGAATGAAACGACACTTACAACGACTCGAACGGGACGTTGATCCATCTGATAGCGTCCGCGGAATTGCAATGGTCGCGCGAGAGATGTGGAACGACTCCACGTGAGGTCCCGACGAGAATATTTGGGGTATTGAAAGTGACGGAAGATGTTTCATCAATCAATATATCAATTGTATATTCCTCCCGTGGCACCTCTAGTAAAGCGATCCTGCCAAGCCGTGGTCCAAATCTCGACCAGGACTTCCGCAGATGGAACGTTAGCACGCGCGCACCGCCATCCTCCTGCGATTGTGATCCTGGATCCAAAGTGGTTCCCATGAAAATTAGATCGGATGGGTAGTATCTTCCGGTCAAAAGAAGTTGAGAACCGCGACCACGTCCAAGAAGATGATCAAGAAAGATAACGTTTGGAAGACAACGTCTTCTTATTAGTAAGCCAGGCTCTGCGTTCCTTTGAGCCCGAAATCACTGGCATAGACCTTGTCATAGAGCCCACACGCGTATGGTAAAATGCTACGATCTATGAAGTGATTTCTTTTGCAAGTCACGCGGCGATCAGTTGGCAGGTTGATGGTGGCACGTACTGTTCTGCGAGACGAGATTGCAGTTCAACGCCCCAGGAACGATCTCGAGGTGCTTAGATATATCAACAGCTCGACACTGGCAGAGGTGCATGTCCTGAATATTATTTCGTAGCTGTTAACTAAACACCGGGAGAGGCGTAACGATTATGGATAGACTTGTAACGTAGCATAACAGGAGGAGCCATATGTGTGTCAATAAACGGACCTGAAATGAGTGTAATTGTCTATGATACACGCGACGCTTGCTGAGAGTCCAACGTGTGTGACGCACGGGGTCTTTACCTTCTCGAACTCTTCAGTGCTCTTAAACGGGGGATAACCTCGTATACGGCTTGTGTAGACATTCCATCCTTCCCCTCCACCATCACAATCACCTCTTGTTCTTCGGGAAGTTCCTCTTTCACCGGATGTCTATCTAGCATATCGCACTCGGTTACGTGCGTCAAGAATGACAAATTCCAGGATGACGGTGACACCCGAATGAACCGAGAGAACAGCTTACGCGTCCTAGTTCGGTGGTTGTTCTTCGGACACTCCTTAGACTTCTCGCAATCGTGGGTCGTCGGGCCCAGCCAACTGTCTGGAGGTACCCACGTCCCATCCGACTTGTCAGAATGAGATGAGGAGGATCCGCAGGTAGCGGTAATACCACTGTCATGTCTTGTCGAAGACACGGGAGAAGGTAATTCTTGCGAATCAAGGTTTTGCTCGTTGTTTGGCATCTGCAGTGATATCTCAGATGCGTCACAAACAGTATGCGGACGAATGCTCGTGCTTGAGTGTATGCGCCGAGCATGTGATGGGTGAGTGGGTGTAGAAATTACAGGTTTCGGACACTCCCCTTTCAGGGATGATGCACCTGCTGAACTGGGGCGCGGCGCAGCGGATGCTTCGACGAGAACAGAAGGTGTACGCTTTTGTAATTTTCGTGAAGAAAGCGGCTTTGCACGGGGTAGGAATGTTTCGCTGATTGGGAATAGGGAGACTGGCTCTAAAATCGTCCTCGATTTGATGCCGGAATCCGCGGAGGATGCTCGGCTGCTTTCGGTACTGGTGGGCGACCTAGGCGGAGTGGATTCTGGCTTTGCCCCGAAAGTAGTCCTCGGGCAACAGCGTATCTCAGTACACGAAGGGCACGAAGCCGTAGATTGAGATTCTGCCGCAGAAGACCCTGGCTTGGAGGCTGTAGCACTCGAGTCAAAGGATGAAACGCGTCGAAGTTTATGGGGTGAAGAGGATGAGCCCTGAACCATTGGCCCTGGTTCGACTTCTGGACCATGGATACTCTTGTCGACGGGACTCTGGCCCCTCCTAACAGTGGTTAGCCGGCCAAGGCTTGATGCAGGACGGGGAGGCCGGTTGCCCGCATTACGTTGCATCGTTTGGGAGTACACTGAAGGTAGGATATCGTGCAGGTCAATGCACCAGTTTACTGTGGTAGTTGCGGCCAGATGGCGGGTAAAATCGGGGACACAGACGCTTTGGAGAAATACGCTCCTCAGCACGCTGTTATCCGATAAGAAGCGCAGTCGTGTGGCGAGAAAGATTCCTGGGTGATGATTCGTTGACCCTCGCTCTATTAGCTTTCAGTGCTGCGATAGTTTGCCGTCCCTGACTCTGCGACGCCAGATGTGAGTTGCTTTGGCGATCGCCTGACAGGTTGTCACTGATGGTGGGATTGACTTCAGTCTGAAGGTGACGTATTGACCCCTTACCTGAGAACTACTGGCGGAGAAGGGACGACGTTGATAAGGGCAGTGGAAGCCGGACGACCGAGACAGTGTGTGATTACCTTGGACACGGAGTTGTCGTAGGAAGCATTTTTATGTCTCTGAGAAGAGAAATGTCCTCTGATATCGGGGGCATCGAATGAGAACGCACGTTATTATTGCCACCTCCGAGGACACCGCTACTAGATGGCCGGACTCTGCCTTGCAGTGATCGAAGTCGTCAAGTACCGGTGTGATCGCGTAGTGGAACTGCCCCCGCCAGCATGTTGCAGTGCTTGCCTTGTAAAGTAGAAAATTGCCAGCAGCGTGCTTGTCTAGCACAAGTCGCGCTACGCCAGCAAAGCACCCTAGATTCCAGACCTCGATAAAGAGGGTCATGCCATTTCGGACAATCGGAGGATGCACCCGTCCGTGTCATTGGGGTCAGCTCTCGCACTCGGAGGCATCTTGTTGCATATGGACAGTGGCAGGTTGAGGTAAACCACGAGATACTTTGGTAGGCGATATGTAAATCCAAATCACAACTTACCTGGGCACTACTCACCCTCAAGTTTGTTAAAGGTCCCTCCTAGACCCGCCGCTCTACCTGTCATATTTATATCAACGTCGTTTGCAGGTGCCCGAAATTTGACTATGACGGTACTACGTTATTGGCCTCGGTGCCCCACTTGACAAGTGTACGTATTCCAATATACATATACATAGCATGCTCGACTGACGTCTGTGACCGTCCGCTGTGCTCGAGGTGCCCTCAGACTGAACCAACACGAATCAGGGAGCCGATCGCAACATGCACTTCCTTCACGCCGACACGCTACCTGATCAAAACTTTGCTGAACGTAGGTTTCCTTTCATCGCGGAACTTCGACAAAAGTACCTTGGGTGTATGTCCGATGTCATCTAGCCTCCACAACCTACTGTTTTGATTTGATGAAGGTGTTCTCCCCGATCGAAGCGCAGCATGTGACACTTAGTTTCGGCTTTCATTCACGGTCCCGAATGGTTGTTTGCATGCAAGGCAGTACAACTTGACCACCTTCTGCTCGAGGCCACCTCTCATGGACTGTTACCATGACCTACCGACGGATAACGCAGAAAAGGCCCCTTTTCCACGCGTGCCGTGCCTATCGGTACTTACGATCACCGGACATGGCTGCATGCACAGGCTTACGGCACTGATTGACTTTCATATAGGACCTTCCGAGTCTGCCAAGCTGTCAGGTCATGAAGAATTCCTCAGTGCAGCGATGGCGTGTAATTATTCTATGGGCAACTGCAAAAGGTAGGTGCAGTGGTATGTAAACAGTGATCGAGATAACGACGAACCCAATACTAACAAGCGATACGTGAAATTCGGATATCAAAAAGTCCACGGTGTCCATAATAAGGGGAGTCATTAATGTACGAAGACGGTCAACGCGCCAATGACCCGGATCGAGGAGGATATGCCGTAGCTCATAAGCGCCGTAGGAGGGCTGAGCCCGACAAAAACATAACCAGCAAGGTTGCAACGATACCGGCGAAGGCGGGGTGCGAAATATATTGTGATAGTGCACCAGAACACCCCGCGCATTGCCAGCCTTCAAAAATTGAATAAATGCAATATCGTGCAGAAGATGGAACCTACCGCTACTAATCGGTGTGTAAGGCTGAGGGGTGTATAGTGCGAACGTCAGTCCGCTGTTCGGAGTCAGGTACCCGGGAGCGCGAGGAGCGTCTGGTCCCTGGTCGCCCCATATCCTCAAGTTATACTCTGCCTGAGCCAGCGGGAGGTTGGGATTCGCTGTCTGGTAGGAGTATGGATCCCATACGACGCTGGTAGCAGTGCCGGGTATTATGCCGTTGGTCGGACCAACGGGGTACGTGTTTCCGTTTTCGCACACGGCGGACACGGTCAGGTGTGTTGGTGTTGCTATGATGTAGCTGAAGTTCCAACCAAAGGTGATATACTGACTGGGTGCAATTTTGAAGTACGAGGTTGATTGCTGAGGTGGTTGGGTAACGGTAAGTAAGCCGGCTGGCGCACTTTGGGGTATCGTAGGCATGGCATTCGTGATGGAGGTCGAATTCGACTGTGTCTGGGTTCCAGTTTGTGTAGCCGTCTGGCTCTGCTGAGATGCGGTTCCCGTCTGAGACGATGTCTGCTGCTGCCCTCCTCCATTACCATTGTTTCCATTGCCATTATTCTGGCGTTTTGCCAGCATCTCTGGGAAACTGCCTTCCATCGCCAATGGCCCACCAGTGAAAGAAAGGGATTTAAAAAGAAAGAACGGGCAGGGAAAAGAGAGCGTGAGCACGGTGCAAACTCGACGCAAACAACTGTCTTCGAACCGAAAACGGCGGGCATTCCTTGGCTTTAATTGATTTCCTATCTGGGACAACGCACCCGAGCGACTGACGCCATCGTCCTCCACATCGTTAGGTCAACCGCTCGAGAACGGGACTTCAGCTCTTCGTTGACCCATTTACTATCTGTGAGGCGCGTATCGCACCGCTTTCGTGGCAGGATCAGTAAAAGTCCGCCTCGGAACGTGGCTCGACGTGTCACGTATCGCACACCGCCGCACTCGGACGTAACAAGTGTTACTTACAACTCAGTGAGGTTTCTTTGATAGTGAA
This sequence comes from Pisolithus thermaeus, assembly GCA_024663475.1. Taxonomy (NCBI): domain Eukaryota; kingdom Fungi; phylum Basidiomycota; class Agaricomycetes; order Boletales; family Pisolithaceae; genus Pisolithus; species Pisolithus thermaeus. Next base: position 58,132 of record JANFAF010000156.1, on the reverse strand, counting down.
AGCCACCCAAGCATCAGGCTTCCGGTCACCACTCCCACTTGCGCAATGTTTGACGAAAGTCCTAGTCAGCCACCGTCCCCGAACCAGGCGCTGGTCGCACTTGCACCGGTCGAGCTCGAATGGCAGCCTGTGTTCCAGGCTTCGAACCAAGTCGTGCTGTACAACCCCACCTCGCATGCGCTGACGATACACTCCAATGCAACGCACCGTTTCCCCTGCCCGTACTGTCGTCGTCCTCTTCCACCAGGGTTCGGACTAGAAGAGGATATCCACATCCGTGAAGGATCTTATTCGAGGCCGTCAAACTACTTCAAGCTGTTGGCCGTGTCAAGAGAAAACACTCGGACAACGTCTCCGCCACCTTTGGAAAGTGGAACTTCTCAGCCTGTATTCCCTACAGAGGCTATGGCCGAAGGATACTTCAGAAAGTTCTTTCAAGAAGAGTACCGCTTGGGTATGGGTGCCTATGGAAGCGTGTACCTTTGTCAGGTTGGCAGGTGATCTCTGAGATTCACCTCATCTTACTGATTGTGCTGCAGCACGTTCTCGATGGAAACCCACTGGGTGGGCATTGGCGTATCTCTTTCATGACGCTCAACCAATCTTTTCATACACGTAGGACGTTTTGCTGTCAAGAAAATCGCAGTGGGGGAGTCTCACTCTTATCTCCTCAGTATCTTGCGCGAGGTTTGTGAACAAACTACGTGGTCCGGGGGTATTACTTAAAAACGAGTCGCAAAGATCCGTCTTCTGGAAACCCTTCGCCACCGGAATATTATCACTTACCATCATGCATGGCTTGAATCTTCTCAGTTTTCCTCCTTCGGCCCGAAAATTCCAACACTACAGTTAAGTCGCCACTTCATTTTGGGCGACGCCGGTGTTGATGAGCCACTCCAGCGTGCTCATGCAATGGGCAGAGGGCGGCAGGTATGTGGATATGAGTAACCATGGCATCTGTACTCCCCTTCTTAATGTCGGCCACTATCAGTTTGGATGATTTCATCGACGTGCGGCTTGGGCGGCCATCTAGACTGCCTCACTTGCAATTATCCTCATCCTCGTCGCCACCGGATTCCCCATCTGCGCGTATACGACAGTTCCGTGCAATGCAACGTGCTCCGCCGGAGGAACGCGAACGTCTCCGTCGCAAAATGGAAGAAAAGACGGAAGCTAGAAATACTGGAAAAGCGTCGTGGAAGGCCGTTCACCTTCTGAGTGCGGAAGAAGTGCGGAGCTTGTTTTCAGACGTAGTCGAGGGCCTCTCCTTCCTGGTTCGTCAAGGTTGTCCTTGACTACAGCCAACTAAAACTCGCGAGTTTAGCATAGTAGATCGATATTGCACCTCGATTTGAAGCCAGGGAATGTTTTATTGACCCATGATGAAGGGAAGCTCATGTGAGTTCTTATGTCTCCGTATAAGTGCACGCTGACTTCCGCCGACAATGCAGTCCCCGTGCCATGCTCTCTGACTTTGGTACTTCTCGTGACATGCTCCAGTCTTCTGGGTCACGTTCAGGGAATACTGGGACGTAAGTAATCCAATTTGAGTGTGCACGTGGTATCCCATGATCATCCATCAAAGATTGGAATACGCCTCACCGGAATCATTACCCTCGCCCCAAACTGGGCTCTTGAAGGACGTAGACTCCAAATCCGACATGTGGTCTCTTGGAATGATCCTTCATAAAATGCTTTTCTTCCGTTTGCCTTATCGTTACGCCACGGAGGGAGAGGGGAGCGAGGAAGGTGATACAGATGTAATGAACAAATTGGAAAAAGAGATACTGGGCTACTCGGGGTGGATAATTTATAGACTATCCTGAGTATTGGTATACTGACGATTCACGACAGATTTCGGTCAACACCGTCTTTGTCCGCCGCCTTTGAGTCTCGACGCCTTTCCCGAGCGTTTCTTATTTTGCTGGAGACCCTCCTTAGTATTACTCCGTCTAGCAGACCATCGTGCGAAAGGATTGCGAGTGCTATCAGAGAGGGAAGGGTATGCACAAGTCTTGCGCTTCTTTAGACCTTACTAATTATGTCCTAGTTCGATCCCGTTGGTCCTGCGCCGGACGCATCGGGAACGTCTCTGGTTCCCCTCCGCAAACCAACGGACGAAGCTTACGCGGAGACTTCTTTTGAAAGACCCGTAGCTTTGGTACCTGCGTTGGCGACCAGCGGACAAAATAACAGTGAAGACACTACCGTTACGGAGGCATCCCTTCATTCAGATGAAAAGGCACCTCTTTTACAATTAAATCCCCATGCGTTTCTGGATAGCGCTAGAGTCCTATATTCATGGCACGTCCTCACGGATGTGATTCAGGCCCGTCGACCACACATAACCAAGGGCGCCTGGATAAGAGCAATTAAATCATGCATCCTCGCCTCTAAGGTGGTCTTTTTACAACCACATTTGACCTGCGTTGACCAGTCGTACCGTTTAGGCGGTTTCCATCGTTGCTTTTTGGGACGCGTTCCATGTACGGCCTGGATTGTTGACGGTATCGGTATTGGTTGCGCTGGCAGATCCGTTTTCAGAACGACTCCAAACATCATTTATGCTCTCGCTCGTTCATCTAGGGTTGGTATGGGTAGCAAGACGAGTCCAATCTACTACTATCGGGTACCCCACATACTAGTGCATTCGATTTCACCATCATACTCTTGACCTACTACTCAGTGCAAATGAACTACTACATTATCCAACTCATACACCATGCATCTCCAGGGATACCTACAAGAATGGAAAACTGCTCCCTACGTGGATCTGCTCCATTGCTTCTACTGGCTGCTGCAGCGAACTTCGAAGCGCCAGCTCATACAGACGCACCGTCGCGGTGACATTAAACTTGAGACTATCGACTATATGTACATGCGGCCCGTATAAATCAAACTAACGGAGAAACGTGCCTCACAGGTCCACCCAAAATATTCGACACCAAAGAGGCAACCATCACGGTTCGCCGTGTCATGAGTCGCGGCATAGCGTATTCGCCTATAGAGCCATGACCGGGAATGATTGCTTCACGTGGCAAATCACCCTAAATAAAACGTCGAAATCATCGCCTTCCCTAAATGATACCGTTCGTGGCCAGCACGAAATGAGTTTTGTCATGTCATTCGTCCCATACGACGCCCTCCATTCGCAATACTGCTCTCCAACACTGCAAATTGTCCAGGGCTATCAACCTCTTCAAATCAGGCAAGGCCGCTCTGAGATATCGTTCGACAGCCTCCGGATCTTCCATTTGGGAATCAGAAATATTGAGCTCTTCGAGGGGTGACGACCGCCATGCCGAGTTCTTCTCCGGTAATGCCCTAGCATCGATTGCCATGCTGAGCCTGGCGAGCCGTGAGCAACCTCGAATGAGTTCTCGAAGACTTGCAACCGTCGTATGGTGCGAATCAATCCATGGGAGACCGCGCAGTCGCAGTTCCTCAAGACGTGGCCAGGCCAGAGCTGCGTTTGCAATGAAGGCGTCATCGATGGCGAGATCACCAATATCCCTGATGTCGAGAACGCGGAAGCAGTGACAAGCAAGGAGTGGCTTCAACGTTGACGGCGAGTACACGAAAGGTTTAAGGGTGGGACCACTTGTGGTGAAGAGGTGTTGTAAGACGAGGGTATGCAGGCCCCCCGAACGGCCGTGAGCTTTCTCGACCTCCTGCAGGAAGGTGTGCACGACGGCCTCGGAAGCCTGTGAGGAATAAAACATTGAAACTTCTTCAAGTTGGGAGGAAGTTGTGATGCGGAGCAGCTCGGAGCACTGATATAGAGTGTGGGCGGTAATTTTCATGTATTGTAGTGCTGGGAATACTGCCTGACTAGAGTGACGCAAGGCAGGGACGGGGTCAGTGGTCAGGGTGAGGCTCAGAACTCGCAAGTACTGCATCTGCCGGGGTTGGAGTAAGCTGCTTGGGGAGACGCACAGCGTACTGGGGAAGCAGAGCGTGCGTAGGTGGGGTATCCGGCCAAACCCCAATTCCAAATGGAGAAAAAACGATAGCACGTGAGCATAGGCATCGATTTTCAACACTCGAAGCGAAGGTGCACGATCCGTGATAGATTCCAATAATTCATGAAGGTCGTCTGGTTCGAGGTGGCGAGGCAACCTGAAGCGCAATTGAAGCAGGCGGGGGGAGAGGACGTGATGTAGTAGTGATGGGGCGATTTTGTTGGCAAGGAATTCAAGGTTCAGGGTATGGAGAGAGGGAAAAAGTGCATGGAATACACCTGGAGAAAATATGGCGCTCAGAGTATTGTCACCAACACCAGGTAACCGAACATGGCTTGGCCAGCTAGGCTCAAAGACCCGAATGCGGAAAGAATATCTTCTCAAGCTAAGCCAATCGTTACTTGTGGGCTTTCCAATTAAATTCTAGCACTCATGAGAAAGAATTCACGATGGGTAGTAATAATAATAAAACCTACGATATCACCACATGCGTCCCGCGTCCAGAGGCGACCAGGCAGGCACTTCACAAGCGGTCCTAACGCACATTGCGTTCGCCAGAGTACGTCAAGTGCGGGCTCTATGAAGGCTCTACAGGTACGAGCAAGTCTTGCGACGTCACCCTTGTGACAAGTCGACTGGTATTCGGCGCTAGTCTCCAAGAACCCGATAATATGTAGTAAGATTTCGGTGACAAGGAGGCAGGGATGCATGGCAGAAGAAAATAGACAGTAGTTGTTGCGTAGCGTGAATACACCTGAGTGAGTCAAGGCTCAGATATATAAAGCGAGGACTGCCACGCCAATACCCACGCCTATGGTTCAGTGATGTGATAACCTGACCATTATTTGGTGCATTGCGGGAAGGTCACCATCTTCCAGGCAGCCAAGTGCAAATTGGGGGTTCGGAACGAGAACTCAAACCTAATCGCGGAATTTGACACGTAACACTGATAGCTTCGCACGAACTTGGGGAACTCGGCGAGAACTGTCGAAGAGGCACTAGATAGCAGCGCTCGTCCGGCTAGTCAGCAATCTGCGTATGACAAATTTGGTAGGCGGCTGTCACCACCGGAATTCAATCGTTGGGAGCTACACGACACGCACCCTTCGGCCAACCGAGTGCAGATTGCTACATGACAATCGATGAGAGTCTGGAATGACAACATGAGAACGAAGTCTGACCCCGGAATTTGACACGTCACACCGATGACTTCGCACGCACTTTGGGAACTCGGCGGGAATTGTGGAAGGGTCATAAGACGATGGTGTGCATGGCCTTGAAGCTTGACACTTAGTAAAATAACGCTGAAAATTAATTCGGAGCAGCATCGCCAACGTTCGACAATTCATCACAGTAATAGTGTGATGCTTGAAGTTGCAGGAAGCTGCCAATACAACAGGTCGCTCCCCCGCGATACGTCTGGGAAAGGAAGTTGTTCCACTTACATCGGCACGGCTGGACCGTATCCGCTGGCTGCCATACGCAATGCAATGTGTTCGAGCGTTTTTTTAGACCAGGAGACCGGCTCTTGGAGAGGCGGTAGATCATACACACTGAGCTTTATTGGTGCCTGGATGACGGATGATGATATGTGCTGGCACTGCTGTCGCGGTAGCCGATATAGCGTGAGTAAGTGATAAATTGTAACGAATCACGGCTCGTAACGCCTCGGAATATACCTCTTGACTCCCCCTCGGACGCTACTTGCCTTGTCCCCCTTGTCAACCTCCCTTTCTCCTTGTTCTTCTCTTTTTAGATACTCGTTTGTCTCTTGTCGTATATAAAGTCTTAGGATATCTGATGTATTTCCCTCAGTCGACCTCGAACAGAGAAACACTTTGGACAGTTCAAAATATGTGACGGAAAGAGGAACTTTCGGCCACACGGTAGTCAAGTCTCGGTAGAGGTTGTTTCCCTAGAAGAACTGTCCAAAGTGTTTCTCTGTTCGAGGTCGACTGAGGGAAATACATCAGATATCCTAAGACTTTATATACGACAAGAGACAAACGAGTATCTAAAAAGAGAAGAACAAGGAGAAAGGGAGGTTGACAAGGGGGACAAGGCAAGTAGCGTCCGAGGGGGAGTCAAGAGGTATATTCCGAGGCGTTACGAGCCGTGATTCGTTACATAAATCCAGGGCGAAACAAGTATAAGACACAAAAACACACCATGTTGTATATGTCTTGCCTCCAGGAGTCAGGCAGGTCTTCCAGTACTAGACTTGGTGTAAGAACTGGGTGATGTGTGATGGAGTTTCTGGCAGAACACGGTGGTTATCATGGACGCGTGACCGAGTCGCTCCCACTTCGACCCCTCCCTCCACGTTGCCACATGGAATCGAATAGGGAATCACTTCTCGCAGCCCTGCAGTTGCCCCCAGGTCTCGATGACGAAGTACATACAGTCAGCAGTCCGCGGCAAGCGATCTTATAATGATGCTATTCGCCTTAGGAACTCTCCAGGTCTGTTTCTGACCTCGTTTCTCTCGCGGCGGCAGGAGTACAAAATGCGAATGTGACGCTTCAAGAGTTGGTGGATGCGATCAGAAAGTATCAGGGCACGGAATACCTGGCCAGTACATATGATTCCTCCGGTTTCATCCCCATTAATGCGGGCTTGGCTTCCTTCAGGAACCATTGACTGTCCTTCCCATCCTGCTGTCTTGCAGCGACAACCATGCCCAGGAACTGGTTCGCACCTGTGGACTAGGTAGCAGCGCGAAGGAAATAATGATCGTAGTACAAGAGGTCATAGAGGAATTGCGATGGTATTATCGTGACGGCGATGAGGAGACACGGGGAAAACCTATTACGGCGCCTGTACAAAGGCTCATTGGCTTGACTGTGTTGTGCACTGCAGGTTGTCACTCTTTTGGAGTCTTCATAATTCGTCGATGACCTAACTTGACCAGCGATTCCCCGACTGAGGCTCGGGAAGAGAACTCCCTTTCAACTTGCTGGCCCTGTTGTTCTGGATATTAGCTCCCTCGTACCATTCACTACTCAAGATGCTACCAAACATGAGGGTCGCTTGTTAATACGTGAGATCGCTGGTTTGGTCAGAGCCCTCCAACCGTGGGCATCGGCTTCCGCCTCAGAAGATGACCTTGGACAAATGAAGGTTCGTTCGCACGACACCGAGTTGTTGTACAATTCAATTAACTTATCCTCTTACTATTCCAGAAATTGCTCCGTGATCTTCTTGATGCTACCGTTGTAGCGTGCGTATCCTCGATACAAGCTTCCCTCTCTATTAGGGAATTTGAGAGGTTGTTTCCCCGCTTGGTTGTGAAATCGGCCCTCCAAAAAGGTTGGGAAGACGGGCAACGGGTCATGGTGGAAATCCAAGTACTCGGTGCCCCCTTACACACCATCATTTCCGACTGATTTCCATTCCTAGGATGTTCTGGCAATTCTGGGCACCTTGCCGGAACTACCTGATCCAATGTCAACCAGCGGTTTGATATACCTCGCGCATGCGGAGCCTGCTGTTCCCTTGCCTCTTGCAAAATTGACTGATCTTCATCCGTTGCTCGTCGACTGTTTGCAGACGAACCTTGCCACGGACGAAACCCTCTTCCTTTTGCTCAGGTTGTTGTCGCAACAAAGTCCACAACCTGATGCTACCGAAATCCCTCCAGATATTGCCGACTCTCTTTGCAGCGTTCTCTCAGCTTTAGCCAGTACTCACCTCGATCCGTTTATGCGCCACCTAAATCTTCGCCTGCTTTCTATGGTGCTATCGAAAGTTCACCAGACCGTCAGACTCAATGTTCTACTAAGGTTAACCACTGACGAGGAGCTCCCGCAAATGCGTAGCGCAGCAGTAGGACTTCTGAAAGAAGCCACCCTGAACGCACTATTATCTCCGGATTACTCCACGGAAGCGAATCCACTTGCATCACCGACATTGCTACGTGCCTTTGGCCCCGTGCTGTTCAAAACAAGTCCACCGGATTTCCTTGCACTTAGTCACACTAAGGAAGATCTGGAGCGCTCTCTTGAGCTGCTGCGCATAATTGACTGCCTTTCGTTCTATTATGTGCTCCTGCTGAGGGATAGGAAGAATGCTGTACGCGTCATTCTGGTATTAGATCATACTTGCTTATGGTGATTAAAGACCGGAATTCGTGACCCAGATAACGTTGCAAGCGTCGAAAGGTCGTTCCTCCGCCCCCTGCGACGGTTCCTCGACCAATGTATTACTATGCAAGGTATGGGAAGGTCGAACTGCTGTCTGACAGGCGACTCACCTCACTATACGTAGGGGAACCCCTGATGACTGTTCTTTCTCTGCAAGCGAACCTGGAGCGAGTAGATGCTGCTGTCACCACCGTCAAAGGGACTGCCAAAAGTGATAATCGTGGGGCTTGACTACTTGCAAGCGCTCAGTTCTCGCCGCGAATCTAGTTTGATTTGCTCTTTTGAGTTCTGCACCTGACGCCTCCGCCACTGTCTCGCGGCATCGAGGGTCGCAACGTAAGTTGGCCCCTGAACGTTACCATTGAAACTGGAGTGCCAGGCACCTATCTGATCCGACGGCGATGATGTGTGAACTGCGGAAATGTATTCCTATACTCGCTTGGCCATTCCATTAACTATGTAGACCACACTCGAAAGATTTGACATGGCGCAACCCCACTTTGGTGGGTTCCGCGAACAAAAGCTAGGGCATTGTGCCTGTCTCCGTGATAACACATTCCTGCCCCCAAGTTCGCCGTTTCGGCAGTGATGATCTACATGAATGTTATACCCGCGAGGATGTGTACCACAATCTTGGTCTCGCTGAATGCCCGTGCGTCCCCCGAGGGGAAAACTTTGGAAGAGAACCACGTTTCTTTGTTTCACGTTATTATACATTCGTCCTGAGTCGTATGGTCGTGAATTGTGCGAAGATTAATATAGGTATCCAAGACAATGGAAGATGGAGAGGATCGAGGGTACGCATTATACAAGTAATTCCTGGAACAGCACGCGTGGAAACTTTGGAACCTGGCAACAACAAATACATCACGGACGCGATTGGTAATGTCAAGGACGATTGTAGATCATACAAAAAATGGCTACCAGCGCTCCGAAGTGTCGTCCAGCCTTCCTACCGCCCCAAGCTAATGGAGTTTTTGGTATTTGAGTTCAAGTTTTCGGAGGGGGAGGTAAAGGATTCCGGCCAACGGGAACGCCACCTCAAAACCGATGTCGCCTGATTTGGCACCGATGGGACCCTCGAACCATACTTGTTGCATACATGGAATAACGAGGGCAAATGAGAGAACACCTGCGGCCATAGCAGCCGCTCCCCACGGCAGACGCTTTGGATCGTTCCAAGCATTGTGGTCGTAGGAACCGAAATCGCCTTTGCGGAAGTAATAATGTTCGACGATTAAGATGGCACCGTAAGCACTTGCCCAGTACCCGATGAGACTCAGGAAGTTGGTTAATGCTGTATAGAATCGATGGGCGCCAACGATGGATAGTGGCAGCGAACTAACGGATTTCAGATAGGAGTCAGCGATAGATGACCAAAAAACTGAGCAGGATGGATTCACATTGCGGTGCCAACGATGGAGAAAACATATCGGGGGGCTTTGCTGAAGGACGGTACCAAAACTTGGAAGTTGAAGCAAATAGAGTAAAGTGTACAGGCGATATTTGCGGTAACGCTGAGACTCAGCATGACTGTGAGGAACTTGCCAAAACCGCCAACCGGACTAAGCATGGCTTCCAAAAGGCCGCCGATGTTGCCTGCCGTGCCGTAACCATCATTCCAACTAGGAACGTTGGGAGCAGCCATGACTGCGGCCGCTCCAAGGCACTCCAACACGATCTGAGATAAGTTTAGAATTAGGGATCAACGAACATGGAAAAAAACCACGGACGATAGGCACAACATAACCGAGATATGAGTACAAGAAGATCTTGTGACTGCATCACAGGGTAAAGGGTCAGTCAAAACACGTGGTGGCAAATAGAAGCAATACCTCGAAACAGTAGGTTCATAATACATGGTAAAATCCGAGGCCATTGCAGAGAACGTGATCACGAAACCTGCAATGACTGATGCAAAACTAAGAACGCTAGCCGCTGTGGGAGGTTCTCCCGAGAACGAGGGTGCATTGTACAGATGCTTCCCTCCAACGCCAAGAGCGACGATGAAAGCAAGGAGGACTGGTGGCCATGAGAGGCGCTCGTACCAATTTAGTACTCTGTAACCCATGAAAGATATCTAGGTGGTTACGGTTAGTCGTGTTGGCCACGGGGCGATGTAGTTCAGCCTGCAAGTACACGTACCACCAGCGCGACCAAGGCGATGATGACAATTCCGACCCTTGATGGACCACATAATAAGCAATGATGCAGAGCATGAAACAAACATACACTCACGTCCAACTCATGCTGCCGTTCGAAACACTAGCAAGGGCTTGACCGCCGAGAATAGAGTTGAGAATGTTAAAACCACATAATCCGATTAGGTTAAGAATAGCGGGTATCATGATACCGTAGTATCTGCACGAATCGATGAGCAGTGCAGGAGGGTGCTGTGGATGATTGAAACTCGCCCAAAGCTGTAACGAGAATGGACCATCTGCCGCATTCCGGTTCGAGGTCCCCATGTGTTACTAGGTAGATGTTAGATGAATGAAATGATCTGGGAGGAAGAGCGGCCATACAAGTACGCGGGAAGAGCACAAGCAAAGAGATTGAAGAATAAGATTATGAGACATGTATCACGGAGACTCAGGCCGAAAACGACTGGCCCGAGCGTTCCGGTTGAGAAGCTAATGGAACTTAGAAATAGCGCCGTGACCGAGGACGGAGAGTAACTCACGAAAGGATGTTGAAGTTCATCGAGAACCAGACGAAGAAGATCTTGTAGAACTGCCTGTCCGTCCGCTGCTCATAAGGGACTGGGACAATACCTGCGATCGGGCTGAGCGCGACAGAGAGTGGGATGGAACGAGAGACGGACCTCTCTCCTCGACACCCCAGCTGAGGAGGGCTCTTAGCCACGGAGGGGACTTGTTCTCCTCGCTATGTGCGGATGCTGCACCGGACTCGGTCTTTGAGGCAGCATCCTTCTCGACGTCGACGGACAGTTTCTCCTCTCTGAGGTCGGCCATGATTGGCAGTCGAGGGGTTAGCAAAAAAAGATGACGAGGACTGGAGGAAGTGGCCTATATAGCCTGTCACCCTAGCAAAGGCACCACCTGAGATAACATCAAACTGGAAAAAAATCCCCCTGCCTTGGTTTTTCTCCCATCTGACGCACCGGCTGATGCCAAACTAAAATATTCGCTTATCTTCTCACCATTTTCGGCAGCCCGATCCATTACCCCCTTTGGTAATGTGGCTGTGCCATACCCACGTGCCACTTTTTCGCACTCCGCCGGCGGTGGTCGCCTGCCGGCCGAACTAAGAGGGTTAGAGCAACTCGACGATGGCCGCCGCCGCTGTCCAACGACCGTATCGTGGTTCTCGGGTGTCGACCTTCTACCCAGTCAAGTCGGTGCCCCCTTTGTCTTCTTTGGAGAGCGCTTTCCAGCTGCAAGAGTACATATCGCTTCTTATTCGTCTCGACGTTCACGACGTCGATACCATTGTTTCATTACCCGGAAAGACTACCCATAAGGACAAGGACAAGGACACCGATGAGCCGGGCCAAGACGCTTCCGAAAGCGATGGAAAAAAGGTAGAGGACGGCGAACGCAAGGGCGAGCCATCCGTCGACCGTGCATGTTGGATTTACGAGCAATTGCGGTGCGTTCGGTCACTTTCATTTCGTACCTTGTTTGTTGATCCCACTTTTTTTCAGTCGCCTCGCTCTGGACCTCTCGCACCCCCTCATCACCGCATTGCAGCAAGAATGTACTCGAAGTTCTTGTCCACAGATGCAAGCCGGTGAATGGCTGTATTTGTGCGTTGCTCACGGGAACGATGAGGCCATGGAGGTTTTACAATTCGTCCTTGTTTGGAGTGGTTTATGTTCTTATGACGTGTCTCTTTTAGCAATGTTGCGCCATCGATTATATTGTCCACACAGTGGATAGTGCAACCGCTTTATTAAATTCCCCAAGAGCGTTTCCATCTCGGTAAAGTTTTCGCCCGCGTTTTCCCCCTTGATCAAACTCAACTTCATCCATCTTACCTCATCAGGCTCTCTATTCCACAGACCTCGCACCGTCATTTTTCCTCCCTCGCAAGAAGGCTCAGCCGGATCTTCTCGCACGCATATTTCCACCACCGGGAAGCGTTTCAACAAGCCGAAGCCGAGTCCTCGCTTTATGCCCGTTTCCTGAAACTCACCAGTCTTTTTGGCTTGGTTCCGGCAGAATTCTTGGTCATACCGGAGAGCGCCATCCAAGCAGATGGCAGGGGTCGAGAGGATGTTGAGCCACCCCGTCTGCTCGCTGCAGCAATTCATCCCAATTCCGATTCTTTCAGCGACAAGCCTGTTGAAGAGCAGACGCATTCTATACCTGCAGTGGATAGTGGGGCACAGGTCTACTTGCAGATGGAGGACATCAGTTCCACGGGAACCGCCAGCCCACGTCGAGTTGGCCGGAGTCGTACAGACACGATGATACTCAACGAAGCCCACTGTATAGCCGAGGAATTGGTTAAAGGTGCATCCGAGGACGAGATTGAGACCAGGACATTGGATACTCAGGTTGCTGAGTCGGGGCCGTCTCTTCAGGGCATGTGGACCGGTGAACAGACTGAGCTTCAGGAAATGGGCGATCCTCGCGTGGCAGAGGAGCCGGTTCCAACGGCCCCAGGGTCACCGCCAGTTGAAGTTCCCCTTATATCTCTTGTGGAACTGCCAGACCCCGCAGGACCCCCCTCCACTACCTATGTACAGTCCGAACCCATGCTTCCTACGCCCGAAACAATGGAAGAGACCCCCTCAACTACCGCTCCAAACGTTGCGATGGCAACTTCTGAACAGACCGCGGTGTCAGACGCCACGTCAACCACGGAAGCAAACGCGGAAAGCAGCCCCCCCGAGATCGAATCATTACAGACCCAGGATGCACCGAACTTTCTGCAGGAGTCAGATTTTCCCGAGATAAAATTGCCGGAGGAGCCGCAGTCAGCCCCTGATCCGGCCCCCGCGTTGACCGTTGTAGAAGCGGAAGAATCGCATCCAGCCCCTGTGGTGCCCGCGCCCGAGACGCTGGAGTTCTCACTGGACCTTAGTGAACCTCCACCTTCAGAACCAGTACCGCCAGAAAGTGACGTCACCGAGGAAGCTTTGACTGACGAGGTTGATGAAAAGGAGTAGTACAGGGAATGGTCGAGCTCAAACTTGGTATTTGACGTTCTTCGCGGCTCACGCTTGTTGCATGCCATCTCTCTTTCGCTGCTTACGCTTATCATGACTGCGATGGGATGCGCTCTTATTTACGATAGTAGATATCTAACACGTTGTTCGAGAGATGACTGATGCATCATGCATCATGTTATGCCTGAGCTTACGGGACAGCGCTGCGCCCTCGCTGGCCGCTCGCCATCAGACGGTTAGCCTGAAACGTTTTTAGATCACATGCCTATCCCACAAACGGAAACAAATTTACTTCACCATGTGGTGCCACGATCATATCGGGTAAGGGGACTGGGTCTTCAAGGACTCGTGAACTCATCGATACAGACATGCAGGTATACGTTCACATGGTCTCGAATTTTCATTATGCCCAGTCCCTGTCTAGCTGAATACGGTTTGGCACGGGTTTAGCATTACGAATTCGCGTGACGGCCGTCGTGATCGATTATCGGTTCTCGTGAGTTAGGGCACCCGAGTGGCGAGACGAGACGTATATATGTGTATGTACATGGCCAGATTGCGCACGCACGGGGCGGTAACCGATCATCATTCAATATTCAGTGAGCTACATGACATTCGTCGGATCCCCTCCTTATCGCAAACCGCATCGACAGCACTTGGACATGAATAATGACACACTTCTGACGAACACGGCATCTCTACCTCCAATATCACAGAGGTATTCCCTGATATGTCAATCCCGCGTCTGCCATCAGCCCATGGATGAGCTTCATGCCCTCCAAGACCCGTTCCTCGTCCAGGCGCCGGCCTACCACCTGCACACCGACAGGCAGTCCATCCATCGCCTCGGCATTGTACATGCTATAATTGTCGCGCTCGATGGCGTTCCGCGCACGGAATGATGAAGGTAGTTTATCGGTGATTTTGTTTACCCGAGTTATTGGCATTACCCCCGCGCTGTAATCAAGCTGACGTCCGCAAGGTCAGCGTTCCTATGTTTCACAAGAAAATGCCAAGCTCACCACATTGAACAAAACGGCATACCCACACGCCTTCCATCCGTGCCGCATACCTCCATGCGGAACTGCGGGCAACGCATTCGGGACGGTGAGTATGAAATCGACACCATTGTCTCCTGAAGAACCCCGGGTTTGGACACTTCGCCAGACTGTAAACCAGCGAACACGGTAATCCTCCCGTTGTGCTACAAGTTTATAGCATTCCTGTATGGTTTTTTCGTGGAAGTTTTCGACCAGACCAGCGTAAACTGGATCTCGGCGGATGTATCGTAGGTACCACGCGTATATTTTCTTGACGAAGCGTGGGAGTCTCAAAGCACGCAAGGCAGTGGTTATTCCCGCAGGAATTGTTTCGAAGGTATGGAACGGTTTCGAGAATAATTTCCCGCCGTCGGCGAACAGAAGCTGAGAAGCAATCTGTAAACCCTCATACGGGCGGGGTGAATTTCTGGCAGTTCGATTAGATACCAGGTGAAAGAAGTCAGGAAACTGCTCCCACAGCGTGACGATTTCGTGGCCATGCCTTGCAAGCACGTCTGTGACCATCTTCAGTGCCCTCAAACATGCCGGTGAGGGTGCAACGACACCTAATAGGACATTCAGAATTTTTTTTCTCCCCACTCATCAACGCCACCTACCGTCGTCCCACAAAACGCCCCACCTTATTGGACGATCTAGTGGCAGGTGGACTTCCCTCCACGGTAAATTGATTACCTTCTCACGTTGAATCAGCAGCCTAAAGATAGCGAACTGCTGTAGATGCTTACGGAATGGTCGTAGTCCCATGGTTTCATTTGGAACACAGCACGCCAAAAGGTCTCGAGATCTTCAAGCGTCTTTGCCATGGGACTCTGAACCCCAGCAACACCTTCTTGACCAGGGACGGTTGCGGTGCTTCCAGTCTTAGGGAACCTTTGTGTGCTCGACTTGATAGCGTAGACACCAGAGTAGTGAGAAGGGACTCTAACACTGCCAGCTACATCGGTCCCAATGCCTATTCTGGAGCCCCCGAATGCCAGCAGTGCACTCTCACCACCCGAAGATCCGCCGGGACTGTAACCTCGTTTATGGGGATTCTCAGTGACGCCGAAAACATCGTTAGTGGTCTCGTAGGAATATAAGGTCAAGGGCACGTTGGTCTTAACAAAAGGAATTGCGCCTGCATCATGAAGGAGCCGTACGATGGGGGCGTCGTTCGGTACGGGTGCGTTGGTGAACGCAGAGTAGCCCAGTGAGGAATCATACCCTTTGACACCAATCATATCCTTGAGCGAGACGGGCACTCCTGCTAAGGGACCGGACCGAATTGCCGTCCGCGCCCATTTCTCAGCTTCACCAATCATCACTTCTGTGAGACAGTTTGTCTGCGCCTGAGCTTGGATCGCCCTTTTGCCATAAGCGAGGAGGACGTCCACTGGGGAAAGCGAGGATGTCTGGACAGCATGAATGATGGATGAGATGGGCCGAGACAACAATCGCTTCTCCTGCGGTGATAATGGTTCATGGTAGGCCCGAGGTAAGGACGCAATTCGCTCCTCTCGCTCTCGGCGCTTGTCAAAACTATAAATCCTGTTTGAGCCCCTCGTACTACTGCAGTCAATCGCACTCACCATGCTCGACGGTGAGCAAGATACGAGAAGAGCATGTTATCCTACTGAATCGTGCTTTACCCTCGGAACGGCTCGTTGCAAAGAGTGAGCGGTTAAAAGGACCCGGAGGTGGGCTGAGATGTAACAGAAGAGTCTCGTCAGCATTCTCAAGAGCCTGGCTGCACTCGTGGGTGGGGACAGGCGCCCGGCGGACTACCAAATGAAGCAAACAGACCAGCCATGTGCCATGCCCAAGTCCTCGGTTCTCTCCAGCATCTTAGGACATGCGCTCCTGATGCCTTTATGCCCGAGTCAAGCACTGATGACATGAGTTCAAGTGTTTGTGGCAACTCGGAACTTCCAAATAGCTTATGTTCGAAGACATGTACTAAGCATGCTAGAGGAGAGCGTGGTCACAGCGCGATCGCAAGCTGAGCGCACCGAGGTGAACGAGGATTGGCAACTGCTTTGCCACAGTGTCTCCTGTCCTCAAAAATGCCACTTCTGACACCAAGACTTCAAATGGGGCGAGCAGGAGATCGTATATACCATTTCCAGCGCAGCGAGTACACCTTCAGGTCTGAGCCTTTTCTTTCTAGCGCGTGATCTGTTGCGAGGGAAGGGACGGACAACCATTCGAGAGCTTTGGCGTTGTCGCTTTCGCCCAGCGGGATTTCGACGTTGGCACGGAATTCGGAAGCGATGCAGTCAATTGTCGTCACTTCCCGTATTGAACTTCGCAGATACTCTCGTGACCGAAGCTTATTACAGTAAGGACTACATGTGTTGGTGATGGTACGAGGAGGGAAGGTCGATGACGCGTGGCGACTCATGAGTTCCTCCTCGATAGTACTAGTCTAATGTCAAATAGGCTGGTGGTGACATCATCACTCACTGAGACTTGGGTGGATAGCGTCTTCGGCGAGCTCTCAGGGAAATTACTTATTGAACTGCTCCACGCATCTACAGTACCATCAGAAATGATACGACGAGGCTCCGACTAGTACCCCACATTGGCAGCGACTTTCAAGAATTCCACACTACATTCGAGAAGCACTTCATACATGCCCTCATGACCGGCGTCGTAGCTGACCTCGGTAAGTCCACTATCACCGAAGTGGCGCGCGCACCTACTTCACTGGCACAAAGCTACATAAGACGGTTGCGTGAGAAGCAACGTGTATCGAAACAATGAAGGGGATGTACAAGGGCAGCGCCTAATATGTGATAGCTGCAGAAGCGAGAAAGAAATTAATGAAGACGCGACGCCATAGGCTGCTCACCCAAAGTGTCATGCCTCAAGCAAACGGTACAAGTGCTGGCAGCTTACTCCACACGAGTAATCCTTGCGCGTGGAGTGTCCTCTAAAACGTTCCGGATCCCGGTCGACCACACTCCTAGCTCCTTCTCCAGTGCCACTAATGTCTCGCGCACATCATCACCTACCGCGCCGCCCTCGGTTTGACGGCCGAACCCAATCAGTAACTCCTTCCTCGCTCGAAGGAGGGTCTCATAAGCGACCTTCAACCTCGCAGGTCCCGACGGCGGGAAAGACCCATTCATTGTCTGCGATCCAGGAGGGGATGGCTCATCCACGGCCAAGAGTTTTCCAAGTTCAACAAGCACCATAGCACGAACAGGATGTCCCTCGTCAAGTACGGCAGATAACCCAGCCGAATATTTTCCGGCAGTGCGAATAGTTTCATTTAGCACGTCTTGCGTTAGTGGCGTTGGGAATGAAGATATCAGAAGTGTTTGATGAAGCTTGAAAATTGCTAGCAGAGGGTGCGTGGACGGTGTCAGCCCAGCGGACATGAGCACGGGAATAATGTTTGTGGTCAGTATTTTCGCTTTGTTGTTGTCTGGACAAATTTTAAAATAAGTTCAATCCGAGTATATGAAACTTTACATACCTTTCAAACTCGCCGCCTTGTCTAATGCCTCCTGCCCCACACGAGCTGCATCCATTACTGCATCAGGATCGCTAATGACCGCTCGACAGCTGGTACAGCGAGATATTCGGTTCTCTGCCAAATGATCAGTGACTCGGTTCTCGTCTCGTCATTTCCCACTTACTTTCGGTTGGTAACGGACACATGCCTCCGCAAGCCTTGGGACACCACGTAGCTTCACGTGGGTCTACTTCACTGGATTCAATACAAGCTTTACAGCAACACTGGAAGTTGTATGTTTCTGTGAGAGCGTTCTGTCGTAACGATTTTGGAAGCGTCGTGTCTACGTAAGACATCAAAATCTGGCATCGAAAATCAATTTGAGGTATGATGCAATGAATCGGATCCATACCTCTTCACCTGGAGCGATATTTCTGAGTGCGACGACCTTCACCAACGGCTCGTTCCCTGAGTCTTTTTTACTACGGGGGAATACCACGACCACGTTCGGTGCACAAGAGTGATTAATGAGAGCAACTAACGGTGAGACGGCGACTCCGATGGGGGTCAGCGACGGCGTAGTCAGTGCGATCGTATTAATGATAAACTAGACAGTTGCCATCAGCATAGTGTAAAAATAATCATTGCGATCCCAGAACTTGCCCGTGAAATCACGTCAACAAGGTCTGCCGTGGACATGATGCCATAGTCTTCCAGCTCGGTTGGGGAAGATGCCCCAAGGTAACGAACGATAGACTGTGCAAGGTGTGTATGTCCTTCGACAGCGGATGGATGGATAAGTTTTCTGTCTACGTAGGGTGACCCATTAAACGCGAGTTCAGGGTTTGTCAAACCGTCCCAGAGACGCACTGGATTGCATTGCCTGAATCTCTTTCGCCTGACATGCCCGTCAGCTGTGCGTGTTTCGCTCATAAGGCTCCATGAAATCCATACCCAAATGCTACCAGTGCCTTTGCGTTTGACCTGCCACAAGATCCTGCCCAAGCATCGAACAGCGTCGCTGGGAACAGACACTTTCTCAGAAGGCGCTTCAGTCGACCAATTCTGGACCGCGGCACACTCGGACTTGTGGATTGGCCAGTCACCATTTTGACAGGTCTTCAGCGTTATAAGTCAGTTGTCTCTCGAGTTCACTTCAAGATGCTACTTTTTCAAGGAAACGAAAAATGTATCCGGTACTTACAGGGGTACAGTACCACACCTTGCGGCACCCACTGCACCGTTTGAGTCCGGAAGCGGGTGTTCCAGCGCATCCAGAACAATGGGACTCAAGATATGTGGTAGAGAGCGTGAACACGTGTGGTCGTAAAGATAGGATAACGTCGCCTTTGCGATGGTTAGGCGAACTACGAACTAGTTTCATTTACACTCACCAGGTCTTATGTTCGTAGACCCCTGATGCCACAAACCTCGTCCGATACCGGCGGACTCCTTCATTGCGATTCGCGAGGGAAGCTCCTTGTACAATCCACCTTCCGGAAGTATGCGCCTATGCTCATTGTCATGTAGAAATGTACGCGCCGTAGCCGATGGTGCAGCGGAACCTGCGGTCTCTGACATCGGAGAGCGTGTTACGCTAACGTCCATTGATACATCTCCGGTGTAATTTGAATGTCCTGGTACTCCAGGCACTAAAATTGACTCTGATGCGGGTAGTCGAGTATCTTCGTTCGTCTGTGTCTTGGCTGTTACTTGAGGCGGAAGAGGTGCTGAGGTGTGTGGAGTATCATGATTGGACGGGCACGACACATACGTTCTCCTCGATTTTGATTGTCTCTTGGACTTCAGATCAACGAAGGACATCTGTTACTTGAGACCAGTAGAAGAATTAGACTGTGCTTTGTGATGTCTGGGGGGGAAATGTTGGACGTTGATTATCAACTTCTCGTTGGACCAACAGTAGCGACACGCACATTACTTAGGCATATGTACGACTCGGATTGATGACATTTATTGACGTTAAGGACGCAGTACAGTCGTACATTATAAAGTAATGGGGTTACATCGAAGAAAAACGCTCTCTAACTCGAGTAGCTATAAGCCCACTCGATCAATACTGACTACAAGTATCTCGATTTCACTATGCAATACTCATCAAGCTTCCGACGAAGGTCAAGATCTAATATAACTGAGGTTAAACGCAGGTGTGAAGACCCGGACCTGACTTACCAAACGAGGCCGGACGTCCACGATATCCTCCGGGACGAGGAAAATCAACGCGTTCATCTTTCTTGCGATGGAAATGGCCAATTTGGCTAATGTTCACCGACCCACACTTCAGCGGCCCGTCCACGCGAGGGAATCTCATGACGTACCGTTTTGTCTCCGATCTTCATACGGACCAGTTTCACTGACGTTAATGACCAGCGCCGGATCAACAATGCCCGGCTTCAGTCCCTCGAGGAGGTTGAGGAAGAACAAGCCAGTGGTGAGAGAGGGATCCTTGAACGACCGGATGGGTCGAACGCCAGGCTTGCCCTTTTGAGCAGTGCTATTGGCCCACTTCAGCATCTCTGTGTCGCTCATGGGTCGGCCGGACCCTGATAGTGACGTCAAGGTCTTGGTGATGTTCATCCTGCGAACGAAATATAAGTCGTTGCCAGCATAGAGTCCTAGAATGGACCTTGCCTCATAAGTTGCCAAACAAGACCTAGGACGAGAGTCTTCTGCCCATCGACAATGTCCGAACCTTGAATACCCACGAGGTGCATTCCATTCTGCTTTCCGAGTTCGACGGCGTAGTTTGTATTCTCTACCTGCTTGAAACGGGAGAGTGAGCTTTGGTTTGGCTTTACACCAATATCATCTTGCTCCTCGTCTTCCAGCATAGTGGAGGGAGGGGCTTGAACGCCTCCTTTGGGCTTTGACACCCGCCGCCAGACGACGGATCCAGAAAGGATCTTGTCGAACGCTTGCAGGATGATAAGACCATCCTTGAGGTTCTCAAACAAATTGTAAACGCCCGGCTCAACCCCCAATGAGTTGAGCCAGAGGGTGAACACTCGGGCCTCGCGTTCTCCTTCCGCGTCGAAGTCTTCTACCACGCCGTAGTCCTTCGCCTCCTGCTCATCAAGAGGGGCCAGGCCAGGCCACGTATTGAAGAGATTGGCAACAAATGCAAGGTTTAGACGAGGGTT
Source organism: Pisolithus thermaeus (assembly GCA_024663475.1). NCBI lineage: Eukaryota > Fungi > Basidiomycota > Agaricomycetes > Boletales > Pisolithaceae > Pisolithus > Pisolithus thermaeus. The sequence goes on along the minus strand of JANFAF010000156.1, from coordinate 37,233 downwards.
ACCAGCGACAAGCGATGAGACCGTGAGGTACTTTCTGCAGTTGATCGCTGCGGCATTCTGCAGTACCTGTTCCGCACGCTGCCTGATATCCCTCGTCTGCAGAGGGGCGAGAGAACATTGTTCAGGTTTGAGTTGATTGAGGAGGACAGTGTAATTTTCGCCGTCGCAAACGTCGCGACTGAAGTTGTTGACTCTGGTAATGGGTTCTGGTGAGATGCATCAACTCGTAATTTCGAGAAAGGGCGGCACCTTCTCTTCCAACCAGCGGCCTTCAAATGGTAGTTAAACCAGCGCAGAAGGATTTGGTCCGGCGTAAGGCGAAGGAGATCGTCGATGGTTTCACCATCCTCACACAAGCGGTACAGTTCTGGATGGAGTTTGATATCGACTTGTGCGAGGAGACCTCTGCGGATGATTTGCCAAATAAGCCCGAGGATCAGATGTTCCCTCCCTTCAGCAATGTCAGAGGGTCCGATATTGACGACGGAACAACCAATAGCTTTGGCAGATGTAATGACGATGTTGTTATTCTCAGTCATTTTGAACGCATTTAGTGGCTTTCGAGCAGTGGGTATGTTCAGCACACGGGTGTCGATAGTGTCCGGTACAGAATCGTTGATGAGTTTACAGAGAATGAGACCGTCTCGACATTCGTCAAAGATTTGCATCGTTGTCGTCGGAATGGGGAACCGGCTCCCAATATCTGAATCGTTTTCAATGACCTGAAGCGTGCATGAGCATCGGATACTAAAGTGATGCAGGAATACGTACTCCATTGATGTGGTTCGTGAATTCCGTTCGCTCATCCTCGTTGATCGTATGACTGACGTTCGCGTTCGATCCCTGGACTGTCACTTTTCCGGCCCTCGTAGGCAGAACAGAGACTTTTGACTGTGTCCGCAGCTTGGCGTTGAGCTAAGTGGGCGGTGTGAGATGCGAATGTGTGACATCATCGGAGGGCAAGACGCACTTCGACCCAGTCTTCGAGCTCGACCTTGCCACTGGCGTCGACGGAAACATGTTTCAGCGTTTCACGCGCTTGGTCGTATGATTCGCCGCTCTGCTGAAGTGCCTGCAAGACGGAACTCTTATCTACGCGACCTGGGGTGTCAGTATGGATCGCGCTGGAAATAATTTAATGATTCAATGTGGCGGGTAGACACAGACAGAGACGCACTTGAAGCGACTGATGAGATCGAACATCTCATCCTGGGTGACTTCGGGATACTTCTTCTGTAGTCTGAGTGCCTGCATCGGCGACGATACGGTGGTCGGTGGGGGTGGAGATGAAGGTGACGGTGACGACGGCGGAGAGAATTGGTTTGATCTGGGACGCCACTTGACTGGCGTGCTGCGGGTGCCCGTCAACATCACCATCGTTGGACTTTGCTGTCTCTGCTGGTACAAGGCTCTCTCGAACGATATTTGTGGGGCCCGTTCGTCACTCTATTTCTATAAGTACCTGCTGGCAGGGCCCAGGCTGCGCATGGGCACGCAGTACCTGCGCCGGAACCCGGTGGAGCCGTTTCTACTCTTTTCATTGGCGCAGCCGGGGGTCGAGGGCAGCGTACTGCCTCGCTCACTGCACTGCGGAACCTTACTCTGGCGATCTTTGTCTGGCACTTAGCATCATTAAGTGGCCTTCAGTAGCTGGACTTTGGCTCTTCCTCGGAGGTTACTTCAGTGCTCAAATTACTGGTTCTTCTGACGCCTCAAAACGAAATGGATGGATTTCAAGGTAAGAACTCATATACGATGGAATGCGCTTCTGATCGTATAATCGTACGAAGGATATCGAGGATAGGGCCAGATATGGCTATTTCTTTGCTGTCGTTGAGCCTGTTGACAAGGGTTTAAGTCACTGGAGGCGAGATGTGAGGGAGTCACTGGCCGTGCTTGTTGTACTTATGCGCGTTCTTATTCATAGCGGGTGGTCTAGATGGAAGACAATGTCAATCTGCCAATACCCACACGAGACATCGGCACAGGTACCTCTTTGATTTCCCCTCACTTTGCGTTGCATATCAGTACCAAGGACGCGTGGAAGTTGAATAATTTCAGTGGTCTCACCTACTCTTAGGTTGCTTGGGTTTGGCAGGCGTGACAACGTGTCTACAACAGCGAACGAGTGAATCCACACCCGGTTGAAGCGAGAAAGATGATACCCACAGGCAACAGTTCGCCGTCGCCTTACAGGGCTCCAGCGCGGCAAGCCTTATTCTGCGTGTGAGTTCGGGTTCTTCCTGCGCGTCGTCGCTGCAGGATGGATAATTACTACCAAGACACGGTAAGGATCCAATCAACTTACTACCGATCTTCGAAGGGCATGGTAGATATGTAAGGGTGAGTGTTCGTTGAGCTGCGATACTCTCGGGCGCGTCCCTTCTTTATTGAGGAAGGCTGCACAGCAGGTTACCAAAGCAAGCATCTCAAGGGACAGCCGACAAGTGGGCCTTTTCTTTCCAATGAAGAACCGTGCACGCCGGTGTAAACAACTCTAGCAGGAAAATGGGTAGCTTCCGTCCCCTGGTAGACTTGACACACCAGGGGGTTGATAGGCCCTGCTATGTACGTGTCCCGACCATGGTATACGCTTGGCTGACGTTATGGGCATTGAGACCCCATTCAGCGAGTGACTCCTGTGGTGTCAGCCTCAAAGTACATCGTGCCATACACATGACAGGGCTAGTATATTATCCAGGTTATATAATGCAGTGAACTACATGCAAGCAGCGGTGCACTCGTTATCAAGAAGCAAATAATGCAATGATCGCTGTGTTTGTTACTTTGACACGGCTTGACAAGTGGGATCGACTCATATTGTTGGGGTTGGCGCCCATGGTTCAAGCGACCGGAGGTACGCAGATGTGAGATCAGTTCATCTTGTTACTTGCGTTGATGCATCTTTGCAGGTACCCGTCACGACCGAGACCGAGACCGAGACGGCTCATGGCCAGACCATCGGTGAAGAGCGTAAGCAACTACATGGTCAATCGCATCTCCCCTACGATTCGATATCTTACTTCCTTGTTCATTACGGGCAGCGAAGAGATAGGTGGACATCTACGGTCTTCTTAATCTGGAGCATGGGTTTAAACGTATGATATCTCGCCCCTTCCTTGGCAGATAGGTCTGCCACACCCTTACCGCAAGTACCAACATCCGTTTCGGTTCTGAGGATAAAATCTACATTCTTGTCAGCCCAACTGATGTTTCGATAATCAAATGTAATGTTAATGATCTGCACGGTTGATTCATACCCCAAGAACCACATCTAAGTACCCTGTCCAGGACCGTCCGTCACCTGTTGATGCTCTACCTGGGTCCAACGCACAACACTCGCACAAGTCCTTCTTCACCACGCATTCAATGTGAGCTGTCGAACGTTGGATATGCCTGGTAACGGCCCCCAACCTTGATTGCGGACCGTAGGTGACAAGGGTCAACGCGTAAATTATGAACACAAAGAAAGTACGGCGAGCGGGCGTCGCCGACTCACCGGGTGGATACAGAATCCAGATGGCTGGCGGGTCAACGTTCAACGTTCAACGACTGCAGTCTTGCATGAATGAAACCGTCTTCCCGCACTAGTATGGTAGACTCTTTCAGAATGACTAGGCTGGTCTGTATAAATGGCTTACACTTCATGGAAATCAATGCAATGATACGACTTTCATAGAAGCTCCTCACCGAGGAAAACTAGACCACTGGCTTCTGTGAGGGCGGGACTTACCGTAAACTGTAACCCTATCGTGGCCTCACGAGGTAACAGGAACGGTTTGCGGGTAGGGGATATTTCATGCTAACATTACACCATCTTATCTCGTGGCCAAAAAAAAAGGCAACTGTGGAACTACTAGAATTGCACCTCTCCCTTCCTCCGCGACGCGGTGGTCCTATCAAATGTCGGAACGGCCGCGACATCGATAATAGCCATCTCACGCACGCCGGGGTGCCTTTTTCCACCCTTTGGGGTCTCCTCGTCCTCCGAAAGCTTCGGGGAGTTCCTGAAGTGGACAGCATTGATAGCTAGATCTGGCTTGGGATCAGAAGCCTGGGCTCGGAGGTATTGCCGGGTATTCAGCGACGCTAGAAGCGAGTTGGCGTATACTGTTCAATAGTAAGGTGAACTGTGCTATCCATCGCTTTCAGGGCACGGAAGACTGACGTTTTCCAATGTTGAAGTCCAATCCCACTGCCCATGCATCTTGGTTATCAACGATCTAGAAGAAGTGTGAGAGCGGTACGGTCATAAAGCAATACGTCATACATACGGTGACGAGCTCTGCAACGGTGAATATTCTACAACGACAATCCTGAATCAAGTCGCGGTTACAAGTGAAAGAGAGATCAAACTTACAAAGTCAGCAAACAACGGTTAACAGCATAGATTACGAGCGTATTCAGGATATGCTTCGTTCTAATCAAGGTTCGTTAGGAAGGAACCATTGGACACAGACCGGTGGAGTCACCTTGGGAATGCGGAGTGAGAACCATTGTCATACAAAAGTATGCAAAGTGACAGCGTAATGAGAACCTCGCCCAGTACGATGGCCGCCGCACAGGGTATCAAGGCGTAAGACTGGAAAATGATGACCCGTGAGTTGGTAAAGCGATTTCTCTGTTAACAGAACAACCCTAATCCTTGGAAGGAAGCTGAACGCGTCATTGACGGATCTATATGCGGTCATCAATATATCCGTGAAGATGGTAAGACGAGTTGAAGTACACCAGAACGACAGTCTCTGCTTCTAGATTAGCGTAGCTCTCTCTCGGTGGAAGAAAAGAACAAACCTACGCCAAACCCTGCTGAAATATCATTATACATATCTCGTGAGCGAAGCCGGAAACTCACCGAGATGAGTGAATACGGATAGTATCTGTTACGGTCCGAGTCATACGATTGGACGTCATTTTTGTCATCACAAGCAAATACACTCACAATTGGAGCGGTCACCAACCACTTCACTTGAGGGCGACAAACTGAATGCCTATCAACAGTGTCCTCAGACACGGGTTGGAGGAGACGTACGGTAATATATTTTATATGCAAAGAAGCTAGCAGCATTTGGTTTATTTATATGAAAGTCAACCCACAAAAGATAGTCACTTGCCATTGAACTGCAGAAACCACAAGCAACTGTAATACGGTTAGTCCTGTTGAGAGATGATTCTTGAGATAAAAGGGAGCACATTCATGAGAAGTGATGCCTAAGCGGGTACAATATTGTATATCAGCACCCTATAGAATCTATGGTTGGCATACCGGGAACGACCTGCCATATCCCATCAGTGGAAAGCAGCCTTAAAATGGAAGATATAAGAACCAGACAATGTACTCCAAACTCGTTGGGACAGCGTAGTTTGTTATCTGCAGAGATTGAGCACGACAGTAAGAAGGAGCAGTCACACTGGTCTCACCAGGTAATAATACAGGGCATGGCATACTATCCAACCTTGAGCCGTGTATTGACTTGGACGCGACAAACACTCACCGAACGAGATATGTAGGGTGTCAAGGATCCTGAGTTCATGTGAGCAGATTTGATAGGAGTCCAAAGCTTGCCTAACCCACCATATAGCGATGACCAGGAACTTTGTCGTCGAGGCATCCTCAGAGTAGTACATAAAATACATATACGTCTATATAACCGGTAAGCAGAGCATCATAGCCTAAACATTCCGGTTAAAACGCCCCTGCAGAGTTGTTATGCCATATAACCTTGACGTTAAATAAGGACATCAGAGGGGAGGCGTTCTGTGGTCAAGCAAGGTAACACGCACATGGCGGAGACCAAACCTTCAAAGAGGATAGAACCTATCGTGAACAAATGAGCGGACAAGACCACGTTTGGCCATGAAAGGTCGTCACCAAACCCGTTCGGGATGCCCATTTCGTTTGGGCAAATAGAATAAGGAGAGCTCGTTAACGGACCTGCTGTAGGGTGTGGAGGGGAAAACGATCGAGGGTAGTGAGGGGGTTTTGATCCGATTGTGGAGCAACCCAGCCCTGTGCTTAAAGGGCGAGAATTGGGTTAGTATGATCTGAGGAACTTGCATCACTCGATCAGCGTTTCTTGGTCGGTGTGATGGAAGCCCTCATAATCTCGGCATCGAGACCCCAGCTGGTTACCCATCATCTCCATTGCCTCCGTTCCATCTACTTGTCCGGGACCTACAACGTCACCTCGCATTGCGCGGACTAGCTGCATCTCTTATTTGTTAAAGAGGGATTTTAGTCGTTCTGCAGTGGTGTTGGGCTCTGGCAAGCAAGGTTGTCACCCGGACAGTCCGCCGCTGGCGGCAACTTCAGACGCGGTCACGTGAAACAGCAGCTTAGCCGGTTGCACCTATCGGCCTTGCGATGATTTTACTTTTCACATGCGCACCTCCCAGCTGCTATCCGAAATCGCAAAGCAGAGAGAAATTCATTGGGATCGGATCACTGCTGGTAGGCGGTTTTGATATTCTTTTTCTGGTATCGTGTTCTGGATCTTTGCAGCAGCCTTGCAACGAACGCCTGCTATGTTTTAATGCATCTGGCCTCCTTGCGACATAAGGCGGTCGCCAAGCGGTAAATTTCGTGACTTCTGGCGATTGCAGCATCCTATGTCAAGGCTGGACAGGGAAACTGAAGTGAAACGAAACACTACAATCTCCAGCATCCGTCGTTGGTGGCAACTGTATCAAATCATGGCATTGTAAAGAATATCACAGCCTTGGTTGATGTTCCTTCGATGAAGGACTTCCATGTTTCAAATGCATCACCAAGGCCAACTTCATCACTGACAGTGGCTTTCGGAATGCCTTCAACGACCGCCGCTCGTGGCCATTTCCGATTTTGAATTGCCTTCATCGCGTCAGTTCCAGCCGTCGCTATCTCCCATCACTTCCATCACTTCCACCGTTATCGCCACATGCGGCCTCGTTCGTACTTGCAACTCCAAGTTCCTCTGCGCAAGCGTGGGCTGCTCCGGTTGACTCTTCGACCAACACGCTCTCAATGTGCCTTCAAAGCAACTGGCTCAACGATGGCTAGTCCTGAATCTGAATTACCTTCATTGCAATTCGCATCGTGATCCCGAACACTGATCGCCGTGCGCAACCTCATTGATCCTTACAACTCCATGAACACTGGCGTAGGTGTGGGCTGTTCAAGCAGACCCTCAGACCAACGCGCTTGGTCGTATCCACCGGTTTACATAGGAACCATATCACCCCCCTCCGACGGCTTTCGACCGGCACGTCGCGCTCCACTTTCAAATGTATATATGTATCCTGTCAGATTATTCCAGATCATGATGCCCTCATGTGGATGGATGTGGGTTCAGCGGGGTCGCAGTATATAGTGTCATTTAGTCATGCTCAGTGATACGCTTCCTCACTTGTGCATGAGTCATATCTGCCTGAGCCGTGGATACTCTTGACAATTCATCAACAAACTTACAGGTATTTGGGAAGAATCCGGAGCAAGCGGACCCAGGTGTTCTACGTGAGACACTTGAGGGTTTGCAGTGAACCTCGCCCGTGGCAAACGTCACATGTTCGTGGACACGCTGGGGTATGAGGACACTTACGGTCGAATCCGGATACACTCCGGACTACCACTGATTGGTTAGACACGATGTAGGCCTTGAACTTGCGAACCTCTACATGTTACGCAGCTCACTCGCGAGGGACATGTGAAACCCACAGGGATTAGCTACACTCGGCTCTGAAGATCAAATCTGCATCCTTACTGATCCAGCCTTCCGACAATCAAATGTGATCTGCATGGTCGATTCATACCCCAAGAACCACTTAACTAGGTGGGCCAACAGCCGCAGTCTTATCTTCCCTCGTCAGCATGATAGAAACTGTCAAACTGGCCAGACAGGTCAGCATACATGACTTATACTTTATGGAAATTAACGCGATGATACGACTTTTGCTGAAGCTCTCTCACCGAGGAAGAGTAGACCACTGGCTTCCATGAGGGCGGGCGCATCAGTAAACGGGATTTTAGTCAGAACTAAACCGGTTTGTGACCAGTCCTGACCAATAGTGCCGGTTCCCTGATGTCGGGACTTACCTTATATTATAACCCTGTCGTGGCCACATGAGGCAACAGAAACGGCTTGCAGGCACGGAATATTTCATGCTACTAACATTACACCATTTTATCTCGTGGCAAAAAAAAAAGAATGGTAACTGTGAAACTACTAGAATTGCACCTCTCCCTTCCTACACAACACGGTGGTCTTATCAAATGTCGGAACGGCCGCGACATCGATAATAGCCATCTCACGCACATGGAGATGCCTTTTCCCATCCGTTAGGATCTCTTTGTCCCCCGAAAGGTTCAGGGTGTTCCCAAAGTGGACAGTTTTGACGGCTAGATCTGGCCCGGAACCAGACACCTGAGATCGGAGGTACATATTGCCGGGTATTCAGCGATGCTAGAAGCGAATTGGCATATACTGTTCAAATTAAGCTAGAGCGTGCTATCTATCACTTGCAGGGCATAGAAGACTAACATTTTCCAATGTTGAATTCGAACCCCATTGCCCATGTATATTCATTTCCAACAATCTGACGGAAGTATGAGAGCAACACGGTTATAGTACAGTGCTTCATACGTACGGTGACACACTCCGCAATGGCAAATAGTCTCCAATGACACTCAAGTCACAGTTACAAGCCAAAGAGGGGCACACTTACAAAGTCAGGAAGCAACGGTTAACAGCATAGATGACAAGCGTATTCATGAGGTGTTTCGTTCTAAGCAGGGCTTGTTAGGAATGAACCACGGACACAGGAAAGTGGAGTCACCTCGGGAACGCAGAGCGAGAGCCTTTTTCATACAAGAGTATGCAAAGTGACAGCGTAATCAGAACCTCATCCAGTACACGGGTGGCCACAAAAGGCATAAGACTGGGAACAATGGCTCGTGAGCTAGTAGAGCAATATTTTTATCGATAGGTCTACCCTAATATTCAGAAGGGCGCTAATCGCGTTATTGACGAATCTATATGCAAATATTAGTGCTTCTGTGAAGACATCAGGACAGGCTGAAGTACATCAGAACAGCTATCTCTGCTGTTTAATGAGAGTAGATCTGTCGTGACGAAGGGTAAGGACGAACCTATGCCAAACCCTGTTGAAGTATCGTCACACATTCTCTGTAACCTACGAAAGAGTCAATGACTCACCAAAAAGGATGAGCGTGAGTAATATCTACAATAGCCATGTGATTGAACGACGTTTTCCCCACCACAAGCAAGCGCACTCACAATTGGGGCGGTCACCAACCACCTCACTTGGGGACGACAAACTGAATGAATCTCAACAACGTCCTCAGATGCAAGTTGAGTGAGACGTACGATAATATATTTTATGTGCAAAGAAGCTGGTAGCATTTGGGTTATGAGGGTCAACCCACAAGAGACAATCACTTCACCATTGAGCCGCAGCAATCACAAGTGCCTGCAATACGTTTAGATCTAGCGACAAATAGTTCTGGAGAAGAATGGAGCGCACATTCACCACAAGTGACGCCTAAGTGGGAAAACACTGGAAATCAGCACCTTGTAGAAATTTTCGCTCGCTTACCGGCAATGACCTGTCATACATCATCAGTGGAAAGTAGGTTTGAAATAAAAGGTTTAAGAACCAAACAAGGTATTCCAGACTCGTCGGGACGCCGTAATTTGTTATCTGCGGAGATTGAGCACAGCAGCTCAGGGAAGGAGCTGACACGTTGGATTCACCAGGTAGTAATATAGGACATGGCATACTAACCAGCCATTAGCCATGCATTTACTTTAAAGCACTAAAAACTCACTGAACGAGACATGAAGGGTGTCGAGAATCCTGATTTCATGTGAGTGAATTTGATGTGTCCGAAGGTGGCCTGACTCACCATATGGCAAAGACCAAGAACTTCATGGTTGAGGCATCCTCAGAGTAGTGCATGAAGTACAGATACGTCTGTAAAACCGGTAAGCAGAGTACTAGGCTGAGCATTCCAGGTTAAACACCCCTGAAGAGTCGTCAGGCCGTATAACCTTGACATGGAATCAGGGTGTCAGAGGAGAAACGAGCCAAGATCAAACAAAGTGATACATACAAAGCAGAGACCAAACCCTCAAGGAGAACAGAGCCTATTACGAGTAGATAAGCAGACAAGACCACGGTTGGCAATGAAAGGACTTCACCAAATGCGCCAGGGATGCCCATATTGTTTGAGTAACTTGTATAAGGAAAACTCGAACTAGCTGCACGGTATATATGGGGAGGTGATCAACAGCGGCGAGGGCGTTTGATCCTCCTGTGAAGAAACCGCCCCCTCGAATTTATGTGAGGAATGAAATCGATCAGTACTTGCCACCATGCGGTGGAGCAATAAGTTTTTTTCAGCGCTCGACATTTATAAAAAGCACTTTCCGGACACTTCAAGCCTAAAGGAAGCGGATGCTGTACTGTGATTCAGGCGTATTGCAGATGATCCCCATCAGACAATAGCCTGATGCCACCAGAATCTCCACATTCCCGCAGCGATACTGCGCTCCACATGGACATCGGAATTACAGTTAGTTACCTATCACATTCGCCAGTCCTTCGCCAACTTCTTTCCATGTGCTTTGCAGGACTGCTGTGGTGTGTGCGGTCATAGGACAAGGTTGTGCCCAAGCTTGTACTACCCACAGCTGAGCCAGGCTGTGTGACTCACTGTCTGTTCCATTTCAGTAGTTTTTGAAGGAACGACTTATCGTTGAGTTGAAACGCACTGGAATTTGTAATACTGCATCGGCCCTCCGGGCAGCCCAGCCGCGTCGACCTTTTTGCGACTTAGATATACAGTATGTAGTGTCAACGACTCACTGGGATTTGTAATACTTCTCATAGGCAAGCAGCAGGAGGGCGAGCCACCATGCGAGTCCGTAAGCTCTGCACGACCGTGGCGCTAGATGCGAAGAGCTATGAGACTCGCCAACTGCGGCACAACGACAAGGATCCTTCTTCAAGTTAAGACTACCGGCCCCCGGGGCTTCCAAACCGAGCGGTCTGCTGTTTCGAGGTATGTTGTAGAAAGCTTTCTCATACACTACACTACATCGGCCCTTTTTGTGCGGTAGGGATTAGGCACGGAAATGTCGAAGTAGACGAACGGTGTATATGAGCAGTAGGACCAAAGAAACTAAGGAGAACTGAACGTAGCACTGGTGTCGCGTCTTTCTGGACCTCTAAGCATATGCTCTTTGGCATCGGACTGAATCCTTACAACGATCTACCAAGCTCCAAAACTTCAGTATCTCTTGGACTACTAGTAGTAGACCGAAGACTTGACAGAAGACGATCAGCGGCTCTCGACCGAAAGAACTCCAACTTAAGGAACTATTGGCATCTCTCCACGCTCTGCAGCGAGTTTTCCTTCGCATACGTACTCCCGGTTTTATCGAATCACCAAACAACGGGACATGCAGTGGGATCAGTTACTGCTGGTAGGATGGTTTTGGTATTCCTCCGGGCTTCCTTTTTTTCTCCGTTGGCATCGTGTCTGCAGTGGCCTTGCAACGCACACCCCCCTGCCATGCCAATGGAACATCGCTTGCTCATTTTGCGTCAGGCTGGTCTCCTTGTGCCGCGGGGAGATCATCGCAGATAGCGAATGTAGCGACTTCTCGAAGCTGACCGGCGAAATTGGACTGCGACAAACGATTGTAACCTTTTGATGGAAGTTTTATTGAATCCTGGTGTCGCAAGAATATCACAACCTTGGTAGATGTCCCTTCAATGAAAGACCTCTACCTTTCGAACGCATCACTGATGCCAACTTCAGCATGCCTCCAAAATAGCCAGCTGAATGATGGTCCCTGGCACTGAATCTGATATTGCCTTTTTCACACCGTAATCCCGACCGCTGATCGCCGTGCGCAACCTCATTCGCCCTTGCAGCTCCAATAACACTGGCGCAGGCGTGGGCCGTTCAGGCAGAACCTCGGAAGTTTACCTGGGAACCATGTCGTCCTTGACCACTAAGTTAGCTTCTGTGAGGGGGTGAGCCTTACCGTACGTTATAACCCTGTCGTGGCCTCACGAGGCAGCGGAAACGGCTTGCAGGTACGAGATATTTCAGGCTCACATTACACCATCTTGTCTCGTGGCGGTAAAGAACGAATGGTAACTGTGGAACTACTAGAATTGCACCTCTCCCTTCCTTCGCAACCCGATGGTCCTATCAAATGTCGGAGCGGCCGCGACATCGACAACAGCCATCTCACGCACGTGGAGATGCCTTTTTTCATCCTTTTGGGTCTCTTTGTCCCCCGAAAAGTTGGGAAACAGTATTGCTTGCTCATTTGCATTTGGTCACCTTGTGCCGCGAGGCAATCATCGCAAGCACTAGCGAATGTAACAACAAGTTCTCGAAGCTGACCGGAGGAAATGGATTGCAACGAAAGATTGTAACCTCTTGACGGAAGATTCATCGAATCCTGGTGTCGCAAGATTACCACAGCCTTGGTGATGCTTCTTCAATAGAGGACCTCCATCTCTCGAATGCATCACTGATGCCAACTTCAGCATGCCTCCAAAAACAACCGGCTCAGTGATGGTTAGTTTTGAATCTGATATTGCCTTCATCGTATCGTGATCCTGAAGACTGATCACCGTGCGCATCCTCATTCGCCCTTGCAGGTTTAAGAACACTGGCGCAGGCATGGGCTTTTCGAGTAGAATCTCGGACCGACGCGCTTGGCCGTATTCACTGGTTTACCTGGGAACCATGTCGTCCCCCTCCGACGTCTTTCGACCGGTATGTCGCGCTCCGCTTCCAAATTTATATATATCCCGTTAGATCATTCCAGCTCATGACGCCCTCGTCCGGACGGACGGGAGTTCATCGGGGACGCAGAGTAGAGTGTCGTCTTGTCCCGCTCAGCAACACGCTTCCTCACTTTCGCATCCAAATCCCTCGTACATATCTTTTATTCGATTTTCCAAAGTCCTTCGGCGTGTGGGTACTTCAGGAGACGATGGCGGTAAATTACGTCCACGGGACAACCATGGCATCTCCGCGGCAGAAAGTGCCTACTCGGCCCATTGAAGACCACCTCGCTACGTACTTCTCCAACTTCTCATTGGTACGTGCATAGTACTTTCGTGAAATCGCAACTACAGCAACAGTTTGTGTCTTGGATCAGGTTCTACGTTGCCTTCCGTTTGCTTGCTCTCTCTATAAGCAACGGGTCCTACGGGTTCAGGAGACGATGCTCATCCGCCTGAGCCATGGGTACTCTTGATAGCTCATCGACAAACTTGCAGGTACTTGGGAAGAATCCGGAGCAAGCGGACCCAGGTCTCCTGCGCGAGGCACTTGGGAGTTTACAGTGAACCTCGCCGGTGGCAAATGTCACATGTTTGTGGACACACCGGGGTTTGGCGCAGATATACTCCAAACTACCACTGATTGGTCAGACAAGAGGTAAGCCTTAAACTTGCAAATACCTGCATGTCACGCAACACGCTTGTGAGGGACATGTGAAACTCACAGGACTTACCTCTGCTCATGGCATTTCTGGAAATCCTATGGTCGGCTTGCTGTGTAAGAACTTCGAGTTGTTCTGTCAGTTGCGTAGAGATGAAGCTGCACAGTGGGTGCGGTCGGTAACTACTATGCGGGTTAATTAAAAGCCAGAGAACGGGGTAATAGTGCTAAATAGGATCTCGCAGCCGGAGGGAAACATGAAAACCTCTCATCTGTCTAGGGGTCCGCCATGAACAATGTTTTGAATGGACAGAAGTCAGGTTGGAATATCGTAAATGAGTTGGGCCACGCCTATACCCTTGTCTGGGTGACCGGAATGAACATACCTTCGTCACAGACTGCCCTTATTGAGTGGGGCGAGAAACCAAGGACATTACTCATTACCAAAGAAGAGTACCATAACCCAAGTACTAGTATGCAGGTTGGCAACAAAATTATCTATGGGACTCTACTACGTGCTACGACGATCGTTAGAGCGAGCAGCGAACCATACGATCGTGCAGATAACGCTAGGAGGTGAAAGACAACCATGCCTCTTGCGTCAACAATTCCAGCCTAGGTGCGAGAATTCTAAGATATCGTTCTACTGCCCTCTCATCTCCAATGCGAGAGCCACTAATGTCGAATCTCTCAAGAGACAGCGACTCTATTTCCGGCTCTTGCTCAGGTAGAACCCTCGCATCAATCTACATCAGAAGCAACAGGAGTAGTGGGCAGCCCCGCAAGAGCTGACGTATGCCTTACAGTGTTACGCGCGCTTTGTTCCGTTGGAATCCACGAAGGTGCAGCACCTCGATATCCGGCCACGCACGTGCGATCTGCGAAATGAAGGCATCGTCTATATCCAATGTACCGAAAGAACTGAATTTGAGAACGCGCAAGTGGCGGCACACGAAGAGGGGTGTGAGTATCGATCGAGAGAGGTCGAAGGAAGGATCGGTGGTGGCTGGATAGGGGCATTGTACCACGAGTTTATGAAAATCTGGAAAGCGTTCATGGATACGCTCGATCGTCCGGAATAAAGTGTAGATGTCACTCGGGGTAGCGCTCGAGTGATGGTAAATCTTAATGGAACCAAGTTCGGATGAAGCGATAGAAGAAAGTAAGCTAGAGCATTGATTGAGTGAACCAACCATGACGTCCAAACGTTGAAGCGAGGGAAGTATCGGTCGCGTGGACGGATGCATGTAGAGATCAAAACCACCGGGTAAGGTAATGGTCAAGTCGCGCAGATATGGCAAATGGATTGGTTCGCAAAAACTACTGGGCAGGACCTCTAGATTAAAAGAGAGGTCGAGGCTGCGCAGATAAGGAAAGCCGCCAAAGTCTATTACCAAGGAAACAGGTGTCCACCAGTCAGGGAGATTATCGGACGGGGCATAGATTGTCAATGACTGGAGTGACGGTGCACAAGCTGGCACGAAATGAAAATCTGAGTAGCTGAATAGGTGACATAAAGGTATCCCGAAACTCAGCCAAACAAGCTGGGGTAAACGGATGGGTCGGAGTAATTGAATTGGATTGAGTGGTGGCAGTCCACTTAAAACTTCAGTGTTCAGGGTAGTACGGGTACACTTGCTGATTAGTACGCTGTGGTTACTCCTGTTTCCCTCCGTTCTCCGACAGCGGTCACGGCAGCGGAAAGTAATAACAAGTTACCGCTAATCGGGGCGTGACACGCTGTGGGCAGGCTGTTCGCGTGAAGGTTGCCCCACTATCTCTCATGATTCCGTAGAAGGTCCTGTATTATGGTCAGCCAAGTTTCGCCGTTCCAATCAAATGACAACGTCACCGATCGTCGCTAAATGGACCCAATCCGCACAACAAACCTCATGAACTACCTCTGTTGTGGAGATCCTCGGAAGCCATCGTATGATAAACAGGGCAGTGATTAACGCTGCTAGGGGTGTGTGCGCGTGACGTAGACGTGAGGTTCCGGGAAAAGAGCCCGAAATCAAGAATCAGTTGTTAGGCCTTGAATCTGAGGAAAAACGAGTGCTTCCAGCGGTTATAGAACATGGGTATTCAACGATAGAAATACCTGCCCATTATGCATTCTTGCCCGTCTAATGCGATTGCATGGACTACAGCAACCCGATCATCACCAGACATGTTCTTGCGATTGAGAGGATCTGAAGGACTCGAAGACTGGTCTTCTTCACAGGTTCTATGATGAGCGACGTTAGGAGATGCACCAATTGAAGCGGCCACCCCCCATGTAGACATTCACTCATGTAATAACATGGAGAGAGCATTTGGAAGCGAAGGGGATGTCCAAAGGGGACAATTGAAAGATCGACGTGCATTGCGAGGCGGCATGACTGTCCCGTGTTGTTGCTATTGCCGTATTGTAGACTTGAATGGGTGGCAATGGCGATTAGGGAGCGGAAATTGCCCAGGGAATCTGTGAACTCTTTTGAATCACCGAGGCGCAAGTCGGATCAATCCACGGTGGCGCTCGAATGTTGCCACGAAGCCAGGTTGCGGTACGTACCCTTGTGAGCCCTTGGGCTGCCTCGAACTCTCCCTATCCTGCTCAGGAAGGTAGTCCCCAGGGCCAAACTCGAGAAATGAGCGGAGGACTTTTCCCTCGTCCAGTCCCCAGTTACAGACATACTTTCCGCGTGTCACAAGATGGAGGCATGATGGGGATCCGGGCGAAGTGGGAAAAAACGAAGGGCTTGGCTTCCGACGCTGAAAGACGGTGTAGGTTAAAAGAGAGGACGTGGAGTACCGTAGATTGGAACATGCTGGCCGATTCAATGAGCTAGGTAAATTTGAAAATTTTAGGTGGGACTATGGCCAAGTGTGGCATGTTTATGGACGGGGAACTTGCAGCCCGCTTCGGGGGGATTTTCAAACACTGACGGAAAATGATCGGTAGAGAAAAGCCAGAAAATATGTCCCTCTAGACGAGGGGACCAACAAAAAAATATACAGGACTGGCAGTATTGTCGTCCTCAACAGAGGTGTTCATCTGTAAATTATCAGGTCCGCCAATCGAAGCCGTTGTCAATGTCATTTGCGGAGTTCGACTGGGAGTCAGCAGACTGGCACCAGACAATTCCAGCCAAAACCTTCCGAGACCTTGGATACCCCGACATCTCTTGCAACGACTGTCTTTGCTCAGATCTTTGTTTGTCGAAGCCTTGGGGCACAGCGCAAGGCACGGCCCACGGACTCTTGGAGGACTTCGTCGCACACATCAAATCTTCTGCTTAAGACATAAACTTCCCGTCGACCATCTGAACTCGATAGCGCATGTCAGTATCCCTAACATCAGGAGGGGGGACACCACAATCTTGCCCAGCTCCGGTTGAGCGGCCTTCGTGGCAATTGCCACCATGAAAAAACTCCAATAACTTTACTGTGAAGGACAGGCGGCACCGGTTCATCGCAGAACTCACTTGAGGCACGCCAATGCACACTGGCATCTTCAATCCTTGATCCTTCAAAGAGGCGGACACGACAACTGGTCAGGGGAAGTAGTCTCCGGGGAGCACCACAGGTGCAGCATGACCAGTGAGTGTCTTGGTTCGCTCAAACACACTCCGTTTATGCTGAGGCAAGTTGGAAGAGGGTATTGGCGCAGCCTCATTCGAGGGGCAGATTTCTTGCTAGTAGTTTCCCCTCGAAAAACTTGATGTGGACGGTTTCTTCGCAGTGCACTCGACTTCTACTACATCAAAAAAAGAAATCGTTGCGGCATTTGAGGACACACGTTGAGTTGCACCCTAAGTCTCGTGATGGGGGTGAGTGACTTGCCTGACTTTAGCGTGATGTGACATGCCCCTGTTTCAAATGTCACGTCACGTAATCTAGAGGGCAGAGGCTGAAGCACTGATATTGCATTCGCAACAGGTTAACAGGGTACTAGGATGGCATATGGCATGTATATGGATGAGCTCAGCTGCGTACAGGAAATGAGTCTACCGGTGGTGTTTCGTCGTGCGGTCGGGTTTTGGCCGGGACAGAGGATCCTGTGCGATGTAATCCCGCTCGCCATAACTAATACCAAGGAAGTAAACTGCCGTGCCATGAGATGTCTGCTAGGTTAACGATCACAAACCTCATGGGAGACCTACGAATATGGAGGGCTCATCCTGCGAGGTCCTTCCTGAAGGACAATCAGCTCATCCAATGTGGTCGTGGGGTCTGAGCGTTGCTCGTCTCTAGCAACGACTCGATGAGTTTCTCGGGGTCCAACTCTTGCATTGCATTTGAAGGTGGCCATGATGAACAAAATGCGACCGCGGAGGCAGATCATTTGCGGACCCAACGCACGGTACAGACGTCAGACCGAATAAGTGCCAGTGCCAGGCTCCAGTCCCGTTTCGAGGCTGCAACCCTGGCGGAGTCTCGCATGTGGACAACCCACTCTATGCACGCATTGCATCACTGCCATTTTTTTCTTCATTTTCTTTCTATTGCGTATTCTAGCCCCACTTGGCTATTTAAATTTTAGGCCGCATGCGGGGTTGTTGGTATTTTCTTTTTCTTTTCGCTCGTGCGGCTTTGAATTTCTGCACTTGATGGATTCAGGAAAACTGTCCAACTACAGGTCTTTGTACTTCTTCAGGTTCCATCCGTATGCGAGGGTCGGGCCTTCCGCTCGGGAGAGAACAATGGTAGGTGCTGACACTGATACATAGTTCGTTTCTTGGGAACGCTGATGGTCACGATAGGCCACGCTCTACAATTCCAATGACAACAGCCTTTTATCTGACGAGCATGGCCCATCGCGTCAAACCGCCGTCCCCGGCTCCGTAGGGTTCTTGCACCATTCCCAAATGACTCTGTTGACCGCCTTTGCTCCAGATTCCCCCTAACATCATTGCTAGGGACCTAGATGGTGCTGTCAACGTCATACACTCCGTTGGTATGCTCCGGCGGCCGCCCAGCATGTCCACCCTGGTGGTTGTAAGCGCAGTTACTTTCACCACGGCTCGAAGGAAATTCATATACTGCCTAGGACCTAGCACTATTGGTGTACCGCAAGCCACCTCCTACCCCTTGACCGTGAGTAGGAGGGGTTGGTAAACAGCTGTAACAGCGTAGATGAAACGACTTCTGTCCTTACACATCCTCCCGACATTCGTCCCATACCGACTCTTCCCTTGTCTAATCCTAGTGTACAGAAGCATAGAATCTACAAGTTAATGTCCTGTGACTCGCTTTGGAGACTTGAAGATTATGGGAAGGGGTACAGGTCATAACTTGGGCCTGTAACTATCGAGTTGCATGTAGGAAACCCCCGAGAACTAAGACAAGTGATAAGGTTATCGACTAACGTGAGCAAAGGATACAGCAAATGACTAGAAGTGATAAGCGATAACGTCCGTAGCGGAGGGTAGTATCAACCTGCCTCTCAAAGGTTCAGGTGAGTCTTCACCATATGACGTTCCTCGCTAGGCTTCTGCACAATTTTTTCAGTCGTACTGAGGAATCATCACGCCTCATATGAATCCTGTCATCATTGGGAATGAAATTGTATATTGAATTGCTGCCGTTTCGACGATCGTATGCAGCGACGATTTGTGCTGGACAAAGTTGGTGCGTACGGGAAATGCTAATAATTGCTTGATCTATCATTGGCGGGCCTCCTTCCAACTTTGCCGCTCAGTAATTACAATTCTGTAAGGGCACTCTCGGTGTTCAGATCCCGGAAATGGTGCCAGTTGGCGGCGCCCTGCTTCAGTGGTGATAGTTCGAACGTGGTCGAGGGAGGAGGGATGTCATCTTGCTATTCACACGTATAGTGGATCCCATCGCTAAAGGGTATGTATATATAGTACCCTCATGTCGTGAAATGGGATATCTGCATCGAGATAACGAGTGAAACCCACAATTTAAACGCTGGAGCTTATGTGCCAGCCATGCATATCAACCAATGCAACCCGTAAGTTCGGTCTCCTTAGCGATGGCGAAAATGGAACGGGTATCGTTCACCCTCATTCATTGGTATCGCACGAATTGAAGCGACATCTCCCCTCTTCGGACCAAGGGGACAGCAAAGGTTGTCACTGAAGAATACACTAGCAACAAAGCAACTCCCCAAAGGAAAGAACGTACGCTGCAAGGAGGCATCACTCAAAATCCTGTTTTCCTATCATCATGTTACACAGCTGATACGTGGTAGCCACGAGGGCGTAGAAGCGTTCCTAGGACGGTGACCTGCCACTGGGTCAGTTCACCGAGGTGTAAGTTGGAGTAGTTTCAAAGGTCGTGCGAGTGCCACTACCAAACTAAACCGTGACTCGTATCCCCCCGAAGCTTCAGGTTGCTTTGGACTCTCCCCAATCCGATCGAAAAGGCCACTCTCGAGATATGAATAGCGTGATCCACCAGTTGGGCGCTTGAACCGTGTGCTTTACCCAGCCAGTGCGTTTCGGTATTAACTGTGCGGACGGGGACGTTCTGCGAGCCGCAAGACGGGCGGTGATAAATACGCGAGTTTGAAAGAAACCTCAAATTCAACAGAGACATGGGAGTACCATGAGACGGGGCGCCCAAAAACTGAACCAACAAGGTGGCAGGAACAATTGAATTTTTTTTGGGTCGGCGATGCGGCTTGTTTGCGGACAGAAAATGAGGTGGCCATTTCGCAGATGTTCGATGAGCAGTGGAACCCACATGAGCGACCACAAGACAAATTTAATTGTCACCTGGCTCTCGACGAAGGGGAACTGATGAAAAAGTACCCAGCGGAACAGACTACATTGTAGTTGTCAAAGAGATGTGTTTGTCTGTGTGTCAAGT
Source organism: Pisolithus thermaeus (assembly GCA_024663475.1). Lineage (NCBI taxonomy): Eukaryota > Fungi > Basidiomycota > Agaricomycetes > Boletales > Pisolithaceae > Pisolithus > Pisolithus thermaeus. Next base: position 16,946 of record JANFAF010000156.1, on the reverse strand, counting down.
CCATCGTCAGAGCCGCTGGCATGTGCGGAGTTCGAGGGGGGACCCACACCAGCACACTCTTGCACCAGACCCACTCCCACCAGAATTCTGGCGTGTCATATACACCGCGTCTCTTGCAATTGGCGTGCTATGTTGCGACACTCGGACATTATTTTGTTGAAGCGCAGGCAGCAAAACCCAGAGATTCTTGAAGGACGTTATCGCACACCTCAAATCTTGCGCCTACCTTAGACACAAAATTTCCAGTCGATGGTCTACAAGTTTCTGCGCACGACGGCGGATGCCAGCACCTTGGATATCGAGAAGGGGGTTGCCGCGGTCCTGTTCCAGCTCCAAAGCAGCATTTTTTCGTGACAAGGCACCACGGTGAAAAATTCCAGCGATTTCGCTGTGGAATGCGGGTTGATCTGGCTTGTTGCAGAACTCACTCGGTGCACACCAAAGAACGCTGGCGTTTTCTAATTCTCGATCGAGTTCAAAAGGTGACACGGAGACGGGTTGAGGGAAGTCGCCACTTGAGGGTCGCGCAGATGCAGCATGACTAGTGAGTGTCTTGATTCACTCAAACACACTCCATTCATTTGGAGGCACGATCGGACGAGAGTATTGACGCAGCCTCGGTAGATGGACAGGTTCTCGCTGGCAGCTCCACCTTGAAATACTTGAAGCGAGCAATTTCTTCGTTGGTTCAGTGTCTTCTATCACACCAGTGGTCTTGGAAGAGAGCATCGAGACATTCGAGGGCACACACATTGAGTTGCACTTCAAGTCTCATGATGGTGGTGAGCAACTTGCCTGCAGAATTTTAGCGCGCTGTAGCAGCAGCGTGACGTGACATGCCCCCTTTTGTGTGACAGGTCACGCAATATTTCTCACCCACTAGTGCTGGGTTCACGACGGGTTCGCATTCGCGACAGAACTAGGAAGATGGTGTAAAACATTTATATGAACCAGAAATGCGTACAGGAGGATACGATGACGGTGACATTTTGTAGTGTGGGTCGTCTTGGATAGGACAGAGGACCCAAAGTGTCACCGCTGGACCGCTGGCCCTACATGAAGTTCAGCTGCGCCGTCGAGACTCTTCCTATACTGTCGATGACGGAAATCAAGGGTACGGCCGCTGTCATAGGAAACCTACGATGGAAGGAGGAAGGTCCACTTCACTGCTGCCCTCTTTACAGGGTGGTGGCTCCAAGTGGATGGTCCGCCCGTCTGGTGTGCTCCTGGACGTGTCGTAGGCGGCTGGTAGCGAGGGCAGCTTATTTTGAAGCGAGAGGTCTTTCATTGGCATAAATGCGGTCAAAGTCCCTGGGACCCATAGGATGCTGCCGTGGAAGCAAACATATGTTGGCCGAGCGCAGGTGGCGAATGTCAATTGAGTAAGCGCCGAGATAGGTCCCCGTGTCCGGCCTGGTCTGAACCCTGGCGGAGTCTACAACATGGACCATTGAATCGACTTACGGCTTGACCATTTCTATTGCATGTTTTTGGACCCCGTTTTAATATTTAAGTTCTGCATCACAGTGCCAGGTCTCTGGTGTCTTTTTTTTCCGCTTCACTCTCCAATCTTTCCTGCCACACTTGATGGACTCAGGAAAACTTCCAAACTACAAATCCTCGTACTTGTTCAGGTTCCATCCTTACGCGAGGGTGAAGCCCTCTGCCCGCGAAAGAGTAATGGTAAGCCCCGGCATCTGCAAAACCCGTCAGTTTTGGATGTTCACAGTGGCTAGGCCGCGCTGTACACTGACGACGGTGACCTCTTATCTGACGAACAATGCTTTATCCCATCGTATGCAACTGTTGCCCCGGAGTTTGTGGGTTCTTGATGACAAACTCAGATACCATTCTGCTGATCTCCACCCCAGAATTCGTCTAATGTCATCGCTCAGAACCTGGACGATGCTGTTAACGTCATGCACCCTGTCAATGCTCCCCGAAGGAGGTTGAGCATGTCCACTGTGGTGGTTGTAAGTACAGCTACTTCCATCTCACGGTGAACCAGTTTCATCGTAAATTGCCTAGGACCTGGCGCTATTGATGTGTCGCAAGCCACCCCCCACTGCTTGACCACGAGCGGGAGGGTTTATAATCCCAGCTTCAGCAGCGCAGATGAAATGGCTTCTATCCCATGTGGCTTTGCCACCCGACCTCTATCTTAATTCCACTTCTCTTGTCTCCCTCGTTGACTCGCGTGTCTAACAGAAGCAAATCTTCGCAAGTGTCATGTACATTATCGAGTATATAAGAACATGTAAACTTCGGGTTAATGTGGGCGTCCCCCTACCATCAGAGAATTGTATTCTAGGCTTGCTGGGGGCCGAAGACGTGTTGTTCTACAAGCAGACTTCAAATAGGAACGTCTAATGTAACCAGAATTTTCCTTGCAGCTTTTTTTTGCTTTGTTGTATACGAAACCAACAAACGATCTTCTAGTACAGCAGTATACAAGTAGTAAGTGGAACCCGTATAATCTAGGGGAGAGGATCGGTAGACATTCGGGTCAACTTCAAATGATTTCGCACTCGAGCGGCCGTAGAACGCATCCTTGATTGGCAATGCCGCACAGATCGCGCTCAGATGAGTCGTGCGGCGATCCGTAGGTGAAATGGACATCCTGACGAGGACAGAAGTACAATGGAACGACTTTCTAAGTCCCGACCTTGAGTCGCTGGATAGGCGCCATCGGTCGTTAGCACCTCGAAGATACCCAAAAATCACCGACGACGAGCGATCTTTGATAGAGGTAGCAAATGACGTGAGTCTACCCACGTTCTAATCAAAGCGGGGTTGATAGGAAGTGCCACAAGGCTCACAACCGTCCGCCGAGGTCGACTATCTGATTGGGCCTGAGATCAACTCTAACCCCTACCACGTCTCTGCTGCGCGAATACGTTTAACCTCGTAATCTTGGTCCTCAACACCCTGACATCAAAGTCGAGGTTTACCGTCACAAGCGGTAAGCCTTAAGCTTGCAAACACCCGTATGTTACGCAACTCACTTGTGAGGGACATGTGGAACCCACATGGGTTATCTATGCTCGGATCTGAGGATAAAATCTGCATTCTTGTCAACCTGGCTGATGTTCGACAATCAAGTGTGATGTTAGTGATCTGGTTGATCCATACCCCAAGAACCACTTAACCTGGCGGGCCAACCAGTCAACAACCGCAGTCTTGCATGAATGAACCATCCTCCCGCATCAGTATGATAGACTCTTTCAATAGAAATGGCTACACTTCATGGAAGTTAATGCAATGATATAACTTTCACCAAACCTCTCTCACCAAGGAAAACTAGACCACTGGCTTCTGTGAGGGCAGGAATTACCATACATTATAACTCTGTCGTGGCCTCATGAGGCAACGGAAATAAATGGCTTGCAGGCAGGGGATATTTCACACCAGCGTTACGCCATTTTATCTCGTGAAAAAAAAAAAGAATGGCAACCGTGAAACTACTGGAATTGCGCCTCTCCGTTCCTTCGCAACCCCGTGGTCCTATCAAATGTTGGAACGCCTGCGACACCGACAATAACCATCTCACGCACGTCAAGGTGCCTTTTTCCATCCTTTGGGGTCTCTTCGTCACCCGAAAGCTTCGGGGAGTTCCTGCAGTGGATAGCGCTGATGGCTAGATCTGGCCCAGAACCAGAAACCTGGGCTCGGGGGTATTGCCGGGTATTCAGCGATGCTAGAAGCGAGTTGGCATATACTGTTCGATATTAAGATAAAGCGTGCTATCTATCACTTGAAGACCGATATTTTCCAATGTTGAATTCGAACCCCACCGCCCATGTATATTGGTTTCCAACGATCTTATGGAGGTGTGAGAGCAACGTGGTTATGGTATAACACGTCCTACGTAGGGTGACACACTCCGCAAGGGCGAATAGTCTACAACGACAATCCTGAATGAAGTCACAGTTACAAGCGAAGGAGGATACACTTACAAAGTCAAGAAACAACGGTTAATAGCATAGATGACAAGCATATTCATGAGACGCTTTGTTCTAAGCGGGGGTCGTTAGGAACGAACCACGAACACAGGCGAGTGGAGTCACCTCGGGAACGCGGAGCGAGAGCCTTTTCCATACAAAAGTATGCAAAGTGACAGCGTAATCAGAACCTCATCTAGTACTCGGATGACCACAAAGGGTATTGTGGCGTAAGACTGGGACAATGACGTGTGAGCCGGTAAAGCAGTTTTTCTGTTAATAGGTCTACCTTAATGCTCAGAAGGGCGCTGAACTCGTTATTGACGAATCTACATGCGGATATTAGTGCCTCTGCGAAGACAAAGGACAGGTTGAAGTACATCAGAACAGCTATCTCTGCTGTTTGATTAGAACAGGTCTTTCATGGTGGAAGGGAAGGACGAACCAAAGCCAAGCCCTGTTGAGATATTGTCACATATTCCTCGTAAGAAAATTCAAAAAATTCACCAAAAAGGATGATCGTGAATAATATCTATCATGGCCATGTGGCTGAACAACACTTTCCCCACCACAAGCAAGCGCACTCACAATTGGGGCGGTCACCAACCACCTCACTTGGGGACGACAAACTGAATGAAGATCAACAGTGCCCTCAGACACAAGTGGAATGCGACGTACGGTAATATATTCTACGTGCAAAAAAGCTAGTAGCACTTGGGTTATGGGGATCAACCCATGATAGATAATGACTTTACCATTGAGCTACAGCAACCACAACTGCCTGCAACACATTTAGATCTGGCAGCAATGGTTCTGGAGGCAAATGGAACGCACATTCACCACAAGCGACGCCTAAGCGGGAGAACATTGAGAATCACCACCCTGCAGAAATTTTCGGCTTCCGTACCGACAATGACCTGCCATATATCATCAGTGGAAAGTAGTAGGTTTGAAATAGAAGGTTTAAGAACCAAACAGGGTATTCCAAACTCGTCAGGACACCGTAATTTGTTATCTACAGAGATTGAGCGCAACAGTTAGAAGAAGCCGAAAAGCCGGATTCACCAGGTAGTAATATAGGACATGACATACTAACCAACCATTAGCCAAGCATTCACTTGAAAGCACCAAACACTTACTGAACGAGACATGAAGGGTGTCAAGAATCCTGACTTCGTGTGAACAAATTTGATGAGTGTCCCAAGGTGGCCTGACTCACCATATGGCAAAGACCAAGAACTTCATGGTCGAGGCGTCCTCAGAGTAGTGCATGAGGTACAAATAAGTCTATAAAACCAGTAAATAGAGCACTAGCCTGAACATTCCAGGTTAAACGCCCCTGGAGAGTCATTAGGCCGTATAACCTTGACGTGGAATGAGGACATCAGAGGGGAAATGAGCCAAGATCAAACAGAGCGGTACATACATGGGGGAGACTAAACCCTCAAGAAAGACAGAACCTATTATAAGTAGGCCAGCGGACAAGGCCACGGTTGGCTATGAGAGGAGTTCACCGAATGCGCCGGGGATGCCCATATCGTTTGAGTAACTTGTATATGTAAGGAAAACACGAACTTGCTGCAAGGTATGGATGGAGAGGTGATCAACGCCGGCAATGAGGGCGTTTTGATCCTCCTGTGAAGAATCCGCCCCCTCGAATTTATGTGAGGGATGAAATCGATCAGTACTTGCCACCATGCGGTGAAGCAATAAGTTTTTCAGCGCTCGACGTTTATAAAAAGCACTTGCCGGACACTTCGAGCCCACAGGAAGCAATGCTGTACTGTGATCCAGTTGTATTGCAGATGGCCCCCATCAGACAATAACCTGACGCACTAGAACCTCCACGTTTCAGCAGCGATTCTGCGCTCCACATGGTCATCGGGATTACAGTTAGTTACCTATCACATTCGCCAGTCCTGCGCCATCTTCTTTTCATGTGTTTTGCAGGACTGCTGTCGTGTGCTCAGTGAGTCGCTGTCTGTTCCGTTTCCGTGGCGTTTGAAGGAACAACTTATCGTTCTCGAAACGCACTGGAACTTATGTTACTGCATCGGCCCTCCGGGCAGCCCCGGCCGCGACGACTTTATTGCGATTTAGATGTACAGTGTCAACGGCTCATCGGGGTTTGTAGTACTTCTCGTAGGCGAGCGGCAGGAGCGTGGGCCATGCGAGTCTGTAAGCTCTGCACGACTCTGACACTAGACGCCAAGAGTCATGGGACTCGCAACAGCGGCGCCACGACGACAAGGATCCTTCTTCTTAGGACTACCGGGTTTCTGAACCAAACGGTCTGCTATTTTGAGGTACATATGTAGTAGAAAGCTTTCCCACGGTAGGGATTAGGCACGGAAATGTCAGAGTAGACGAACGGGAGTGACTATACAGTAAGTATGTATATGATGTACATCGTAAAATTTAGGACCAAAGAAACTAAGGAGAACTGAACGTAGCTGACGCGGACGGGTCACGTCTTTCTAGACATTTAGTCGCATACTCCTTGCCAGTGTCGGACTGAATCCTTACAAGGACCTACCAAGCACCAAAACTTTAGTATCTCTTGGACTGCTAGTAGACCGAAGACTTAAGGGAAGACAATCAGCGGCTTTCAACCGAAAGAACACCAACTTGAGGAACTAATGGCAACTATTCAGGCTCTGCGGCGGGTCTTCCTTCGCATACATACTCCCAGCTTTATCGAATCACCAAACAGCGGGACATGCAATGGGACAGTTACTGGTGGTAGGACGGTTTGGTATTTCTGCTCTCCCTTTTTTCTCCGTCGGCATCGAGTTCTGCAGTGGCCTTGCAACGCACATCTCCCTCACATTGCTTGCTCATTTTGTATCTGTTCACCTTGTGCCACCGGGCAATCATCGCAAGTACTAGCAAATGTAACAAGTTCTCGAAGCTGACCGGAGAAATTGGACTGCAACGAAAGATTGTAACCTCTTGACGGAAGATTCATCGAATCCTGGTGTCGCAAGATCACCACAGCCTTGGTCGATGCACCTTCAATAGAACACCTCCGTCTCTCGAATGTGGAAACTCACTGGTGGTGAGAACACTCAGAACGGCACGCGAAAGAACGTGGATCGGCGTGTGTGATTACGCGTATGCACGGCAAGATGATACAGGGAGAGAACGTAAGAAAAGGGGGAAAAGAAAGAGATATCTCGTACAGGCAACGAAGCGGCATATATATGAGAGCATCCAATACAAGACCAAACACAGCCGAAAAGGGTAGTGTACGCCCAGTGTGAGTCGTGGTGAGACGGTTTGGTGAGCATGGTGAGCGGTACGCTTACAGAATGCATCACTGATGCCAACTTCAGCATGCCTCCAAAAATAACCGGCTCAGCGATGGTTGGTTTTGAATCCGATATTGCCTTCATCGTGTCGTGATCCTGAAGACTGATCGCCGTGCGCATCCTCATTCGCCCTTGCAGGTTTAAGAACACTGGCGCAGGCATGGGCTTTTCGAGTAGAATCTCGGACCGACGCGCTTGGCCGTATTCACTGGCTTACCCGGGGACCATATCGTCCCCCTCCGACGTCTTTCGACCGGTACGTCACGCTCCGTATCCACATATATATACTGTCAGATTATCCCAGCTCATGACGTCCTCTTCCAGACGGACGAGAGTTCATGGGGGACGCAGCATACAGTGTCGTCTAGTCCTGCTTAGCGACGCGCTTCCTCACTTTCGCATCCAAATCCCTCGTGCATTTCTTCTATTCGATTTTCCAAAGTGCTTGAGCAGTGTGGATACTTCAGGAAACGATGGAGGCAAATTGCATCCATGGGACAACCATGGCATCTCCGCGGCAGAAAGTGCTTACTCTGCCCATAAATATCACCTTGTTGCGCACTTCTCTAGCTTCTCACTGGTACGTGCATGGTATTTTCGTGCAATGGCAACTAAAGCACCAGTTCGCATTTCAGATCAGGTTTTAAGTTTCCTTCCGCTTGCTTGCTCGCTCGGTAAGCAATGGGTCTTACGAGTTCAGGGAGGAGCAACGTAAGTGACGGCCCTCATCCGCCTGGGCCGTGGGTATTCTTGGCAGCTCATCGGCAAACTTACAGGTATTTGGGGAGGATCCGGGCCAAGCAGACCCAGATGTCCTGCACGAAGCACTTGGGATTTTACAGTGAACCTCGCCGGTGGCGAAAGTCACACCTTCGTGGACACACCGAGGTTTGACGCGAGTATACCCGACTACCACTGATTGGTTAGACAAGGGGTAACCTTTAAACTTGCAAACACCTGCATGTTACGCAACTCGCTTGTGAGGGACATATGAAGCTCACGGGAATTATCTACGCCCATGGCATTTCCGGCAATCGTATGGCTGGCTTGGTGTGCAAGAACCTCAAGTTGTTCTGTCGGTTGCGTCGACACAAAAGCTATGGAGTGCGTATGGTCGGTGACTACCATGCGGGCTAATTAAAGGCCAGAGAATGGGGTAATAGTGCTGAATAGGGTCTCGCAGCTGGACTGGAGCATGAAAACCTCTCATCTGTCTAGGGGCCCACCATGAACGATGTTTTTAATGCAGAGAAGTTAGCTTGGAATATCATAAATGAGTTAGGCCACACCCGTACTCTTATCTCGGTGGTTGGAATAACCATACCTTCGTCACAGACTGCCATTATTGAGTCGGGAGAGAAGTCGAGGACACTACTCATCACCAAGAGCGCCATGCACAAATTGAAGCACTAGCGTCCGGGTTGGCAACAAAATGATCGATGGAACTCTAGTACACGCTACGACGATCGTTAGGGCGAGCAGCAAACCATATGGCCATGCAAATAACGCTAGGAAGTGAAAGACAACCATGCCTCTTGCGTCAACAATTCCAGCCTAGGTGCGAGAATTCTAAGATATCGTTCTACTGCCCTCTCATCTCCAATGCGACCGCCACTAATGTCAAATCTCTCAAGAGACAGCGACTCCATTTCCGGCTCTTGCTCAGGTAGAACCCTCGCACCAATCTGCATCAGAAGCAACAAGAGTATTGGGCAGCCCCGCAAGAGCTCACGTATACCTGCCAGCGTTACGCGTGCTTTGTTCCGTTGGAATCCACGAAGGTGCAGCACCTCGATATCCGGCCACGCACGTGTGATCTGCGAAATGAAGGCATCGTCAATATCCAGCGTACCGAAAGAACTGAATTTGAGAACGCGCAAGCGTCGGCACACGAAGAGGGGTGTGAGTATCGATCGAGAGAGGTCGAAGGAAGGATCGGTGATGGCTGGATAGGGGCACTGTACCACGAGTTTATGAAAATCTGGAAAGCGTTCATGGATACGCTCGATCGTCCGGAATAACGTATAGATGTCACTCGGGGTAGCGCTCGAGTGATGGTAAACCTTAATGGAACCAAGTTCGGATGAAGCAATAGAAGAAAGTAAGCTGGAGCATTGATTGAGTGAACCAACCATGACGTCCAATCGTTGAAGCGAGGGAAGTATCGGTTGCGTGGACGGATGCATGTCGAGATCAAAAACACCGGGTAAGGTAATGGTCAAGTCGCGCAGATATGGCAAATGGATTGGTTCGCAAAAACTACTGGACTGTTTTCCAGAGAACATCCAGGGCTGGGTCCATGAACGCCCTACAGGTCCTTGCAAGTCTTGCGACGTCCTTGCGGGGAATACTACGAGTCTCTAACCGTGTAACAAAATACTCATGCGCCAGGAATTCGATGATAAGACGAAGAATTTCGGTAATTAGGAGGCAACGGTGCATGTTATGTTACTGCAAGGGTAATAGCGAAACGAGACGAGTGTTGCAATAGCTTAGATAAGCACCACAGGATACTCCTATTGTTACGAAGTACACCATGACCCCATACGTTGATACAGCGATAATCCACACAGCGAGTCCCTCTAAGATACAGACGTCATTTTCCATGCTTGCAAGTTTGACTACGTACGGGTACACTTGCTGATTAGTACGCTGTGGTTACTTCTGTTTCCCTCCGATCTCCGACAGCGGTCATGGCAGCGGAAAGTAATAGCAAGTTACCGCTAATCGAGGCGTGACACTCCGTGAGCAGGCTGCTCGCGTGAAGGTTGCCCCACTATCTCTCATGATTCCATAAAAAGTCTGGTATTATGGTCAGCCAAATTTCGCCGTTCCGATCAAATGACAGTGTCACTGATCGTTGCTAAGTGGACTCAATCCACACAACAAACCCCATGAACTACCTCCGTTGCGGAGACCTTCGCAAGCCATTGTATGATAAACAGGGCAGTGACTTTCTGCCATAACGCTGCTAGGAGTGTGTGCGCGTGACGTAAATGTGAGGTTCTAGGAAAGGAGCCCGAAAATCAAACATCAGTGTTAGCCCATTAATCTGAGGAAGAACGAGTGTTCCCAGCGGCTGTAGAGTCTAAATATTCAGAGATAGAAATACCCACCCATTATGCATTCTCGCCCGTCTAATGCGACTGCATGGACTATAGCAACGCGACCACCAGCAGACATCTTCTTGCGATTGAGAGGATCTGAAGGACTCGAAGACTGGTCTTCTTCACAAGTTCTATGATGAGCGACGTTAGGAGATGCACCAATTGAAGCAGCCACCGCCACATAGACATTCACTCATGTAATAACATGGAGAGAGCGTTTGGAAACGAAGGAGATGTCCAAAGGGGACGACTGAAAGATCGACGTGCATTGCGAGGCGGCATGACTGTCCCTTGTTGTCGCTATTGCCGTATTGTAGACTTGAATGGGTGGCAATGGCGATTAGGGAGCGGAAATTGCCCAGGGAATCTGTGAACTCTTTTGAATCACCGAGGCGCAAGTCGGATCAATCCACGGTGGCGGTCGAGTGTTGCCACGAAGCCAGGTTGCGGTACGTACCCTTGTGAGCCCTTGGACTGCCTCGAACTCTCCCCATCCTGCTCAGGACGGCAGTCCCCAGGGCCAAACTCGAGAAATGAATGGAGGACTTTTCCCTCGTCCAGCCCCCAGCTACAGACATACTGTCCGCGTGTCACAACGATGGAGGCATGAAGGGGATCCGAGCGAAGTGGAATAAAAAACGAAGGGCTTGGCTTCCGACGCTGAAAGGCAGTGTAGGTTAAAAGGGAGGACGTGGAGTACCGTAGATTGGAAATTCCGGCCGATTCAATGAGCTAGGTGAATTTGAAAATTTTAGGCGGGACTATGGCGAAGTGTGGCATGTTTGTGGACAGGGAACTTGCAGCCCGCTTCGGGGGGATTTTCAAACACTGACGGAAAATGATCGGTAGAGAAAAGCCAGAAAATATTTCCCTCTAGACGAGGGGACCAGCAAAAAAATATACAGGACTGGCAGTATTGTCGCCCTCAACAGAGGCGTTCGTCTGTAAATTATCAGGTCCGCCAATCGATGCCAACGGGTTGTCAATGTCGTTTGCGGAGTTCGACTGGGAGTCAGCAGACCGGCACCAGACAATTCCAGCCAAAACCTTCCGAGACCTTGGATACCCCGACATCTCTTGCAACGACTGTCTTTGCTCAGATCTTCGTTTGTCGAAGCCTTGGGGCACAGCGAAAGGCACGGCCCACGGACTCTTGGAGGACTTCGTCGCACACATCAAATTTTCTGCTTAAGACATAAACTTCCAGTCGACCATCTGAACGTGATGGCGCATGTCAGCATCTTTAACATCAGGAAGGGGGTCACCACAATCTTGCCCAGCTCTGGTTGGGCGGCCTTCGTGGCGAATGCCACGATGAAAAAAACTCCAATAACTTTACTGTGAAGGATAGGCGGCACTTGTTCATCGCAGAACTCACTTGAGGCACGTCAATGCATACTGGCATCTTCTATCCTTGACCCTTCAAAAAGGCGGACACGACAACTGGTCAAGGGGAGTAGTCTCCGGGGAGCCCCACAGGGGCAGCATGACCAGTGAGTGTCTTGGTTCTCTCAAACACACTCCGTTCATCCTGAGGCAAGTTAAGAAGAGGGTATTGGCGCAGCCTCATTCGAGAGACGGATTTCTTGCTGGTGGTTTCCCCTCCTAAAACTTGATGTGGACGGTTTCTTCGCGGGGCACTCGACTTCTACTACATCAAAAAAAGAAATCGTTGCGGCATTTGAGGACACACGTTGAGTTGCACCCTAAGTCTCGTGATGGGGTGAGTGACTTGCCTGACTGTAACGTGATGTGACATGCCCCTGTTTCAGATGTCACGTCACATAACCCAGAGGGCAGAAGCTGAAGCACCGATATCGCATTCGCACCAGGTTAACAGCGTACTGGGATGGCATATGGCATGTATATGGATGAGCTCAGCTGCGTACAGGAAAAGAGTCTACCGATGGTGTTTCGTCGTGCGGTCGGGTTTTGGCCGGGACAGAGGATCCTGTGCGATGTAATCCCACTCGCCATAACTAACACCAAGGAAGTAAACTGCCGTGCCATGAGAGTCTGCTAGGTCAACGATCACAAACCTCGACCGTGGGGGACCTACGAATATGGAAGGTTCATTCTGCGAGGTCCTTCCGGAAGGACGATCAGGTCATCCAATGTAGTCATGGGGTCTGGGCGTTGCTCGTCTCTAGCAACGACTCACTCGATGGGTTTCTCGGGGTCCAAATCTTGCATTGCATTTGAACGTGGCCCATGATGATGAACAAAGTGCGACCACGGAGGCAGATCATTTGTGGACCCAATGCATGGTACAAACGTCCGCGTCAGACCGAATAAGTGCCAGTGCCAGGCTCCAGTCCCGTTTCGAGGCTGCAACCCTGGCGGAGTCTCGCATGTGGACAGCCCACTCTGTGCATGCATCACTGCCGTTTTTTTTTCTTCATTTTCTTTTCTATTGCGTATTCTAGCCCCGCTTGGCTATTTAAATTTTAGGCCGCATGCGGGGTTGTTGGTATTTTCTTTTTCTTTTCGCTCGTGCAGCTTTGAATTTCTGCATTCGATGGATTCAGGAAAACTGTCCAACTGCAGGTCTTCGTACTTCTTCAGGTTCCATCCGTATGCGAGGGTCGGGCCTTCCGCTCGGGAGAGAACAATGGTAGGTGCTGACACTAGTACACAGTTCGTTTCTTGGGGGTGCTGATGGTGACTAGGCCACGTTGTACACTTCCGACGACAACAGCCTTTTGTCTGACAAGCAAGGCCCATCGCGTCAAACTGTCGTCCCTGGCTTCGTAGGTCCTCGCAACATTCCCAAATGTCTCTGTTGATCACCTTCGCTCCAGATTCCCCCTAACGTCATGGCTAGGGAGCTAGAAGGTATCATCAACGTCAAACACTCCGTCGATGCGCCCCGGCGGACGCCAAGCATGTCCACCCTGGTGGTTGTAAGCAATTACTTTCACCACTGCTCGAACGGAATTCATATATTTCCTAGGACCTAGCATTATTGGTGTGCCGCAAGCCATCTCCTGCCCCATGACCAGGAGTACGAGGGGTTGGTAAACATAGCTGTAACAGCTTAGATGAAACAACTTCTGTCTTTACACATCCTCGTGACATTCGTCCCATACCGACTCTTCCCTCGCCTAATCCTAGTGTACAAAACCATAGAATCTACAAGTTAATACTTTGAAAGGGAGATATACAGACCAGAACTTGAGCTATGTTGACTTGCTTGTAGGAAACCCCCAGGAATTAAAACAAGTGATAAGGTTATCGACTAACGTGAGCAATGGGTACGGCGAACGATTAGATCTGATAAGACGATAACATCCGTAACGAAGGGTAGTATCAATCTGCCTCTCAACGCGTCAGGTGAGTCTTCAAAACGTGACGCCCCTTGCCAACCTTCCGCATAACATGTACAGTCGCGCTGAGAAATCTTTATGCCACCACGGAAAGCCTATCATCGTTGGGCATGACATTTGCATGTTGAGTTGTTATTCGCTTCGACGATCGTATGGTGAAACGACTTGCGATAGACGAAGTCGGTGCGTACGAGAAACCCCAATAATTGTTTGAGGCATCATCGGCAGGCCTCCTTCTAGCTTTGCTATTCAATAATTACAATTTTGTAAGGGCACTCTTCGGCGTTCAGATCCCAAGAATAGCGCGAGTTAGCGATGCTCTGCTTTAGTACTGATCGGTCGAACGTGGTCAAGGGAGGAGGAATGCCACTCTTGCTATACACATGTCGTGAAAAGGAGTATATGCATCGAGATAACGAGTGAAACCCACAATTCAAACGTTAGAACTCATGCGCCAGCCATGCATATCAACCAGTGCAACCACAAGTTCAGCCACCTTAGCGATGGCGAAAATGGAACGTATATCGTTCTCCCTCATGTGTTGATATCGCACAAATTGAAGCGACACTTCCTTGCTTCGGACCAAGGGGACAGCAAAAGGTGTCCCTGATGAATACGTTAGCAACAAAACAACTCCCCAAAGGAAAGAACGCACAATGCAAAGAGGCGTCACCGAATATCCTGTTTTCCTATCACCATGTCACACAGTTGAATACGTGGTAGCCACGATCGCGTAGAAGGGTTCCTGGGACGGTGATCTGCCACTAGGTCAATTCACCGAGGTGTAAGTTGGAGTAGTTTCAAAGGTCGTTCGAGTGCGACCACCAAACTAAACTGTGAATCTTATCCCCCCGAAGCTTCAAGTTGCTCTGGACTCCCCCCAATCCGATCGAAAAGGCCACACTCGAGATATGAATAAAGTGGTCCACCAGTTGGGTGCTCGAACCATGTGCTTTGCCCAGCCAGTGCGTTTCGGCATTAACTGCACGAAGGGGGACGTTCTGTGAGCTGCAAGACGGGCGGTGATAAATACGCGAGTTTGAAAGAAACCTCAAATTCAACAGAGAAATGGGAGTACCATCAGACGGGGCGTCCAAACACTGAACCGACAAGGTGGCAGGAACAATTTAAAAATTTTTAGACGGCGATGTGGCTTGTTTGCGGACAGAAAATGAAGTGGCCATTTCGCAGATGTTCGACGGGCAGTGGAACCGACATGAGCGACCGCAAGAGAAATTTAATTGTCACCTCGCTCTCGACGAAGGGGAGACACTGAAAAAATACCCAGGGGAACAGAATACATTGCGGTTGTCAGAAGACGTGTTTGTCTGTGTGTCAGGTCCATCGTCAGAGCCGCTGGCATGTGCGGAGTTCGAGGGGGGACCCACATCACTGCACTCTTGCACCAGACCCACTCCCACCGGAATTTCTGACGTCTAGAATACACCGCATCTCTTGCAATCGGCGTGCTTTGTTGCGACGCTCGGACATTATTTCGTTGAAGCGCAGGTGGCAGAACCCAGAAATTCTTGGAGAACATTATCGCACACCTCAAATCTTGCGCCTACCTTAGACGCAAAATTTCCAGTCGACGGTCCACCAGTTTTTGCACGCGACGGCGGAAGCCAGCACCTTGAATACCGAGAGGGGGGTCACCGCGGTCTCGTCTGGCTCCAATGCAGCATTCTTCGTTACGAGGCACCACGGTGAAAATCGCAGCAGTTTCGCTATGAAGTGTAGGTTGGTCTGGCTTGTCGCTGAACTCACTCGATGCACGCCAAAGCACTCTGGCGTTTTCTAATTCTCGATCGAGTTCAAAAGGTGACACGGAGACGGGTTGAGGGAAGTCGCCACTTGAGGGTCGCGCAGACGCAGCATGACTAGTGAGTGTCTTGATTCACTCAAATACACTCCATTCATTTGGAGGCATGATCGGACGAGAGTATTGACGCAGCCTCGGTTGACGGACAGGTTCTTGCTGGCAGCTCCACCTTGAAATACTTGAAGCGAGCAATTTCTTCATTGGTTCAGTGTCTTCTATCACACCAGTGGTCTTGGAAAAGAGCGTCGAGACATTCGAGGGCACACACGTTGAGTTGCACTTCAAGTCTCATGATGGTGGTGAGCAACTTGCCTGCTGAAATTTAGCGCGCTATAGCAGCAGCGTGACGTGACATGCCCCTTTTTGTGTGACAGGTCACGCAATATTTCTCACCCACTAGTGCTGGGTTCACGTCGGGTTCGCATTCGTGACAGAACTAGGAAGATGGTGTAAAACATTTATATGAACCAGAAATGCGTACAGGAGGATACGTTGACGGTGACATTTTGTAGTGCGGGTCGTCTTGGATAGGACAGAGGACCCAAAATGTCACTGCTGCACCACTGGCCCTACATGAAGTTCAGCTGCGCCGTCGAGACTCTTCCTATACTGTCGATGACGGAAATCAAGGGTATGGCCGCTGTCATAGGAAACCTACGATGGAAGGAGGAAGGTCTACTTCAGTGCTGCCCTCTTTACAGGGTGGTGGTTCCGAGTGGATGGTCCGCCCGTCTGGTGTGCTCCTGGACGTGTCGTAGGCGGCTGGTAGCGAGGGCAGCTTATTTTGAAGCGGGAGGTCTTTCATTGGCATAAACGCGGTCAAAGTTCCTGGGACCCATAGGATGCTGCCGTGGAAGCAAACATATGTTGGCCGAGCGCAGGTGGCGAATGTCAATTGAGTAAGCGCCGAGATAGGTCCCCGTGTCCGGCCTGGTCTGAACCCTGGCGGAGTCTACAACATGGACCATTGAATCGATTTACGGCTTGACTGTTTCTATTGCATGTTTTTGGACCCCGTTTTACTATTTAAGTTCTGCATCGCAGTGCCGGGTCTCTGGTGTCTTTTTTTTTCCGCTTCACTCTCCAATCTTTTCCTGTCACACCTGATGGACTCAGGAAAACTTCCAAACTACAAATCGTCGTACTTGTTCAGGTTCCATCCCTACGCGAGGGTGAAGCCCTCTGCCCGCGAAAGAGTAATGGTAAGCCCTGGCGTCTGCAAAACCCGTCAGTTTTGGATGCTCACAGTGGCTAGGCCGCGCTGTACACTGACGACGGTGACCTCTTATCTGACGAACAATGCTTTATCCCATCGTATGCAGCTGTCGCCCCGGAATTTGTGGGTTCTTGATGACGTACCCAGATATCATTCTGCTGATCCCCGCCCTAGAATTCGTCTAGTGTCATCGCTCAGAGCCTGGACGATGCTGTGAACGTCA
>JANFAF010000155.1:0-138830 GCA_024663475.1 Pisolithus thermaeus | reverse complement strand
ACCTAACCCTAACCTAACCTAACCTAACCTAACCTAACCTAACCTAACCTAACCTAACCTAACCTAACCTAACCTAACCTAACCTAACCTAACCTAACCTAACCTAACTAAATCCCTAGTCCATAGTCCCTCATCTTGCTCTTGCTCTTGCTCTTGCTACTCCATCCTTGGTCATCCCTGCTTACTCCCTGCTACTCCCAAGTCACTAGTCCTTCGTGGTCCATAGTCCCTGCTTGGTCATCCATCCTTGGTCCTTGGTCCTCCCTCGCTGCTCAGTCATTCAAACTAGTCAGTCGTCCTCATTCCCTAGTTTTCTTTTCCATGGTCCGTCAGCAGTCAGTAGTAGTCGGTAGTCCGTCTGTTGCTAGTCTTTCTTCGTCGCTGCTCCCTCATTTGCTAGTCGCCTGTCCGTGTCACTGCAAGTCGGTCCTTCGGTGGTCGTCGCTTCCCTCGTTCATCGTCTAGTCTTTTTCCCTTTACTCCACCCTTGGTAGTTCTGCCGTAGTCCTCCAATACTTCTGTTTTTGAGCTCTTCTGTCCTCCCTCAATTCATACTGGTCCATAGTTCATCGTCTGTGATCCTTTGCTGCTTGCTTGTCTTTGCTTTGCTTCATAGTCCTTTGCTTTTTGCTTCTTGCCAGTCACCACTTGGTTGTCGGTGGTGCTCTGTACTTGGTAGTCATCCATCCTTGGCATCGCCTGTCATCCCTGCACAATCCATCCATGGATTATGCTGGCCTGCAGTACCATATGCAGTCTTTGCAAGGCAATTTCATGCTGCCATTTTCCAGCCCTTCCATCATCCGTGCTTGATGGTCACTCATCTTTTTTGGTCTACTTGGTGGTTGCTTGCATGACTCCTCGATGAATTATGAAGTTGGTTCCCAGTCACTGGTGGTCAGTGGTTGGTGGGCACTGGTCGGTTCATTGGTTTGTCATCTAGTCTTTCGGTTTGCTCCACCCTCCGTAGTTCAGTGGTAGTCATCGCTTGGAGTGCATCCCCATATGTCCTGGAATCCTTCCGTTTTTGAGCTCTTCTGTCCTTGCTCTTCTGTACTGGTCCATGGTTGGCAACGGTTTGCTGCTTGCTTGTCTTTCGTTTTCTTGGTAGTTGCTTGCACCATCCATCCATGGATTATGCTGGCCTGCAGTACCCTATGCCATCTT
The DNA here is from genome assembly GCA_024663475.1 of Pisolithus thermaeus. Classification (NCBI taxonomy): domain Eukaryota; kingdom Fungi; phylum Basidiomycota; class Agaricomycetes; order Boletales; family Pisolithaceae; genus Pisolithus; species Pisolithus thermaeus. Next base: position 137,663 of record JANFAF010000155.1, on the reverse strand, counting down.
CCCTAGGCAATTTCATGTCACATAAATCTTGACAGATGCTGCCATCTTCAAGCCCTTTGATCCTCGGTGGTTGATGGTCATTTGTCTTTGGTCTACTTGGTAGTCGCTCCCATGACTCGTCGATGAACTGCTCTGGCCTACCTGTATGGAGTTGGTTGTTGGTTGCTGGTCAGTAGACTCGTCCTTGACTTTGTCTGTTGCCACTGGTCACCCTTGCCCTATCTGTCCATGGATAGTGCTGCTCCCTTGCTAGTGCATGTCTGCATGCTTTCGTCTTTGCTCCATTTCCATGTACCACAGGAACAGTTCTACAAGGTTGCTTTCATCTGTCATCTTGCTACTTGGTAGTCATGGCTTATGAGTCAGTACTGCTCACTGCTTGCTTGCCCAACTCATCGACGGATTGTGCTGCTTCAGTAGCTGGTGGTAGCTCTCTTCACTAGTCCACCCCTGCACAACTCATCGACGGATTGCGCCAGAGACACTTCCATTGTGGCTGTGCTTTTCTGTCCATATGAGGGGAGCGCTTCCGTGGCTGTGAGGTGCTTCCGTCCATATATGGGGAGCGCTTCCGTGGCTGTGAGGCGCTTCCGTCCATATAAGGGGAGCGCTTCCGTGGCTGTGAGGCGCTTCCGTCCATATATGGGGAGCGCTTCCGTGGCTGTGAGGCGCTTCCGTCCATATATGGGGAGCGCTTCCGTGGCTGTGAGGCGCTTCCATCCATATAAGGGGAGCGCTTCCGTGGCTGTGAGGCGCTTCCGTCCATATAAGGGGAGCGCTTCCGTGGCTGTGAGGCGCTTCCGTCCATATATGGGGAGCGCTTCCAAAGAGCGCTTCCGAAAGGTGCTTCCATAGGAGAGGCGCTTCCGTCCCCAGAGGGTCTGGGGCACGGAGGAGAATATTAAAATAGGTGGCATAAGTCATCAATGAATTGTGCAGGAGTAACATTTCACATACATCAAGTGCTGTTGGTGGTGAGTGCATGGGGGCATTGCCATTGGATGGGGCTGAGGGGGAATTCATGGTTTCATCCCATGGGATGGCTGGCATCTAGGATTGGAGTGTTTCAATGTTCATAATGCATAACTCATCGATGAGTTGTGCCAGCCTACCTGGGGAGGACAAGGAGCATCAGTGGTGATTTCCATTGTTGAAGTAGTGGTGTTGGCTGTTTGGAGTAAAGAATGTCCACCAGCCTGCTTATGTAAGCCAATGTTCCATGTTTGACATGTCAAGACACTTACCTTCTTTTCTGGACCAAGCCAGGTGGTCTTGAGTGTCTTCATGTGCTTGTGCAAGGCATCCACAGTGGTAAATCCAGTCTCCCTTGGGCACTTGGGATGTGAGCAATAACAGAGGAAGGTGCCATTCTCATGACAAGTTATGGTGACATCCTGTCCAGTGTAGGCCACAAAGGTGATCACCTTGACACACTTTTTCCAGTGTGCATCATGAAGGTTCCTGTTGTCAAACTCCAGGCCACACTCTTTGCAGGCTCTAGGCATGATGGGTAGTGATCAATGGGGTGATGATGGTGGTTGGAAGTCAAGAGGTACTGTGATGATTTTCTCATGAACATCACCATTAGAGTTTTTCATGACTGTACAGTTCTTTCTACTTTAGGTTCCTCTTTCCCCATTTAGTAATTGTCATGTGACTGGTCTAGGTGTAGATGGTCAATGGGGCCCTCACAGGTCATCAAATTTCTGTGGTTACTTGCCACTTGCTTGCTGTCACTGCCCAGCATATTGTGCTGCTCCCTTGCTAGCACAACTCATCGATGAGTTGTGATGGGGAGAGATGCACCTGCTGGATTGTGCTGCTCCTTTGCCAGCACAACTCATCGATGAGTTGTGGTGGGAAGAGATGCACCTGCTGGATTGTGCTGTTCCTTTGCTAGCACAACTCATCGATGAGTTGTGGTGGGGAGAGATGCACCTGCTGGATTGAGCTGCTCCCTTGCTAGCACAACTCATCGATGAGTTGTGGTGGGGAGAGATGCACCTGCTGGATTGAGCTGCTCCCTTGCTAGCACAACTCATCAATGACTTGTGCTGGAGAGAGATGCATTCATCCATCCTTGATAGGGAGACTGTCCAGTGGCTGTGTACATAGATGTGTCCATCTTCAATCCAGCAGTTGTGGAGACACGTCCAGTGGCTGTGGAGATGCGTCCAGTGGCTGTGGAGACGCGTCCAGTGGCTGTGGAGACATGTCCAGTGGCTGTGGAGACATGTCCAGTGGCTGTGGAGATGTGTCCAGTGGCTGTGGAGACACGTCCAGTGGCTGTGGAGATGCGTCCATCCATATAGGGAGACGCATCCAGTGGCTGTGTAGACACGTCCATCCATATAGGGAGACGCGTCCAGTGGCTGTGTAGACGCGTCCATCCATATAGGGAGATGCGTCCAGTGGCTGTGTAGACACGTCCATCCATATAGGGAGATGCGTCCAGTGGCTGTGTACATGCATCCATCTTTGATAGGGAGACACGTCCGAAAGACGCGTCCATCAGAGAGACGCATCCGGCCGCAGGGCCCCTGTGGCCTGGGTAAGAATATTAGTCATCAGTAGTCACTAGTCAGTAGTTGGGCTGCTCCATAGTCCACTGTCTGTCATCCCTCCCCTTGCTATTCACTGTTTCCTAGTCTGTCATCCCCAGTCCCTCCGCAGTCAGTACTTGTTACTCCCTCCTCCATTGTTGCCTGTTTGCTAGTTGCTTGTCTGTCACTTTGCCTAGTCCCTGCTTGGTAGCCTGTCATCTCTTCTTGGTCATCCCTACTCCCTGGTTTCTGTCACATCTGTAGTCCATCTTGGTACTTGGTCGTTGTCCCTAGTCCCTAGTCATTCCTTGGCAGTTGGTAGTTGGTAGTCCATCTGCTTGGTAGTCCCTGCTTCATATTTGCTCGCTGGTCCCCAGTTCTCCCTTGTCACTGCTACTTGGTAGTCTGCAGTCTGCAGTCCATAGTCGTAGTTTGCTGTTTGCTGTTTGCTAGTCAGTGCCAGTCCCTTGCTGCTTTCTTTTCCGTTCTCAGTCATCAGTGTCGTGTGGTCCTCCTTGGTCTGCTTGGTCCTCAGTAGTCAGTAGTTGCTGCTTCACCATTTGCTAGCTCATCGTTTGCTGTCCTACCTTGGTCCTGTCCTACCAGTCCTCAGTCCTTGGTCCTTGGTAGTCAGTCTTCCATAGTTGCTAGTCACTCATCAGTCCCACTCCCTACAAGTCCTTCTGTCCTTCCATATTTACTCGCTACCAAGTCCTAGTACAAATCAATCAATCAATCAATCAATCAATTTTTCAATTTTATTTGCATTTGTGTGTCCAGTTCGTCTGCGGTTCGTCCGTGGTTCATCCACGGTTCGTCCGCAGTTCGTTTTCCCACGCTTCGCTTACCATATTAGGAACGCTCCATCCCCCAAAAATTATTATTTTCCCTCCATTTGTGGCCTTTTTGTATTTCTTTTTTCATTAATTTCTAACTTAGCTGCTCCCGTTCGTCCGTGGTTCATCCGCGGTTCGTCTTCCCACGCTTTGCTTACCATATTAGGAAGGCATGACCACTTGTGCCTGCTATATTTGGAAGGCATGACTGGTCATGCCTGCTATATTTGGAAGGCACAACTGGTCATGCCTGCTATATTGGGATGCCTGCTATATTGGGAAGGCACGACTGGTCATTAGGAAGGCATTGATACCTGCTGGTCATTTGCCAATCATTTACACCATCTCTCTGACCATTTGCCATTCATTCACACATCTCTGACCATCTACACCATCACACACCATCTCCAAAGGGGTTTGCACACCAGTCTCAAAAAAAATATATAGGTTCACCACCAGTCGAGACTGTGGGAAAAAAAAACCCCAAATTAGGCAGGCATGACCAGTAGCATGCCCATGCTACCTTGGATTAGATTATTAGGTGGACTGGCAAGTGGTGCAGGTGTACATGCTGGGTGACAAGGAATGGGGATGGGGATGGGGATGGTGGAAGAAGAGAAGCAAGAGGCATCCTCTCAGCCACATGTGTCTTCAGTAATTCAAACTCCCTTCATCCCCATTTGGTCATCTGAAGGCTGATGAGATTCTAGTATACATGTATACTAATTACTAGTCATGACCACACAGCCACACTGGCCATGACTGGTCAGGACTGCACTGCCACTGGTCAGGACCACACTGCCACTGGTCATGACCACACAGCCACTGGTCATGACCAGTCATGACCAGGAAGGAAGACCCATCCTTCCTGGACCAGAAACTTACAGGAGATGCTCTAAAAGTGGTTTGACCCTACATTTCCAAAATAGGAAATGGCATTACTAGGTTTAGGGTCAAAGAGCTCCCCTAGGGATGGTAAAATGCCACATAGAATTTCCAACATACTGTCAAACTCTTTGCAAATGGATGTAAGTAGGTGTAGCTGTAAAGAATTTACTGGAGCAACATGCAATGATCATAATTTCCTGCTTGGTTCGCACCCCACCAGGATGGAAACAGATGTGCATATCCTGCTGCACCAAATACAGCAAATGACAAGATAAATACCATGACTTGGGTACCTCCATCTAGAGCTAGGAACACATGAGCCATGGACCTACATGCATGTAAGGGGAAACATACCGGCTGCAACAACATAATTGTACTTCCGGAACCAATGTGGGCACCGGGTGCGCAGCCACCACTGAGAGGCAAAGCCTACAATCAAAAAGGATAAAGCAGAGGCATTGATCCCAGCAGCCAGGGTCCCAACAAATCCACTGTAAGCAAATGAACATGTCAGGACATTTCAGACCGCCAAACCTCTACCGTATGCCTACCAAATGAGAGGTGTGTAAATGAAATCAGTTCGAAGTTTGGGCCAGTACCGATGAACTAGCCAGAATGGGACGGGCAAAAACAAACCAATGACATATGACAATGGTACCCAGTGGTACCTGGAACCAATGGAGAAGAGTTCACTACTTAGCCCTCCCCACACAATGGCTTGTGAATTATACTGCTGAACCTGCTGCCCCGACCAAACATTCGATCCTTGGATGGACAAAAGCGTGTCACGCCGATTACTGATGATGGAGTTCATCAGCACTGTGATGGGATATTAGCTAGAACCCGAGCAGGAAGAGAAATGTTCCTTATACCAAAGTTGATGGTAGCCCCAAAAACAGTGCCAATGATCTGTGCCACAAATGCAGCGCGGGGGGGTAGTTTAACATCTGTCATAGACATGAACATGTGAATCGATATAACACTAATAAACCTACACTGGGCTACTTTAAGATCGCGTAGAAGTAACTGGGCTTGGTTCATAGTATCTGGAGAATGGTAAGTTTGCCAGGTCAACCTACTAGCAGTATCAGAAAATCAGTTTGACCCACTGTAACTGTATAGCACGAAGTACATATTTGCCATCGGCTTTCCAGGATGTAGGTACCCTGCAACCATCTGCACAAATGTTTCTGTGTATGTCCCTTAGCAGTATTCAAAATTCAGTAAGGGGACCACTCACGAATGGACAAGGGAACACCTGTCATGGCATACAGAGCAACAACAAAAAGGATAAAAATAGTAGCTAACAGAAGCGCAATGACCAGACCCCACCAAGGGAGTGTAGAATCACTCTTGTAAATGAAGACAAATGCAACAACCAGTGAAAGCACTGCAATGAGGCCATACCAACTGCTTGGAGTATCAGGGTACTGTGGCATTGCTCAGTCCTCTTATCTACGTATACGTTGCAAGGTGCTTTACCTTCAGCATTTGGACATAGTGTGGATCGAGGTCATCCGTAACCTTGACTTCTCGATGGCGACCATCATACTTCCAGAACCTCCAATCAAATTCATTCCACGTGCGCCAAAATGATGCAGGGCTCAACCATGTCCAAGCGGCACGCAAATCTCCGTGGTTCCATATCAACAAGTGCATGATGGTAGCCGCGAGAGCGAGGTTAGTGGCTATTAGATAAACAACCCAGGTTGAAGCATAGTATGGTAAGCCCTGCTCTGCGACAAGTTGAGGATCCACTTGATAGTTGGCATCCATGATCAAGGATTGATCATACAACGTTCCATTCTCATAGAAGAGAACTTGGGAGAGCTATATATCCTAGATTGGCTAGTGGAAGTACGTTGACCGAAACCGAACGTACGAAGGGGAAGTTCCGTGCTTTCCAAACATCGCCATAAAAGACAGCGGTGAAAACAGCACTGCCACATGAAGTTAGAGGGTTCAGTCACCTGGCGAGACAATTTTGCGGGCACTCACATGCAGAGGATGTACCCAAACAATGCAGAGATCTTTAATGATTGTAAGACCGTCTGTGCCAATCTAAGCGTGCACCCTCACTTACCAAAGCCTTGAGAGGAACAGTAAAGGGGTTGAGAGCACTGATATACTGGGAGGCGGGGGTTAACATGATTAAAAGGAAAGACCATGACTTGCCTACCAGCCAATCAAAGCATATAGAAAAGACCCCGAGACCTTCGTTACCATTACTTCCACCAAAAAGGCGCGACACAGCGGGATTGTTCGGGGCGGCGAGGCAAAATACAGAAAATCCAGTGAGCAGGGGAAATATCCATTCCGGAAAGAGCTCCCAAACAAAAATACTATAGGCAACGGATTAGCATTTGAGAGTAGTGAGGCTGGAGGAACAACTTACATACTGAAGATAGTCCAAAATACTTGAATTTTGCGTTGTACAATTGTCCCATCTCGAAAGAATGTGTCGAGCATCGAGACGAGGGGAAGGACGCTGGGATAGAACATCTTAGAAGGATAGACCAAAACGGCTAGAGGATTCGTTAGTAGAAGGGGGCGAAGATAATGACATGCAGTGTAAGCTCACATCTCAACAAACCACCAATGCCATAACCAAGTAACTGACTTGAAAACAGCAAGAAAATGGAAGCCGCAGGGTTCGGATCGACGTTATAATACAAGCGTTGAACCGCGAGAACCTCGGTCGCTAGAGCCGCATTTGCAGCGGCACTAGCCATGATAATCACAAATGCGTTCTCTTTTTTGTTGAACGGATGCTTGCAAAAACGTCTACATACGCTGTGTCGCAATCGAGACGACTCACGGGATTCAACCAACTGAATGTTCCCCTTCGAGGAATAAAGGTGTCCATCGCCGTACCGATTACGTACGATATAATAGCCAGAAACATTGGCGACACGGTGAGGGTTTGCTGAGGAAACTAGGTGAGATGGATTCAAGACGAAAACATCGGGTTCTCGCACAGGTTTAAAGTAGTAGATCTCGGCTGTCGAAAATTCAGTTACTACAAGTGGCTATAAAACCAGAATGTAATACCAAGTGCACTGCTAAAAGCAGATAACCCAAGACCAATGAAGACCGAACGGAATGTCCAAGGGTTAAGGGATGGGTCATCGTCCGTCGAGACGACGTGTGACACGACTTCGTACTCGCTGTTGAGCACCGTGTCGTTTCCCTCGCGGCACGACACTGGACCTGCCTCGGCGTCCCACGAAACATGGGAGATCCTTTCGGGACTGGGGTTGCCAATAGGCAAACCGTTTGACCCTGTAACGGCGCAAACGACGTCTTTGGTAGTTGTTCTTTGTGCCATAGGTGGCATATTGCCTTCGTTCTTCTTCCTTAAGTACCTACGGAATAGCCAAGAGATGTGGTTGAAGGCACAAAAACGTCCGGAAGCGTAAACGAGCTTGCGGCAATTCCATCAGGTTTGTCAGATCCTTGCATACCGGCGATGATCGGAGTACAGGTGATCGATCGACTACATACCCAGCCTGCCAGACCATCGTCGACGTGGTATCGTCATGCAGCATAGGTTGCATAAGCATTGAAGTTGTTCGCTGAACTTCAACACGCGGATGGCGAGGCAACTTGAAGTCACGTGTACCCCGCACCGCCGGACACCTGGAGACGCTCCTCATTTTTGTTCTGGTTTAGTATACGTCGCCTAAACTATTAATTGCCCTGACGGCCATCTCTTGAGGCCGAGGAGTGCACGCTTGCAATTCAACCAATATCAATTAGCGGTGAGCTGGCAACTTCCTAAGTAGGTGAACATTGAATTAGTGCGATCATCGTCACCACCGGTGACCCCCTTAGGCCGTGTGATGGGGCCCATCACAACCAAGACCTACGGATGCGATTATCATCGAGAATGATTTTCCATCCAGCAAGGTATATACAGTGCACAACTAAAAAAGCTTCGTGCCTACGGCGACTACTTCCACTTCGATTGATGCCGGCCACTGCCGACCTTCTCTCAGAGACTGAGTAATTTGATTCTGCACGTACGAATTCCACTCTTTCGAGGGCAGCCTGGGCAGGATCTACTAAATTCCGGACACCTGACTTTTTTCTGCCATCAGTATGGAGGTATGTGTGTTGGTCTCGGTGACTGCTAATAGATGCTGGGTTAGGATCAGTCACAGATATATATCACATGAAGGTGCAAGCGTACAAGTTCTCCTCGATTCCGAGCCTGGCTGTTGCCGTGGTCACGATTTCTTCGATCAGATCATTCAAGGTGCGCCCTACCTTTATCCGAGCGCGGAGCTCCGTGGGCCGGTTAGAAACAAAGGAATAGTATATGGCCGGACAAACTGAAAGCACTCAGCGCGCCTGTGGTTGGAATGGGGAGATAATGCGGCATACATTGCCAGGAATCTGTTATGGAACCTCCTGTGGGCGTCGACATTAACCCTTTTGCAAGTAGAGAGGAAAGACAGTCAGCGAATGGCCTATCATAATTCGCCACGAAAACATTCGAGGGACGGTCTCGTGTCTCACTCACGATCGGCTGATCTTTTGACCCTCCAGATTCTTCCGTGGCAACCCCATAGGTTACGTCCCACGCCTTAAATTCACGAAACGTGGGGGGAAGGTAGTACTATGTACAATATTTTACGGTGGGACGAGTGCTACCTTGATCGTACGTACGGACAAGCGGTGGTCGGGGTCCAGATGGCCAATTTTTTGAGTCCAGCAACGCCGTGGGTCCTTGTCTAGATCCCACTTGCACCCACGATTTATAAACTTGGCACACGCCGCCAGCGAATCGATTTGCATGGTGAATTGGACACAAAGTAATTGATATCTTTGGTCCATCGTAGTAGGTGGGATCATGGCGACCTTTGTATCACAACCATATTCGATGCCACAGACATCTAGCGCTCCGCCTCGGCGGGAGCCAGAACAGCAGTTTGCACCAGACGATGACCCAGGAAAGAAGAAGAAGACAAAGAGAAGAAAAGTCAACCATGCATGTCTGTACTGCCGTCGAAGTCATATGACGTGCGATGAAGGCAGGCCTTGCCAACGGTGGTGAGCATGGTTTTATATCACACATTCTGGGATTCACTTCTACATGTAGTATCAAACGTGAGATTGGCCATCTGTGTCATGATGAACAGCGTCCACCGAAAACAATTGCGAAAGCCGAAGCCGCCATATCTACAAACGCGGAGTCATCACAACCTCTTTCTCGTGCGGTTCCTACTGTTTCACAGTTGACGTATGCTTAGTACGATCGATAGAGTCAGTATACCCGAGTTCTGCTATCGCGCAATCGACGAGCACGCCCTGGCCAATCGGTGTTCCTCAAAGTACCTTTCTTTACCAACCAGAGACACTCGGCAACGAATTCTCTGTCCTCACGTCCGTATTCTGCGTTTTATACTGTATCCTTGACATATGATGCTTCCAGGGACTTTTTGGAAACACTCGACGACGGTTCATTCTTCACTCCACCACCACAGACAGTTACGCCTTCTCTAATGTCCGCGTCATCTTTCGCCAATACGTCGCCAGAGACCATGAACAATGCATATGTCACTGCAGCCCCACCTCCAGTGGATAACGCGACCGATCCGGCACCTCCGCCTGATCCACCGAAAGAAGAGCCAGTCCCCCCTTTACTCCCTTCCGCGACCAAAGCGGAGAAATTCCTTCTCACCGCCGCAGATCAGGAACCTGGAACTAGAGACGAGCGCCTGAATCGCGTCATTCAAAGCAAGTATGAGGCAGGTCTGCTTAAGCCGTATGACTACGTCAAGGGCTATGCGCGGCTATCACGGTGGATGGATAGGAAGTAAGGACCATCCGTCAACTCTTGACACCAGCGTTTCACATTTTATGCCCACTTAAGCGTGTCGAAACAGTCTAAACAGCAAATACTACAGCCTTTATCGGTTCTTCGTCCGAAGTTCAGGGTAGGTTTCCATATTCTGTGTGTTCCATTGTCCGTGACTTCCCTTCTAGGCTGTAGCGCAATCTCTGCGGGATATCGTGGGTTTTATATTATTTCCTTGTCCCAATTGATATGAAGTCATTCGTCAGGACCTCGTTTTCATTGAAGAGGCTTTCGAGCGATTACTACTGGATTACGACCGCGTCTTCTCCGCAATGGGCGTTCCGGCTTGCCTATGGCGCCGTACAGGCGAGATATATAAGGGAAATCGCGAATTTTCTGAACTGGTTGGTGTAGATGGCTATATGATGCGAGACGTAGGTGGGCCGATTTATGTTCACCCATTCTTGCTAACGGTCGACAGGGCCGACTCTGCATTTACGAGCTTATGGCGGAGGAATCTGCGGTCAACTATTGGGAGGTAAGTACCTACCTGTATCCTGGGACGTTTCCTTAAATACGACTCAGAAATATGGACACGTTGCCTTTGACACTACTCAGAAGGCAGTGCTCACGTCGTGCGTGTTACGGTACAAACCCGTCATAAATACCCATCCCTCGGAACGCAAGAAGAATGATGAGGATGGCCCAAGCGAAGAAGGTTTCCTGAACTGTTGTTTTTCGTTTACCATTCGGAGGGACAAGTGGGGAATCCCTAGCATGATCGTTGGTAACTTTATCAAGTGCTGACAATTTTGTGAACCCGTGTCCGTGCCTTTCCAGGATAGGAGGATGGCTCAGACGTTACTACAAACGCGGAGCTACGATCACTCTGCATTGACATGGGCAGGATGCAACGGTTATTATTTGCTTAACTTCGTGGCCCTAGATCACACGTCTAGGAGAAATCCTGTATATATGTAAACTACGCAGAGAGGCATCACCTTTTTTTTTCGGGCGTCGAAGCGAGTGTTGGCATTTATCCTTCCATTTCTTCCGGGGGTGGCCCTTGTGGTTCCCGATCGCGGTCCTTCCGGGTGGCCTGGACGACGTCGTCTACTCTAAGTAGCATTCGAGCCGCCTGGGAGAATCATCATATATATCATCTAAGATACTTCATTGGCGAACGGCTCACCTCAATGGCCGTTTTAAATGTTTGGACCTTGACACTAGCGCTTTCGTATAGCCCGTACTTCTTCATATCCACAATCTTTCCTGTTTCACCATCGATGCCCCACGAATGCTCTCCGATGGCATGCTTCGCTCTCAACTCCGTCAGTATCCTAATCGCATTTCCACCTGCATTCTGCACGAGAGTACGTGGGATGACCTCCATGGCGTCGGCGACAGCGCGGAACGGCCATCCTTCGACGCCAGTTATGCTGCGCGCCTTGGCATGCAGGCCGACTGAAATAGCCATCTCAGTCGCACCTCCACCGGGTGCGAGTGTAGGTTCGAAGTAAACGTTGCGTGCAACGGAGAGTGCATCGGCAAGGTTGCGATCGACTTCGTTGAGAATATCTTTGGAAGGGCCACGTAGGAGGACAGTACATGCCTTCGGGTTCTTACATTCAGTGAGGAAGGTAAAGTATCTGAAGAATGAACGCAAATTCTTAGTCTTTTCGGTGACTTTACATCGGATGCGACTCACTCGTCACCTATTTTCTCGATGTGGAACAGCCCACATTTCGTTCCAATGTCGGACTCGCGAAGGTCCTCCACGCGGTTGACTATGATGGCACCGACGGCTAAGGCGATGCGATTGTTGTCCGATTTGCGGACGCGACGGATGGCGGAGACATTGGCACGCTCGAAGACGTGTTGCGCGATGTCTGATAGGGCGTTTTTTGGATGTACTTCCAGCGAATAAAGTGGAAATATCTTACCTGAGATACCCTTCTCCGTGATGATAAGGTCAGGCTTAAACTCCAGTATCCGCTTGCACTGTGCGATGACCTGCTCTTCCTCAATCTCCTGCGCACGGGCCCAGTCTGTCTCCTTCGAAAACTCCATGTTGGTCTGGCTCTCTCCCTTTTTGTACTCCAACGGACAGTCAAGAAGCATGATACGCGGATTCTTTATCCGCCGTCGCATGTTCGGATGCGTGATATCCTTGTTGAGCATGACTCCATCCAACACTCTAGATTCCTCGATCGACCCTCCTGGAATTTTTTCCACACGAGCATAACGCTTGATATCGACAGTTTTATGTCCATTTTCTTCAGCTGCGACAGTGCGAACAGCTTGCAACGCCAAGCGGCACATGAGGTCAGACCACCGAGCAACAAATTTCGTCCCAATTGATGTCTTGATGAGGGACAGCATTTCCTCCTCGTCGTTCGTGTTAATGGGAATCGAGATACGTTTGACGATATCCAGTGCCTCCTTGAGTGCCTTGTTGTATGCAGAGATAATCACGACGGGGTGAATGTCGCGTTCGAGCTGCGCAAGCGACTGTGCAAGAATCTCGCCAGCTGAAGCACTAAGCAGATTGTAAAAACGGGATCGTGAAGATATGTACCTAGGATGATGACACTGGTGGTACCGTCACCGCACTCCTCATCCTGAGTCCTACTCAATTCAATCATGTTTTTTGCTGCGGGGTGTGCGACGTCGATTTCACGAAGGATAGCGTTTCCATCGTTTGTAAGTCTAGTGAGTGTGCGTAAACGAGCCGCTCCGCGAGTCATCGACATGACTCCTTACAAGATACCGCCCATAGGATCTAAGATCATCTTGAGCATGGCTTTCGGCCCCAGACATGTTCGTATGACATCAGCAATAGTCTACATTGAGATTGCGAAGTTACTTTGAGAATAATGCTATGAGGAGTGCACACCGCACCTTGGCCGCCGTGATATTTGAGATCTGTGCCTTCCTCCCCGACTGCCTCTCGGGGGCAGCATCTGTATTCCCATTAGCACGGACGTTCAACACATGGAATTAAAAACTCGCACTCATCACAAACACGGGTGTCTGTCCACCTGCTTGCATGTCGACTGTCGAAGTGGTACTAGTCGATAACGGCTCTTGCAAGCTCAGCCAATTTTTCGGCACAGCCACAAGCGCGGACAACAGCGATGGAATAGGCCTATTATATTAAATCCTTGCAGGTAGAACACATGAGATGTAATGCAAGTCCGATGGTAAAAGAACGAGAGTAGGGGAATACCACTAATAAGAGAAGGGGAAAAATGGAAAAGTTCGACGAGAATGTCCTATGCTAGGGAGGGGGCTAAAAGAGAGACGCAAAAGACGATTAGCGACCAGTGAAAGTCAAGTGTCAGGGCCAGCGGTGGTGTGAGTAAGCGGACCAGGAACATGCACAGACTGTCCACAAATCAACTCAAGTAATCCACAGTCCATGCTGTCCACCACCGTTAAGAAACTGGGTAAAGGGATTAATGCTCATCACGATTGATTTTCGAGCAGGATCCGATCGATGGCGGCATTAATCATTGCCTTTCGTGCCGTTAAGTCCGTTCCGAACTGCTCCTCGAGTTGACGTCTGATCTCGCGCTTCGTGACGGTATTCAGGTCTGCAGTCCGCAAGACATTTTGAACGGCACGCTCCAGGTCAGCATCGCTTGGGACCACAGGTCCAAAGTCCATCTCGTGCATCGTCGGTATCGACATGTCTAAATAAGTTGTAGGGGGCCTTGAAAATGTTGGCTGGGGCAGTATGCCGACTTCACTCATAGGACGCATATGCGACATCGCCATCGACAGCGGGGTATTGCGACCAGACTGCATACCAGCAGGGAGTACGCCAAACTGCGAAGGAGCGGGGGATTGGCTACGAGGCTCGTAAAAGGTTTCGTGGCCATAAAGGGAGGCAGTACGAGACTCCGCGTATCCATCCTTGCGGAACTGGGTGGGAGGTACCCAGGAGCCGATACTGTGGTTGGATTCTCGGTCCCACAACTCGTTTTCCTGGAAGCTGTCAGTCTTCCGTCCTCAAAATGAAACGCGGGACAACGCACATAATCATTCCATGTCTTGAGGGGAATGGAGCGAGGATCAAACTTGCCTTCGTCCTAACGCACAATAAGACCAATCAGCGACGCGATGCATTCGATACAAAACCACCCACATGAACAATAATCTTCTTGCCAGATTCTCCCAATACGACACGCGTTGCACCCCACGAGAAGTCGTCCATACGCCAAAAAGAGTAGATCGGTAACATGAACGAGAAAATTGGAATGGCCAAGATATAGAATACCATCCACCCGACCATATCCCACTTGCGACGCAGAATGAACACCAAAGCTTGCAAGCCGTACACGGCGGCAATCATGATAAGGGAAACGAGCGGAACCGTATTGTGCTCGTAAACGACCGACACGATTAAGTAGACGATCTGTAATCACATCAGCGAAACGACTCTCCAAGGACGACGGACCAACGTACATATGCAACAGTGACAGGCTGAATCAACGTCGATACGAGATCCATCATGACGATAAAACGCATGGAAAAACAACAGAAACCACAAAGTTGATCCAAGAACATGAGTTCACCGAGATTATGAACAGTCGAGTTGATCCAACGACGACGTTGTGAAAGCAGAACCTTCCAATCATCCGGAGCAACCGTCTCTGCATGAGCGTCCCTGATAAACTGTGTCTTGTACATTGCGAAATGTTTGAGTAAGAGCGTTGTCAAATAACGATCTTCCCCAAGATGCAGTAGGTTCTTCATGTGTAAGGTATCGACACGGTTCTGGGAATAATCCTGGACAATTTGGTTGGAGACGAGAAGGGGCTTGTGCGTGTCCGGAGTGCGCAGGCGGAACAAGGTGAAACAACCAGGTAAACAGGTGACCGAGCCGAACAGACTCTCGAACGCTTTGGCCATGTGATGGGAGATGAAGTACTCGTACACCTGACGGACCAACCTCAGTCTTACACCAAGCAGAGACACTACCACGACCATACGCACCTGCATCATCGTCACGATCGACTGTTTGGCATTTGCAAGGGAGGTTTCGCCACACACACCAAGGACCTTTTTGTCGTGAATCATCCTATGATAACTCAGATTCGTCGATTTCCAAACAGTACAAAACGACTTACGCAGAAATCAGGCGGTTGAGGGCGTAAGGCTCCGCAGCCGTATCTGCATCAACGGTAAACAGGTACTCGTAAAATGTTGGGTTGACACCAATGACGTTCTTGATCTGGTGATACATCTCGAGCTCAAGGGGATTCATCGGCGAATTGTAATGCACCTAGGAGCCCGCTGTCAATGCTCAGAACACCACGTAAATGTGAGACAACGTACTTTGTTCAAGAAATGCATGACCACCATCTGTGAATCACGCTTACCACGATTCCCGGGACGTGACCTCTCTGTCGGCTTCCCAACCTTGACGACCACAAGATAAGGCACGACGTGTCCAGCACACTCGTAAAGACCCGAGTACACTTTGGCCATATTATGCTGCCGTGCGCCTTCACCGATCGATACAAAACTGAGCGGTTCAGGGTCCAAGTTCGGGTCGGCACCCAGAATGTCAAGTACGATGCGTGGCGTCGGACGATCGTTGCCAGATCCGACGATATTCCCGTCACACACGACTAGAATCAACTTGCGCTTATCGTCATACTTCAGTACAGCCAATGAGTCGATTGTACGCCGAAGGGAAGCTTCGCCTTCAGTGTAACATGGGACTTGGCAAATCACGAACTTATCATGGTCCTCAGGTGCGCGAGCAGCTCCGAAATTGATCGACGCAATGAACTTGAACCCGATGATGGAGACCATGAGAACCGAAAGCACGAGTAAGATATACTCCGAGAACAAGCACTGAGGCGAATTTCGATTGTCGACTGCACCAATCAAGAAAAGATTTCGAAGACACGTCCTCTGCATCTCAAGCGTTGTGGAATCGAGGCCAAGACCGTCGTTAAACTGCTTCGTGAAATCCTGCCCGGAGTTAACCTTGAACAGATCGACAATGGTGGAGCTCATGAATTGGGTGTCCACGCTTCCACCCGCTTGGGTGCCCGTGGGCGTGATCACGGCAGGCGGATAGTTGATGTACGTCGTCAAATCGTAAATCAACCCATCGAGAATCCCGAGCGATGATCCGCTATTGGCCATATCTTGGATCTCCGAAGGGGTATATCCGACGTACCCAACGCGATTGTTCCACCTCATGACGGTCATGCTCTCGAAATACCAGTCTGGACGAGAGTCATTGGTAAATGCGCGGAAGTCGTGGTACTGAGCGTTAGGGTCGGTGTTGTTGGCGGAATCGAGCGTCACCCAAGGGCTCACAGTCCCCGAGACACCGTTACATAAGGCGCTCACCTGTGTCTCTGTCAGAGAGGAGACCACACTATGATATACGACTTCACGCACCTGCACAGGGAAAATCGCATCCGCAGCCATGCCACCATACTGCAGGACCGACTTAGTCGGCACAACACTGACGACCCGCTGATGTGTCGCCGCCACTTGAGTCAAATCAAATACTTCTCCCCGAATCGACGTATAGACGTTGTTCGGATTACTCTGGTAAGAATGTGAGGCAAGCTCAGACGTGCTGAACACATGCTGGGTAGGACAAATGATCAACCCCAACACGGCAATCACGAATACCGCACAGCCGCATATGAGCCAGATGATCATGTTCAAAGCCAACTTTTCCCTCCACGCTTGCCGCACGTCTTCGCGTTTCATGCGTCCAAACCACTTCAGGAAGGGAGAGGGAATCCACCAGGTTAACATCCAGCAGAGGAGAACCCATCGTCTGCGCGCAGACGTCTCTTTGACAATTTCAGTGGTCTCGCCCTCCAAGGTCTCTCCGGGCAGCGTCTCCTTCGCCATGAATCCCTCCTTATCCACGTTTTGGAACATGTTCCGAGAGGGCGCATACGACTCGGTGCCATAGTTCGAATTTGAATCGTCGCGATCGCTTGTCAACCGACTTCTGCCATCGAACTCGTCGCTCCGCATCGTCTTGGCCTCGTCATACTCCTCATCGTATTCTCTATGGAAAGACGAGCCTTGACCGACGAGTGGGGCCTGATCGCCGTACGTATTCGCGTACGTGGATTCGTCGACTCCAACGGCAGAGGGACTCAAATAGGGGGCATAGGGATCGCCGCTAGGTCGAACATCGAGACCAGCTTCGACCTCAGCCTCGCGCATCCGGTTACGTTTCTGTTCCTCAACATCAGCAGCGCGTAGATAGTCTTCCATTGCATGGAAGGCGGCTTGTGAAAGGAAGACCTGCGCGTGTACAATGAGCTTGCCTCAGGCGGGGAAGTGAGAGTTCTTACCTTGTGCTGCCCCAAAACTACATCAGTCTCCCCAAGACCCAAAGCTGCTCTCATCCTCTCAATTTGTTCTACTGGAGTCCCATCTCCGCCACCGAGAAGGACCCTGCCCATCGGATCCCTATACCGCTGACAGAATTCCTCTGGAGTCATGCCGACCTCAAACACGCACGCATTCCGCCTGGCAACCTCGACCAACCCTGCACTGCGTACCTGTCCCTTGACTGACCGTCCCTCGAGCTGGTTCGGGAGTTGGGAGTCATTGGGGTTCATACAGAACACGAACCAGTTTTGTGTGTCTCCCAAAGTATTGAAAAGGGTGTCGAGGGCGGCGCAGAATTCGCCCGCGACGCAGGGTGTACCCGTGTTTTGAGACGTAGTGACGTCCTCGTCCTCGCGTTCCTCTTCAATGATGGTGGGAGTCGTGCCTGCGGGGGTGTTGTCGCGCGGCATACGACGAACGGTATTTTTCCGTCTTGTGGAAGGCGCCCGCATAGGTTTTACGGGTTGCTGGGCAGCAACTATCATGTCCTCACTTTTTGGATGAGCCTGTGTGGCGATGGCTTTTCCTGAAAAGAGACCTTTGACGAAGGGATTGATGGACCCTGCTCCTTCCCCTCCATCCGCAACGCCAGCGCCAGCTGCCGTACCGCGAAGAAGAGCTACAAAATCAGGGTTGAGAGCATCCAGGTTGCGCTCTAAAAACGCCTCCGAAGAATATGTCACCGGTCCATTGAAATGGCAAATTGTGAACGTGGGGAAACCGGACCTATCCAAGCCACCTCCTAGCTTGAAGGAAGAATGGTTGCCCCATCGTTTGGCGAACGCTTCCACCATGGTGTGATCCGTCTTCTTGTGGGAC
This sequence comes from Pisolithus thermaeus, assembly GCA_024663475.1. NCBI lineage: Eukaryota > Fungi > Basidiomycota > Agaricomycetes > Boletales > Pisolithaceae > Pisolithus > Pisolithus thermaeus. The sequence goes on along the minus strand of JANFAF010000155.1, from coordinate 119,385 downwards.
CGGCGAGCTTGGTCATCCATGATATGGATGAGACCACCAGGTTTGTTCTGGAAAAGCCGGACGCATTCTGAGTTATCGAAGTAAGAAATGGGGGGTACATATTTGGATATACCCTCGGATTGGTACTCGTCGACGTGCGATTCGAAGAGACGTTGTTGAATAAAATGGTGTAATCGTTCGTTGGCAAAGTTGATGCAGAACTGGTCGAGTGAATTGGATCTGCCTGTCATGTTCTGTGGACCGGGGAGATCGAATAAGCCGATGAAAGTGTCAAAGTCGTCTCTGCAGAGACGTTGGTTGATGTGCTCGTTAAGCCATGCGAAAAGGAGGGAGTAGAGTGTTTTGGCGAGGTCGTCTCTATTGTCGGAAGCTCCATCCGGATCGAGGAAGACGGTGCAGAGTTCCTTCTTGACTAACTTAGTCTTGTAAGACAATGCATTTTCGAGTGCAGAAGGTTGGACACCAAGAAACTCTGCTACGAGGGCGAGGATATCGACGTTGCGCACGACTGCGGCGTCGACATCTCTCGAACGGTCGATTGTGAATTCGAGATTGCCGAGGTGGAGGATGGCAGCGATGAGTTGGCATGCCTGTGCGACATGTCGTTTGGAGAGACCGATGGTTTTCAACGCCACTTTGAGTTGTTCGAACCGATGTGCATCGTCATCCCTGACGACATTGGGACGAACGCCTGCGCTACGCTGTCCGAGATACCTATAATGAACCTTCTCTTGCAGATGGAGATGCTGTCTTTCCTCAGAAGATGCGCCTGCGACAAGATAGTAAAAAATGTGGAAGTTGCGTTCGCCTGAAGGAATAGCAGCGACTCTGTTTCTTTCAAGATAGTAATCGAGGCTCTTTATACCACACAGGCGACCTCTCTCGGTGAACTGCAATTCGGTGTACTTTCCAAACCGAGAAGCGTTCGGGTTAAAGAGAGTGCGTGCGTTTCCAAACGTCTCGATGACGAACTCCGCGGCAGGGACTTGGTGTGCGAGCTTTGCGCCTTTCTTTCCGGGATTCGAGACGGAGAGTTCGAGGAAGGTTTTTATGGCGAGACGTCTGTTCTCAGACTTTCCGCTTGCGGTTTCACCACTGGACACTGGTGAGAGAGTGTTTTCAGCAAAGAAGGGAAATGCACACCTGAAAAGAATGGACTGGTCCTGTGCCGTGCGCCGCATGTGGTAATAAGCGTTGTTGGCGAGTTGGAATATGTGGGGAGGCAGACGAGATTTTCCAGGAGAGGTGTCCCGATACTCTGCAGCATACTTGTGGAGGACGGAGTCGGCGTTTGAAGAGACGTACTTGTGTGGGTTGAGGACGACGAGGGCAGATGGACCGACGGCGGTGTAGACGGAGTCTGCCATGAAACGTTCACGGAGACATGCGACGATAGCGTCGTCCGTGATGGGAGACAGGGTGGACAGGTCAACGACGCCCTTGAGTCGCTGGAGACCCATCGCGACGGACGTCGGCCTGTTCATGGCCAGAGCAGAACGAGAGAAGTGAAAGAGAGAGCAAGCAGTGTTTCATCGAGTTACCGGAAGCGCCGCGAAGGCACTTTCCCACGACTTGCTTATGTACTACACAATATAATTAGCTACTCTGCCCGCATCCTCTTCCCCGCCTTGCAACCGTCCTCTGCCTTCCTCTTCCTCTTCTTCAGCTCACCCCCGTCCACCGTCCCCTCCCCCCTCGTTTCCGCTTGTATCAAGCTATCCCTCGTAATCTCCCTCGCTAGCTGCGGCGGAACACCTCCCCGCGGTGGACACATATATCCATCGGAATCGGTCCCTGTTGTGTATGGTCGGGTATACCACTCTTGATATGCTGGATGGGGTCGGACTCTTGTGCTGGATGGGATTCGGGAACCGTCTTGCACTGCCTTCCCACCTCGTCTGGGACCACGACCAGCAGTAGCTTTTGAGTGGGGAGTCAAGGTGGGTTTTTGTGGACTCGCCAACGACATCCAGCGCGTGCTCCGTCCGGATTGGCTAGACGGGTTCGTTCCCTCCGCTATATTCTCCTCACCTCCCTCAGGTAATCCAACGAGGACATTCTCCACGTTTCCTCGACGCGAACAAGCATGCGTCTGGGAGACCCCGTCAAACAGTAGCCCAAGACCAATCCTCCCTCCTTCATCACCCTTCTTCCGCTTCTCTCCCATTTTCTCGCTGTAGTTCTCGTCGTCCCCTGGGTACCGGAGTATATCGTCGAAATTTAGTGCAGGTACCTCGTCATCAAAATTCGAATCGACGCGACGTTCTTCGACATCAAAGAAGGACATAGCAGATGAAAAACACGGCGAAAATTCGATGTCCTCGAACGGGAATGGATCATACATCGCCGACGATACAGCGTAAGACAAGGCGAGCAAAAACGGACGAACACAACAAGCGAGTCGAATGATAAGCAGGTCGGTGTACGATGAAGATGATATCTCAAAGGAAGAAAGGGGAGAAATGTCGGCAGAAGAAGGCAGCATGAGAGTCAGCCGTGCTAGTGCCAGTCTATTCCCATGCTATAATCGCATTGACCCTACTTGCACAAGGCCTTGTAGTCTAGAGGTACGATACTTGCTTTGGGTGCTCTCAATTGCAAGTGGCCTGGGTTCGATTCCCAGCAAGGCCCTTCTTTTTTCGTCCCTTCCTACTCTTAATACTCTAATGTCGCAAGATTATGTAATCCAATGGCATAGTACGTTCGTTAGTTGCAGTGCATTCCGTTGTCCATCCTAGTCGGAGACGTAAGTACCATGTTTACTCGCCCAGACCTGTCATTCAACCACCAACGCCAATCGGCTGTTCTCCACTATCACCGGCCTGGTTCGCCGCATTTTTCTGCGTTGGTTCCCGGATTCCAATCAGCGCGTTTGTCTTAGGGTTACATAACATTTTTGCGCTCAAGCCCAAAACCACGGATGCACCGACGCATTTGGAACTGGACACGAGGCTCCCAAAACACCCTGGACCCATCGTGCGTTATACATATACCGTTTACGTCAACGGCGTGGCGGGCAGCAAACTCCCAACTCCCGCGCAGCTCTGAAGGATGGCCCACGAAGCAGCGGATTCGAAAGAGCATCTTGAACCGTGGTTTGATGACGGCAACATCGTCCTTGTAGCAGGAGGGCAATGTTTCAAAGTTTACCGGGGAACCTTGTCGGTGCATTCACCGATCTTCAAAGACATGTTTTCATGTCCCCAACCCGCCGATCAGGGGGAAATGATTGAAGGATGTGCTGTCGTTCAGCTCCAGGATTCCGCCAGCGAGGTTCAACATGTCCTCAGAGCACTATTCCATGGCGAGTGCGTAACCGCGTGTCCCCGTTGACAGTAATCTGAGGTCAATCCAGGTACATCAACTCCTCTCGGTCAATGCCTATGAGCGTTGCTACAGCACTGCTCCGCTTGGGCAAGAAGTACGAATTCAAACTACTCTTCGAGTGCGTGTCCAGCAGAGTGAAGGACTGCTATCCTCTGGAACTGCCTGCGAATTCCGGCCCAGCACGCGTCGAAGGAACCCTCACTGGGCGTGACCCCCTGGATTTCCAGTTGCTTAATATTATTCGCGAAGTTGGGTTGCTCACAGTCCTCCCTATTGCATTGTACGCCTGCGCTTTCTCAACAGAAATTGAGAAGCTTCTGGACGGGTATGACTGGAACGGCGTTCGCTACTCGCTGTCTCCTATCAATCAAAGAGCGTGCATCATCGCGAGAGATAAGCGCTCGGAACTTTCGAAACGTATGTTCACGAAGTTCTTTTCGAGGCCCGAGGACCGCTATTTCTTGGAGAGTACGACCTGTCTACTGTGCCGCTCACCGTGTTGCGCCACGTCCCTTTCCGCTGACCCCTTTGCTGCGTGGGATCCGGATTGGAACAGTAGGTTCTGCAAAAGTTGTATCGGAGACTTCAAGTCGCGGTACAACAGGTACAGAAAGGATGCGTTTCTCTACCTACCGCGGATGTTCGACGTGGGATCGAACTGGGATCAGGTCCGGAAAGACGAGACGTCTTTCTGAGTAGCGACGGGCGAGTACTATTTTTCGGGAAAGCTCTCTGACTTGATGCCGTCCCCACTCATTTCTTGGTCGCGTTTTGGATACATACTGCGCATACCGAGTTCCACTGCACTTGCATTGTTCAGACTCTTCGACGATGGTCTATTTGTACTTCGTCAGTCTCAACACTTTGTCGATACGGTTAGATCTCGAAAATCGTTGAAGATTTGTTTCAGGCATGTCACTTTGTCCCCCATTGCTAGAGTCCTTGAAGAACGAGCGGTTACCGCCCACCATAGGGGTATTGTGTAGTTCATTTCTATTGCCACAACTCCTACTTAGTACTAATCCATGTTATGTAATTAGATATACAAATGAGCGTGCTTAGTACTACAGAATGCGTAGTCATGTTAATGAGGCGTAGTCGTCAAGAATGTGAATGTATAGGGGCAAAAAAAGGTGTAAATCAGAAAGGTCGAAAGAATTGGCATAAACCGCAGCCTCATCCAAAGAAAAATCAGAACGAAATGAAAGAAGCATTGTAAAGGAAGCCTTCACTCCCCAGCCCACTCCCCGCCGCTCGCCAACTTTGCGAAAACTCCCCTGCGATCAACGAGTTCGTCCCAGGTACCTTCCTCGACGGCCACGCCATCCTGTAACACGACAATTCGATCGCACATTTTCATTGCTGGCACTTGATGGGTGATCATGACCGTCGTCCTGCCCTGTTTCGCACTCTTGACGGTCTCGAGTACGGCGGCTTGATTCGACCCATCTAGAGCAGAAGTACATTCATCCAGAACGAGGACTTTGGATGGCCTTGCCAATGCACGCGCGATCTGAATCCGCTGCGCCTGGCCACCGGAAAGATGCGATCCATCCTCGCCAACGAGAGTATCGTATCCCTGAGGCAAGCTCATCACGAATTCGTGGATGTTGGCAGCACGAGCGGCACGCTCGACGTCTGCATCAACCATCGACGCCGTACGCCCGTACGCAATATTCTCTTTGACGCTCGCGTCAAACAAGTGCGGTTGTTGACTGACCACGGCGACGTGTTCGCGGAGATGATGTACGTCCGTATTACACAGTTGAACGTTGCCGAGCGATATCGATCCTGATGTCGGTTCGTATAATCTCTGAAGAAGCGCTGCGACCGTCGACTTGCCACATCCCGATGCGCCAACCAGCGCGACACATTCACCCTGCTTGACTGACATCGATAATCCCTTTAACACAGGTTCGTCCACTCGATCTGGGTATGTAAACTCGACGTCTTTAAGAACGAGATCGCCACCGAGATTCCGAAGCCTTAGCAGCCCGCGTGCCTCGCTCGTCTTATCAGATCGTAGTTGGACAAGTGCATACAGATCCGTCGTCGCCTGTACAGACTTCGCAATCTTCTGTGTGAACGCCATAAGCTGGGACCCAATGGTGACCGTAAAAACAACCAAGTTGAGAACTTGGACCATCTGCAAGTACGTATAGGTTCCACGAGCGATGAGGACGGCACCGACGTAGAAGAGGAGCGCTTCCGCGAGATAAATCAGTGAGGATGCTACGCCATACGTGCAGCCTTCAACGAAGGCCCCACGGACCCCAGTAGTGAGACATATTGACGCGGCTTTATCAAACTGAGCGTGGAGAATGGGTTCCAGAGACATGGCGCGGATACTACGGATGTTGATGATCGACTGGACGTAGTGACATCAGCACGACAGAAACAAAATCAAGAGAAAACATCGTACCTCATAATAAATCTTCGCAATCTGCTCCCTCGCCCTCTTATTGCGCAATTCACATCTAGCCACCAACCCCGTCTGAATGCTCATCACGCCAACGAACACCGGTCCAATGGCAACACCAACAAGGGTCAATTGCCACCCCCACACCATCGCCCATATCAATCCGAGCCCCATCATCGCCAGTACGACAAGACACTGTCCCAATACAACAGCGACGAGCGCGCGCGCGTCATCGGCGTCTTTGATGAGAGTTTGGGAAAGTACGGAAGGTGAGTGAGAGGGTTCATCAAACCAAGATTTATCTTGGGCGAGAACACGCGCGTAGGCTTCGTTACGGAGCACGTCGATCCATCGTATCGCCGATCTTTCCATAAGAACATATTTTAGGCCAAGGAGTAGCCCGTCCAACGCCGCAATTCCTAGTACAAGTCCGCCAAAGGAGTTAATGACATTTGCATTGGATGGATCAACAGAGACTTCAAACATGAGGCGGGAGAGGAGGAACGAGAAAATAGGCGTCATTGCTCCGCTTAAGAAACATGCGAAGAGGCCGGCGAAGAGCAGAGGTTTGCTCGGGATACTAGGCCATATGAGACGGATAGTTTGAAAGAGGCTTGGTGGGGAACTGTAGGACTCGTCACTGGAATCGACGGTCACAACTTTGGCTTTCCCTTTGGCATCGGATTTAACAATGAGAGAAGATTTCCTGGAGGATAAGGGTAGAAACCGGATAACCTCAGGAGCTTTCCGCTCGTGCCTCTCGGCGCGCCGTCCAGCGGCCCGATGCGCAGCACATTGTAAAGCTTCCTTATCTTTCTCGAACTCATCATCGTCTTCGACCATGAATTGCGTGGATAACGAAGAAGGAAATGCAGGTGACGTTGGCGTGACCTGGAGACTTAACCTACTCCGCGCGTCATATGCACGCGGGGGGAAAGTAGGGGAAAGAACGAGGATGGACATACTCGAAGGTCTGCGTATGCGACGTTGTGTGTCTGCGCTTGTGCACAAGTTACTAGCGGGTTGATGAGGGGCGGAGTCGGTCGATGGAATAGAAGTCGCATCGGTCGTCCTCGTCAACTCGGCCACAACGTCCAACATCCAGCTGCCGAGTGCCATCGTCACGGGACGCACACCAGCCAGGGTAGGCGCGACACTCCTATGTCTATCGGTTGCTGGATTCCCTTGTTCTTGAGCCTCCTCGGCCTCTGCAAGGATCTCCATAACCTCTTCGTATACAGGTAGACGGGCAGAATCACCATCATCACCCTGCTCGAGCTGCGCGCCGATCTCCTTCACCATCTTCTCCCACTCCCCGCCCGAACCCTCCAAATCACCTCTAAATCCCTGCTCAACGACACGCCCCGCGCGCATCACATACACGAAATCTTCAGCGCCAATACTCGACAAATCGTGCGTGATGATGAGGGTCGTTTTTTGGCAGCGAGCGCGCCACGCTCGGAGGGCGGCAGTGGTAAGCAGGCGCGTGGGTGGATCCAGAGCGGACGTGGATTCGTCTGCATGTTGCGGACATCAGCGTGAGCAAACAGATGAAAGTGGGGAAGGGTACGTGCCTAGGATCAGAAGTTCAGGATCGCGAATCCTTGCACGGGCGAGTGCAAGGCGCTGCCTCATGCCTCCACTCAATATAACTCCATGAGCCTCTTCTCCCTCTGCATTTCCAGTCCCTGCCAAAGGTGTATCATAGCCCTGGTCCAAACCAATAACCCACCCCTCCAACATCGCCATCCTGCAGGCTTCAATTACCTCCTCCCGGCTCACGTCTTCAACACGCCTGCCGCTTCCCACAGCGCCCAAAGCAACATTGAAATGGATCGTTCCGCGGAAGACGGGTGCACCCGCCGACGCAGAATTTTGAATTACACCCGCAACATTGTGACGAAGCCACGTCGGATCTAAATATCGCATATCCTGGTCGTCGATCAATATATCACCCTGCGACGACAATCGTGACGATGGGTTTCCTACCCGCGCAAGGGCGTATTGACCTAAAAGCAAGGCTCCGATAGTGGATTTTCCACATCCAGAAGGACCGACGATATATGTCGTTTCGTGTGCTGGGATGTACATGTTGATGTCGTGTAATACAGGGATCGCGGGGCGCGTGGGATACGCGAACGTGAGGTTTGTGAGGGAGATGTCGCCAATAAACCGCTTTGGAGTGATGCGACGGAGGACCTGATGGTAGGATTTACGTTGGTTGAAGGGTGCCATGGAAGTTACTGTTGTGGTGGGAGACACCGGTGCGTAGGCAGAGGGTGGCGTTGGTAGTGTTGGGGAAGAAGGGGAGAGGATGGATGCAAGGTCGGCCGCTGAAGCTTTCCCTTTAGCGAGTACAACCAAGAGAGGCACCGTCATTTGGAGATTAGATGTGGCAATCAAGCACGCCCAGAATACGCTCATTACATCCCCCGGTGTGTTCTTCCCCTGTCTAACGAGGTAGGCGCCAAACCAGAATCCCTGAACAAACATGGCCATGGTAACAAATTGGGATGTCCCGGCTGTGATGCCCCATATCGTTGGTAGCGAGGGTAAAGCGGGAGAGATACGCGCTAGGAGAGATGATTCGTGAGATTGGGCATTGGACGACTTCACGGCGCCGATGTGAGTACAAGCGCGTGTAACGAGGGACGCTGCGCGTGCCAATAGTCTTCGCTCGTGCGCGATACGCGGCGACACGAAAGCCTGGGAGAAACCTTGGATGAGGATGAGGAAAGGAAGCGCAGAAAGGATGACAAGTGTCAGAAGGGGTGACCAATAGAATGCGAGCACGAGCGAAGTGAGTGTTGTAGTAAGGTATTGAACGAGTTGACCGCATGCAAGAGAAGATGCAGTGCGGACATCATCAGTCTCCCTACATCCAAGTACACAGTGAGTTACAAGAGTGCAGATGAGGAGGGCCGAACGTACCGCGCAAATTTGGCCATGAGACCACCTGCTCCTACGGGAGCGTCATTGGACGTGTCCTGCACACCAGAAGAGTCGCCTGCGCGTCGGTCGAACCATTCTATTTCTTTACGAACAACAGAACAGTAGACCTGTCGTCGTAATTGGACGACGTTGTGTTCCCCGGTCCATATCCACAGACTGCTCGTGACACTGCTCATGACAAGTGCGCCTGCTCCCAACGCGATCAGTTGGAGAGCGGCGAGTCCGACATCATGGAGTAGTTCATCTTTTGCGGATTGTGGGGGATTTGGAGCGAGAGGGAATGCCGCAAATGCATTGAATGAGCGACCGACGACATAGGTCATGAAAGGGGCTATTGCCCCCGCCGTGATGGAAGATGCGATAGCGGGCGTGAGCAGGACCAGTTTGCGTCTCGGGGTTAGGAACGAAAATAGGACTTTCAAAGACGGTGTTGGTGGTTCTTCTGGAAGTAATGGTAGTGGTGGAGTACTTTCCGAGTGCGAGTAGAGGCTGTCATGTTTGCAAGCAGACGACTCGCTCATCGTCGTCGTTGTCGTCCTCGTCCTCGTCGACGGTTATGGTGATAAAAGTGAGAATGAGAGATGCGATGAGGTGATTCTCTCAGTGTACGGTCCATTTTTTTTGTTCTGTCTTCACGCTATTGTCTTCCAGTTTCCTTTGTCGCTCGAGGACAATAAGAGACGTTGTTACGTAAGCTGACGTCAGGAACAAAGGGCACTTTATTGCTTAGGTAAGCCACTCAATACATATTGACCATTGTCTATTATATAAGCAGCTGAAGCAAGCATGGACAAACAGGACATTGTCATGGCACGTACGCCGTGAGCCTGTTTGGCTTGGTTTATTACGTCCCCTCAAGAGCTTCAACGATGTTGGGGGCCCAACCCGGTATAGGCTTGAACGTAACCCACGAACTCTAAAATTCTAACAAATGAGCCAAGTGACGCTCCACAAATCGGATCTTGCGCTGACCACAGGCGTCGTAAGGTCGAAACACGGTGGAGACAGGTGTGGCACAGCGGTGTGAAGTTATCACACTTTGTCGTCTTGAGTGCTAGTCGACAGCGAGTGGCTTGGCAGTATCAGGCAAGGCGAAACCGTGTACAGTGGATATGGGTGCCACGAGGTCGCTTCGAGGTCTGGGAGAGAGGCCATCAAGATAATCGGCTCCACGTGCATTTATGTTCGTGTGCCACAGTGAGCGCGTGGGCTTTGATGATGGCTTGGCAGCCGTTCCAGCGACATAGTGGGACCTTCCAATCATAAAGGTATCTGTACATATGAACTTGCAGAAGTAATCAACTTTGCTGTCACTCCTTGCGACGCTGTATTTACAGCCCGACATGCGGCGTGACTCATGGCGCTCTCTACAAACTTCTCCCATCATCCGCATCAGTTAAGTCCGGGGCATACTCGGTCCACACCAGATATTAAATGAACAAGTAACTCCCCCATAATCTCCCGGCCTTTTTTCCTGCTCCACTTCTTCCCTTCCCTTCTACTCCATCCCTACACGATGGACTCCGCACTGGTTGTCGCCTCGTTACTCCTGCCCGCAATCGTATGCATGATATTCCTGTACGTCCTCCGACCCTCCCTAGCTCATATTAGAGGCCCGAGCCCGGCCTCGTTCTTCCTAGGTGCGTAGCGGTGCCCATGTGCTCCATCCCCCGCCGTTTGTGGATCCCATGTATACGTAAACTAAATCTTGCATTTAAGGGAGCACACTCGAGTTATACCAAGAACAAGCTGGCGAAACGGATTTCAGATGGCAGAGGCGATATGGTGGTATTGTACGGTTTAAGAGTATTCTGGACGTAAGCGCGTCAACTTCAGTCTGGTCGCATGTGGCTCTTGAGCTTGGGCCCTTTCTTTCTTTTTTTTCCCAGGAGGATCAGCTTTTGATTACAGATTTAAAGGCTCTCCGGCATATTCTTGGTGCACCTGACCTATATCCGTTTCAACCAGAGCGACGCATTATGTCTGGCTTTATCAACGGTAAGGGTATCGCGTGGGCCTGCGGTACGTGGTCTCCGATCCAATTCAATCTGTCATCTCTTGTGTTGCTCATCTTGTCGTGCGTACTGGTGTCCTACTCCTTTCCGTAATCTACAGGTGATGCACATAAGAGGCAAAAAAGGATAATACTCCCTGCATTTGGCGCCCCTCATTCGGAAACATTCTTGAAGGCGTCGAAGGAATCTGCTGAAAGGGTACGTATCTGTTTTCTTCCCCGGATTTAACTCACTTTCCTTCATCTCTATCATTATGTAATAACATTGGTTGTTGGCCGCTGCACCAATGATAGCTGTGTGCCAAGTGGATGGACGTTGTCAGCGGGACGGACGACGAACGTGCTGTCGTTGACATGTATGAATGGCTGTCTAGGGCAACGTTGGACGTGATAGGACAAGGTGTGAACAGAATCACTTGCGAACCATACAAACGATAACTCTAATCATTCATTCATTTTCCGTCCGGTTGGTTTAACCTTGAAATGTCCCCGCAGCCGCGTTCGGCGTTTATTTCGGGTGCCTCGACGACCCGAATCATATCCTTGTACGATCTTATCGGAATACGATGTTCGTTTGAGCTTTCCTCCTTTTCTTTGGCATTCATGCTTACCAATATCTTCTCTCGTCCATTTTAACCACAGTGCCACTATTTTCGGCTCTCCTTCTCCGCAGCAGATTTTCACATCTGAAATCTTGAAATATCTCCCGACGTGGATGACGGAGCGCGGATTGGAGCTCAGCAAGGATAAAAAGTGCATGCTCGTGAAAGGCATGCGAGAGACCGTGGTGAGTGTCGCGAGGGAACTCGTGAGGAGGCGGCGCGATGAGTACGCGGGAGGAGGTATGGACGAGTATAAAGACGTGGACGGAGAGAATGAGGATGCTTTGGGGCTGTTGAGTGCGTTTACTTCGCGGTCTGTCCGGCAAGGTTCTTGTTGATCCGTTGAATGCACGCAGTGAAAGAGTACATGAAGGATGAGAACGAGGAGGAAATATTAGCACAGGTGAGGTACGTAGGGCTATCCTTTGGTCACCCATCTGCACCCTCGGTTCGATATCCGATCTTATTGGACATATACAATTACAATTTTGTAGGACTCTTTTGATCGCCGGACACGAGACGACAACGCATACACTGGAATGGGCTCTGTTGGAGTTGGCGAAGAGACCAAGCGCGCAGGCGAGAATGCGCGAGGAAGTAAGGCAGGCGGAGGCTACAGTACGAGGGCGTGATGGCTTGTGGAGGGTAGCGGATTTGCAGGGGATGGTGTATACAGTAGCAGTTGTGAAGGTGAGCAACAAGGAGTCTGATCTTTTTTGACATCGCTTACTTGTCCCCGCGAACCTTCTTACATAAACCTATGTAGGAAGTGCTTCGCTACCACTGCACGCTACATCATGTCTACCGCGTCGCTGCACAAGATGATGTAGTGTCACTAGCGAAGCCGATTAGGACGGAGCTCGCACTTGCCACGGAGATACGTATTCCAAAGGGGACGAGAATCATTGGATCGATTGCAGGGTATAATAGGTTTGTCGTTGATTCTTTCACTTACTTTTTAGTAGCATCCAGCACTACCGCTCACACGTTACGCCGACGCGATAGGAATCCCGACGTGTGGGGTGATGATGCGGACGTGTTCAAACCAGATAGGTGGATGTCGATGAGTGATGATGGAGGGGAAGCTGTCATGGTTGGTGTATATGCCAATTTGTGAGTCTGACCCTCTTTGACGGTCTACCATTGACTGGCCATTGGTGGTCGTTCGTGTCAGGTTGACGTTTTGGGGTGGGCCGAGAGCCTGTATTGGCTGGCGCCTCGCGTACGTTTTTCTCGCGTACGATGACGCCATGCGTTTCGTTAATGGCTTACTCCGCCGCATATGGCGTCCACATTGTAGCGTGATAGAGACACAGATATTCCTTATCGAGATAATCAGCAGATTCGAGGTCTCTTTGTCGGAGAAGGCGACGAGAATAAGGAGGGAAGCGTGTGGAATTGTTGTGCCCACCGTGGAGGGAGAAGTGGAGAAGGGGGTGCAGCTGCCACTAGTGATCTCAGTTGCGCAGCAGTGATGGTTTCTAGCTAGTCTCATCCGCGGCAGAGTTATCAAAGGCTATAGCGCTTCTACGGTACAGTACACTTAGGGTCACGTAAATACTAGTGGGTCGTGCAATGCTACCACCGACAGGTCAACCCTTCGTTCCATTCTTCCGAACCGACACCCTCTGCAACGACGAACAGACGGTACGGATCATATTTATCCTTGATGTCTTTCAACTTGGCATAGTGCGAACCAAAAAATGTATATTGCCAGTCGATCTCGTACAGCGACGCCTTATTCCACAAATCAATTGCCAAGTTTCTCCTGAGAAAGCTTACGATCGCCTACCTCATTGAAATAGGCACCATCTTGAGGTGTGAGGTCGTACATCTCCTTGATCCAAATCTTCAGTTGGTCAGTTAGCCCTGTAATCTCTTCCGCCGTGGCACCTTCTTGCCAAGATACCCCACATACGGTTTCGACGACGGCATTACGCCATGCCGGATTGACACCCGCCGAGTTGGGATCTATCTGGGAGACCTTTCCCCCAGCGATCACGCTGTGATGGAGGTAAAGGCACCAGACGTCAGTAGAGTGTCATAAAGGATGAGGAAACTCGAACGTACTTGAACGAGGCCTGGCAATCGTAAAGGATTTCTGCGACGTCGGTGTATCGACTTGCGAGCGTGTCCCGAGATAAAAGACGCGACGTGAACATCATATTGACACCATTTTGACCTCCATTTGCAAAAAAATACGTATACCACTCGTACCACGAGTTGAACGAGTAGACCCCCGCCACTGACGAGACACCCTCGGTCCCGAGACCGAGCAGGTAATTCGTCAAGGGCTGCGTACTCGCGTTTGCTGTCGCGGTGGACATGTTGGGATTGATACCGATAAAAGACATACTGTCGTTCCCGAACGAGCCGTAACCTCCCCAACCATCGTCGGTGAGGTTGGGTTGGAGATGTATCACACGCCCTATGAGCTCCTTCATTACGGTTGTGTTGGTGACATTGGCCTGCACGAAGTACATCGCCACTGGAAGTTGTTGGTAGGTACGGTAGGTGACGGACGTGACAATGCCGTAGGTGCCACCGCCACCTCCGCGGAGCGCCCAGAAAAGATCAGGATTCTGATAACTGTTGACAGTGAGATAAGCACCGGTAGACGTGACGACTGTTATTTCAATGGCGTTGTCAACACCTGTACCGCCGCGAGATGAGTGCCATGATAAGGGCCGGTTCGCATTTCAACGCACCTAGACCGTACGTGGGTGAGATGACACTGTGACCTCCGCCTTGAAGCCAACCGCCCCCGGCTCCCACAGATCCGCCAAGGGAAATGCCACCGACCATCATACGCCCGCTTTGGTTGACGGTATCGTAAGCCTCATACCATTGCACCCCAGCACCGACAGTTAGGGCTGTGCACGTCGCGGTGCAATCAGCTGACAAGCAGACTTCAAGTTGGATTCAAGTGCATAGAAGACCTGCCTTGATACATTTCGTTGGCAGGTGCTCCTTGGGGCGTAAACTGGGGGTTGAAAGCAATGTTCTTCATGTTATGTGTCCATATCACAAATGCACCACGAGCTGTACTACGCCCCAGAAAATCGTGTCTGTGCAACATAGCAGTACCCCCAGATCAAGGTGTGCACGAGGAAGAATATACGGATCACCACCCACCCAGTGTTTTTGACAACCAATTTGAGATTGTACTGTAGCACAAAATTGATAGCAGCCTGAATGTCTTGTGGGGTACGAGCGTCAACACCAATCACGGGTACACTCCCTTGCTCGCAAGGAACATCAAGAGATGTGTTAAGGTAGCATGCACCGATCGTGCCATTTTTGAACATGAAGGCCTCAAAGTTCGGAGCTTCCATCGAGCCCGGCATCGAAGAACGCCAGTTCCCATTTGTCCAGTCTTGAACGACTTGTGTGCAGTTCCCAGACGGGTCATTCACTGGGTAACATGCGGAGGCACTGGGAACAGGGTAAATGAGAGGTTGGGAGACCTGGGATTCGAGCTCGGCGAATTGGTCCGCAGTTGGCCAACAGGGTTGTCCGTACGTACAGAGGCATCCCGTGTTGTTGAGAGATGTGCCAGCGAGGCTCCCTACAACGAGGGCTAGGACAACGAAGATACTCAGCATAGCTGGCAGCACTCAACCTTGGAATATTAGCTCTTTATGTGCACTGATATGTTCCGCGTGTGTCCTGTGTTCGTTTGGTGCGGAGGCTGCGTGATTTCGGTGATTTTAACGCGCATTGCTTGGGAAAATTACTTGGCGCTCCTGTGTATGACGTATGGCATAGCCGCATAATTGTCCGACGCTCGACAAAGCCTTCGCCTTGATGGCTCAATAAGCACTACTGTATTGTGTCTCAAGGTGCCAATCTGCAGATATCGGCGGACCAAATAAACAGTTCGATGTCCCAGATCCGGGGTGCTTCAAGGGTTATCGATATCTATCCTCCACTGTACCGTCGCATAGGTCACCAGCCTGTACGCAGCCACTCCGGACCTTATGGCAGTGCGCACATGCTGTCGCCGACCTGTCAGTGGTGCCGATGCGAAGCGAGGATCACATGCACAAGTCGATCCCACATCAGGGTGTTGCTATACAGTCATGTAATAGTCGATACCGATCAGATTTTCCGCAGGTACCCAGCCTGAGGCCTGAGTCGGTGTCGACGTAGAAACAACTGTAAGAGAGAAAGATAGTCAGGTTGGTCACAGCAAGTACTATTGTGCTACCTCCATAAATGATGGTTTACCTCATACCAACACGTGCTATTCAGCGACCGATAGAGCAATATATATAATACAGCCAGAAGCTACAACGTACAGAAATCGCTTATAGATGCAAATCACACGCCGGATATACGCCCTGGCCCCTGAGAGCTAGTGTAGATTCGGTCGGTTAGTATTACAATTACAGTTAACAGCCAACCCTCTTCACTTCCCCCCTACAGAGCCGGACCGCACAGTCGCCACCTTCCAATCTAACCCCGATCCTGAGTTCATCTTTCCCTCGCCAATCTTCAATCTCATCTCCCTCGCACTCTGATCCTCCTCGTCCTGTCTTCTCTCTTTCCCTACCCATACTGTCGCAAACACAACGCCAAAAACAGTGATCATGGTGTTGACGAGCACAATATTGTTTACGGTGCCCGTGTTCACACCCAAATAGACGATGATAATTTGAGCGATTGAGAAGAGCGTCGGGACAAGGAAGTTGGTGGCTGCAATACGGGAGATCATGCGCAGACGCATTGCGAATGTCGCTGTGGAGAATATAAGTACGATGTGCCAGTAAGGAAGAAGATGACACATGGCGCGCTTGGTGAAACAGACTCACTCCTTCCAGGAAGAATGTCACTCGTAATGCCCTGTCTGTTGGAGAGGCGTCTGCGGACAGACCACAGGAACGCCACAGATGCATATCTAGTAGAACGCTGCGTCAACCGATCTTCATTAGAGAGAATTTGCGGCATACGTATTATCTACGACTTGGGCTGTCCAATCGATCTTCAAGCATGGTGTGGACATCCACAGAGCCGCCATCTGTTTAGCCCCTTGTGGTCCTCTTGATGCGTCTGCCATTTGCTTCGTGAACACGATTAAGTTGGTTATGCGAGCGATCTTTAGGATGACAGGTAGTGCGATTAGGAGGGAAAAGCGGGATAGACCGAGGTGTCGAGGTGGGTGAAGGGAGATGAGACGGAGAAGAAGGATGAGGTCGACGAGGATGCATTGAAACATGCCGAGGATGCCTATCGAGATGTTTAGCTGGTAACGATCATGTGTGAGATTGGGTCTCGTACACTCAAGGTCGTCACCCGACGTAATGACGTACCGCTAGTGGCCATGAGTCTGTCGGGGAAAGGATGGCATGGACCTTGTGTGCGAAGTGTTAGACGCGGGCAATTGTTAGATGGTGAGAACACATGCTGCTAGTGCATCAATCATGATTCCTGCGAAGAAAGCGAGCATGATGGCGGTGACATTGAGTATGAAGATAGGCGTGCGCCTGGAATATCTGTTGGAGAAATAAAACAATGCAATGACGAGTGGGACAAGAAGTATGGTGAAGGAGTGCCCTATCATAAGTGATACGAGCGAGGGATGAATGACACCCGTTTCTATAAGGTCGAGCACCGTCGAAAGGTTGGTAGTAGACATGGTGGGGGGACCAAGCAGGAGTGCGTGCAGCGACCGTTGTCGTCTGGGTTTATGTTCGTATGCATGGAGGTGGCGGTGTCATGACAAGAAGCAAGAGTCAGTGGACATCCGACAAGCCAAGTTCCGGTTGCTGGTTTTGCCTGCTGAAGTACATCTCACCCTTGTCTCCACACCTCTGTACCGCAACTCCACACCCGCGATTTGGATTACGAGCACGACCGCTGACTGACAAGTATTAACTATCACCCACCAACGAGACAGGCCCTCATCCAGTGGAGGCCAAACGTTCACGGCTGATGGTCGCCCATTTTGCGTATACATTGCCCGAGCCCTGCCGAGAACTTCTGCTCCAATGAACCAGTGCTCCTCGCCATATTTAATGCGTCACGACACGAAGCTCATCACCAGCGCGTGGATTATAACACTGCCCTTGTCGGCGGCATTTCTCTTGCCACGAAAAAAAAATCTTTCAGTGATATGGGCGTTAGATGTGTAGTTCTGAAGAAGGGTAAGTGAACCACGGAAATGACGTGCAGCCTTGCTCTTCGACACATTGGTTGCAGTTCAGTAAATTCCTGTCCGTCAAGCTCCTCGACACCTACATATCCGGCGACTCTCCAACACACCTCACTCCAACCCACGTTCATGGACATCGGAGGAAGCCTTCTAGTGGCAATTCCAGAAGCAAATCATCGCTACTGTGAAAATGAGTCAATCAAGTCTGCAGGTCATGGAAAGGTAAGGTTATCAGGAGTCAGGACTGATCGTCTATATAAGGGGGAAAGTGCTTTTTACTCTAGCCCGTGAAGAGGAAAAGTGGAGCACGTCTTGGATCGTAAATGGGTCATAGCTGATGATAAATTGCTTTAGCCTCATACATACGAACAGAAAAGAAATCTCGCCTTGCTCGGGGTACTATTAATCCCGGGACTATGTAACATGCACGGAAACTTGGAATACTGGGAATCATCAACGGATAATTGTGTACGTAGCGAGTCAGTGAAGGCGCTAGGAACTACTGATCAGATTGTCCGAATTACACGAGCGGTAAACTACGCCACAACTAAGATGCCCAGCAGAGCGTATCATACGAGATTGAGTGAGAGCGGTTTCTCCCAAAGAATACTCAGTAGCCAAATTCATCGAGCGACGACATCTGAGGCAATTTCCTCAACAGAAGCGCATTGCACAGCTGTCCGAAGACCACGAAATCAGTGTCGCCCTGAGTCAAGTACTCAGTTTCGGCGGGCATAGGACTGGCTTTTACCATTGGGATCCAATCATTGGGTCATTTCAGGCACATAAATTCTACGATTACGTAATGATTAAGGGTCGCCTCCAGGAACTTTGACGCCAAACACGTTCGACCAGACCGGTGCCACTGGGACTTGTATACATATCTTTACTACTGGTCAGTCTACGGGAGTATAGAGAGCGAAAGACAAGTGGGTAGCTATCAGCCGTAGTGACGAAGAATCTGGGCGAAAGCTGCAACTGCGAGCAGGGTGCATATTACAATTCATCATTCCTTCCATCTTCAGTAGCACTGGTCGGATCCCGGCACTCGGGCGGGAGTAACCCTCTCTATCATCAACCAGATAAAGGGTTGGTTCGAAGACCCGTTGCGTCCACTTGATGTACTGGCATGTTTGTCGAGGGTGATAAGAACTACTACATAGTATGCTTTCCCCATGTTGGTTAGATTGCCAAAGGCAGCGTCCACATGTGACATGACAACCGAATCCGTTGACCGCTCTTTTTTTCCTTGCATATCAACTATTGAGAGCCCCGCTTGTCGTACGTTATCTCGTGTGGTATGTGGTACGACATCCCGTTGCTAACTATGAATGTTGCGCGACTCTAGGCTTGCTGGAGCGTTGTCGACTTGCGTGAGAGGTCAATTGAACCTTGGTGTGGAAGGTTACGGCGGTCGATCCAACGGGACAAATTCCAGGTCCAGTCAAAGACGCGAAGGGCTTTCATTGTACTTATTGCACCTGGATTTGGGGTCATACAGGATAATGTCCACATACACAGACCTGTGGCGTATCAGATACTGATCATCCAAGTGCCATTGCTGTAGTTTTCCACGGTGAACAGTCCGGCATGCCGTTGGGCAAAGCACGCCGGAGTCGATCGACGGTGAGACCGGCCGCAGTGATATTCGGCTGTGTCCCAATCATCGTCGCTTGCAAATTGCCGCCCCCTCCTTACGCCCTCTCCCTCCGCTATTCACTACCTTGTTCGTGGCCCCAAGGGCCAGGCTACTTCGGCTTCGAAGTTCCCGTTAATCGAGACTCCTCACTTTCCACAGAGAATTCTGGCCCACCGTCGGCATCCTGGTGTGACGCTTCGACTCTACTTGGCATGTTCTGTCGAGGATGTCGATAAGACACCCGTATGCTGCTGCGCCTTCGAGTTACCTCTATGCAAATGTGGTGAGAAAGATTCGTTCCCGAAGTTGAATCACAGTTAACTGGGATCCTGGGTAATGCGCGGGTTACAGCCGTATCACTACGAGCGTACCATATACAGACCACCTACATCTCAGCTTCGCAGCTTTATTCCGGTGAGCTACACCTCACTTCGCTCGGTCGAGTCTCACATCAGAGCGGCCAGAGCTTTTCCTCGGATTCTCTACCATCCGAGATACCCACCGCGGGTAACTCAAACCCGGACTCAAATCTCGGGTTCTCTGGATATTATCCTAATCGTAGGTATCCACCACAGACACCGCAAACCAGTATTCGTGTGAGTACGAGCCATTTACACGTACCTTCGGGGATACTGACTCAGACTTGCGTTTCATCTCCCCAGGGTCGGGTACGGACACTCCTGAAGGGCTTCGGAGAGTCTATGAGAACTAGACCTCTCCGGGGAACCTCACACAACCCTTTTGTTTCCCGTGTCCATATCCGCACCCCTCCTCTTCTGTGTTGTTGTGACGTGCGAATCGATGATTATGAACACTCGACCATTTGAACTTGCTGGACTGGATGTCCGTAATCTTTTACCTTTCCTAGAAGGTCTCGACTGACACACTCCGCACAGTAACACCATTCTTCACGCTCTGATTCACGACCAATTGATATTCTATCACCGTATCCAATACCAACTATATATGTTCACCCCTTTCCCGCATTGCACCTCTTGCATAAGTTATTCACTTGTTCCATTACCTTAGATATCATTGCAATGTTGACCCGCGTTTCATGTCCTCTGGAAAAATTATATTTGATACACTTCTGTTATTTAGTGCTATTGCGGCCCCCCCAGAGTCGAATATATGTATGGAGTTTCCCAGGAGCCCGTAAAATGAGGTGCCCAATATGTACATGAAATGTACCAGCGCGTGTAAACCTAGCAAACTGCACTGCTCCATACCATCGGCCTAGGGTCTTTTCTCCTTAACTTAGAGCGACCACTACGCTTGGCAACGCCGACATGGGATGGGATGGGATTACAAGGATTACCCAAGCCAGTACCGCTTCCCAATCTGTCCATCCATCGATTCATCACGGTTCCAATGCTTGGGGACAAGGACACTGCAGGAGTAAAGGCCATCATGTGGGTCTTACCCGTTTTAGTGGGGGTTGTATATGTGGTCCAAAAGGTTCCTATAAACGCCCGACAAACTGATAATTTTGAACGGTGATCAGTAATTGTCGCTGCAGACCGGTCTAATCACTGCAAGCTGCTAACCCCTTACGTTGTGCGTCTCAAACAGGGGCAATCGACCCAATATGCAACACCTATGATCAGTCGACCTGGTGTGTCATACCATGGAGCAACACGCGACGAGCATAGTGAGTGCCTGACCTCTGCGAACGAGGTGTATGAGCCATCCTGGTAGAAACTGAAGTATGGGTTTGGTGAAACTGAATGATCGATGACTGGTGACGGGGACAGATAGTTACTGTCTAGAACGTGCTCCCAGTGATTCTTGTGTAGGAGTCATTCTACCATCCCGACGTGGCCTCGAGCGTCGGCAGTCGGCTAGGCGGTCCGTTTTCGCGAGACCGTTGCTCAGTTGACGGTATCTGTCTTTGCCTATTCTTTCAACAGCAGAATGAATGCTACAGTAAAGGACTCTCTCCATTAGGTGATTTCCGGTACACTTCATCTAATAAACCGACTTACTACCTTCCTAATCAGAATCCAGCATGCGAGCGATCGTCCGCCCTCCAAGGCGGCTGGTACGCGTCGCAACGAGATATCCCACAAAAATTCCTTGGCCTTGTAGGTGAGTAGTCGGGCACCCTGCGCTGTACCGGTGCAGTAATAACACTACCTAGAAACTTGTTGACAGGGTGCGGGCCCACACACCTTGCAACAAAAACCCTCTAAATGTCAACGACTCATACAAGGAGGTTTGCAATTACTTATCCCTCGAGTGATTCAGAAGTTTGCTCTGGGAAAGATTCCAACTTTTGAGGATAACGAAGGGTTTATGCCGATCGACGGCATGACGATCGCCCGCTATGGTTAGTCAATAATTCTTTGAGGGACAATAAGAAGGATCGCTAGTGAGCTCGCTCATCCCTGAGGCCGGCCTCCTCGGTTACGGTACGAAAGAAACGGCCCAGGTTGACCAGAGGGTGCATTTCGAGGAGACGGAAGTCCTAATCCCGGCAAGTTTTATATGCGGTGTTATGAAGTGCACTTACCTTTATTGATGGGTGGTTTTCTTTCTCATAAGACATTGAATCATAGCAACGCAAATTCCGCCAAAGAGCACCTTGAACGCTCCTTCAAATTCCCCGAGGGCTATCTGGCCTTGCGTCCTTCCAGCTTGCTTGTGTCGACACCTTGGCACTCGGAGATGTTGTCCTCGCCACGTGCACGCCAGACAATTTGCGGGATCAAGGAGCACGAACAGGTTTACCCACACATTTTCGCTCATTTCACAAGAGAGACAAACAATGAAAGAATCAAGCACCTATTTAGAGAGCCCGAATTCGTCGACAAATTTCTTGTCTTCAAGGCCGGTTGATTGCGCGATCGAGAATGACTGAGCCCTTGGCAGAAGATTTTTGGTAACATGTGTCTCAAGAAATTTCGTGTGTAAGCTGATAGATTGGGAGCTTATCGAATACTATTTTCCTCGAAGGAAAAGCTAGTGAAAATTAAAAGACTCCACGACTCAATATCAATAATAGAGCTGTGAGCGGTTGAGCAACGATTTGCTGCCCCCCGGCTAATTCTGAATGAGCCTGCACTGTAATACTTACTAGTAAGTCGGTCGATCTATATACACCACACCCCAAGTAATGCACGAACGTGGCGGATGACTTGCGCAGAAAAGAAGTGCGTGTGCAGTCCTAATAAATAGTGTATATACACTCGGTCTTCGGAGTCCCTTCAGGCGTGCACTACCGCCTCAGAGGTAGTCCCCGGTTTGCTGAAGCCATAGTTTTCACCAACAACGAACGCGCGCGTACACTGAGCCATCGTTACAGACCTGGTCGAACCTCAGATACTTGAGAAGGGTTCATGGTAGATAGGATACTCACGCTCGAGAGATAGGATCCGTCTGGTAGAAGTTAGCAATAGGCTTGGTAAATGGCTTGTCTGTCGCTTTAGCAGTTGCAGTTGCCTCTACGAGAGTCTTCAACCCGACCAGAGCGAGATCCGCCGAAGTCCGTTCGGTCACGTCGTATCTTACCAGTGTGGGTGAAATTTCCCACATACGGTCCCTCAGTGACAGTACATCATCGTAGGGCAGAGGGGTGTTGAGGACTTCCGAGAGAGCACTGTTGGCACACGAGGCAAGCCACATCAGCACATGCACGCACATAGCCTCACAAAAGAAATCACAACACACCGGATGACTTTCCAATCCTCTCTCGAAGCACCTGGCGGTGGCACCGCAGCCCGTCCCAACTGTGCACGACCTTCGGTGTTGACCCACGTCGTGCCTTTTTCCGTGTAGGCTGCACCGGGCAAGCATACATCTGCCAAAGATGCTCCCAAGTCGCCGTGATGGCCCTGGTAAACGACGAATGCATCGCTGGGAATAGATTTGGGGTCTATCTCGTCTGCGTTCAGGAGATATATGAATTTGGGCTTCGTTATAGAAGCCTTCTTTGAGGGTACGAATCCGACCTCATACGCAGCAGGTCTAGATGCAACCTAGAAGACGTCATAGTTAGCTAGATCCCATCCAACCCACATACACAACCCACTCTGTGGAGTATAGAGAATCCATTCCAGTCAGGAGTAACGAGCGTGCTCTTGTTCTTCTCGACGAATTTGGCGAGCGCATGATAAGTAGCAGCACCATCAGGATGCTCGGCAAGCGCGCTTCCAACAATGATTAGCGGTTTCTTAGCAGCTTTGAATTTTGCCGCGAAGGGTCCCCTGCCAGCTGTGAATTCGGCGAGGGCTTTAACATCGGGACCAAGGTATTCGTAACCGTATGCAGTATCCGCACGTTCACCAATAAGACCGACTTCCACAGTGGTATGTAGCCAACTCTTCCTTATGCGAGCATTGAGAACAGCAGCCTCGTGACGGGGATTCGTGCCGACGAGCAAGATCACGTCCGCTTCTTCCAAACCAGGGATCGTGCTGTTGAAAAGGTAATTCGAGCGCACATCAACACCATGTACTGGCGGAGCATTGCCATTGGGCTGGTCGAGTGCAAAGTTATCCGACCCTAGACGGTTGACAAGGTCTTTCAGAGCAACAAGTGACTCCGTGTCCGCCAAGTAGCCAGCGACAGCTTGAATCTCATCGTCCTTAGCTCCAGTAGCGACTAGACCATCTGCTATGGCCTGCAAAGCTTCCTCCCACGTTGCAGGCACGAAGCGCTCGCCCTGTTTGATGAGTGGAGTGGTCAACCTCTGGAACCTCAGCCCATCGTACGCATATCGTGTCTTGTCACTGATCCACTCTTCATTGACATCGTCATTCGTGCGAGGTTGTATCCGCATGACTTGGACGCCCCGAGAGTCGACGCGAATATTAGAGCCAAGAGCATCCATGACATCGATCGATTCCGTATTTTTCAGCTCCCACGGGCGCGCATGGAAAGCGTAAGGCTTGCTGGTCAATGCACCGACTGGACATAGGTCGATGACATTCCCCGACAACTCAGAGTCCATGGTCTTTTCCACATACATTCCGATCTGCAAGTCGTTTCCTCGCCCGGTTGTTCCTAGCTCCTCGACACCAGCAACCTCATTCGCGAAACGAACGCAACGAGTACACTGGATACAGCGGTTCATCGAAGTCTTCACGAGAGGGCCCAGATCCTTATCCTCGACGGCTCGTTTGCCAGTGACCTCGTGGAAACGTGTGCGGTCAGATCCATAGCGCATCGCTTGGTCTTGCAGGTCACATTCACCACCTTGGTCACAGATCGGACAATCCAGTGGGTGGTTCGCAAGGAGGAACTCCATGACACCCTCGCTACAAGATATGGGCTGAGTGGACGGAAGCCTGCTTGGACAACACCTACCGAGCTTCATGAACCAGTGGTGTGTTCGTCCAGACCTTGGAACCAGGCATGGCCGGCATGGCACTAGCTCTTGTAAGCAGACGCATGTCCCTTAGTTCCGTAAATATACTTACCATGATGCAACGGGCTTCGGGGATCGTTCCACTTCCACCAAACACATACTACCACAACGTGAGACAATTGACGACTTACTGGGCACGAACACAAACTTACCGGCAATTACCAGCAATGGCAAGTCTTCATCACCAACGAAAATCAGCTCTGGGCGAAAGGCTGCGAAGCATAGACATAAACCGACCTGTCATGGTAGCAAAATCTAGACCGAGATCAATGTGATGCACAAAGACAAGGACAAACGGAATGCTCTGCTCACCGAGGTATGACTGCACCAGCAGCTTCGCATGCCTGAATTAAGGCAGAGCCTTCACATCTTCCTGAGAACCCGTGATGAAGTGTAAAGCGTGAGCAGACCCACCCTGTGGAACAGTCACCTCCTTTCCATCCACCGTTAAAGTAATATCCGCCTGACGGACAGGCGTCGACACCATCGACCTGTGGCCTGGTGGATTCCGTATGGCATGCGGGCAGTGTTCGTTTGGCGGTGACAGAAGCATCAAATTTTGTTAAGTACCCAGTATACCACGTCCGTCAGTAGGCGTCCTTCTCTGTTATTCGCCGTGGAAAGAAAAGCGCCTCGCACCTTTATGTGAAGAACCACTGCGAGCAACCTTCCCGAGTCGCCCCGTCGCAGGTGCACGCGTCGACAGTAACCGCAACATTACTAGATGGTAGACGATCGGCTAGAAACTTGACTGCCTTTGATATAAAAACACTACGCACCAGCGTACTAGCTGGAAAATGGCAACCCTGTGAGCTCGTCGCAGTCGTCGGCGACGAACATTAAACACGTCTATTTCCGATATTTGAGACGGAGATTGAAAATGCTAAAGTTTAGTCAGCGTCCAATCACTCAATATATTTGATGCTTAGTTTGC
This sequence comes from Pisolithus thermaeus, assembly GCA_024663475.1. Lineage (NCBI taxonomy): Eukaryota > Fungi > Basidiomycota > Agaricomycetes > Boletales > Pisolithaceae > Pisolithus > Pisolithus thermaeus. The sequence continues at coordinate 93,976 of JANFAF010000155.1, read as the reverse complement.
TTCTTCAAAACCGACATTACACGGTGGTGTGTGCGTTCAATTGCAATTGTAACAAGGTTGTCCAAACTATACATATAAGGTTGTGAAGATGTGCAAACGAGACATGCGGAGTGACGGAAGGGCAACGGAACGAAAGAAAACGCACTCGAGTGGTCCATCGTAGCAACGGGTAATCGCATCAAGGGACATAAGTGACCAAGAGAACATTCACGATCAGCTTCTCCAGCTCCCCATTCGAGACGAAGTAAACTTTTTCTTTCGATACAGGTCCAGGTGCCCAATCCGACAAGACAAATATCTCGGCCTCTGAAAGTAGCACAGCACCGCTCTCTTCTACCCTCTGTCGTATGATATCGGTTTGGATCCTCATCAGCTCCGCTTCTTCTTCTTCTGGGTCACCGTAATAACTCATCGGTCTCATCGGCACGCTCCGTCTAGATGGCGAGTTGAACGGGAGTGCAGACGCGAACGACATAATCCCTGCAGCGCTTGTCGGGGAGTCGTTCGTGTCATTGCCGCATTCCACCGTACGATCTATTGGCCAAATGTAGCCGCCTGCGGCCCAATGAAGCTCCGGTGCGAGCTTGTACGCCTTTAACGCATGGTATAGAAGCGAATCGCTTCCCTTGAGCTGCACGTGTCACAGACAGCACTTGTTAGCTCGTCACATTTCCACAACTTGCAGCAAGCCAAGTGCACGATGCGGGGAAAGAGATCACTCACACGAGGAACCAACGATTCGGCTAACGACTCGGCTGGGTTCACATTATAGTCTTGTGTAAGATAAAACGCCACCTTCCGTCCACGAGACAAGCTGAGCACTGGAGATAGGAGGTCAAGGAACCGTTCGCTTGGAGTTATCAGGGGATCCACAGATGGGCCGTAAGTCTTGAGGTGTACGGCAAACGAGATGCTCATTCGGCACCCCTGGGTCACGGTCTCGACCTCATACTCGCATTCGGCTAGGAACGCTGTCCACTCCACTTCGTCTGGCTTGCCACCGACACCAAAGAACCTTTCCTCGATGCCATCTGCATCACGAACGACCAAAGCACCACCACAGAAGTGCACGGGAAGGGAAACGCAAACGGTAGCGACTCGACCATCGTTGCGAAGGGTTCGCGGTTGAGCGGGCATTCGACATCCATTAAGGACGACCTCGAGCCTGTCTCTGACAGCGACGAGATAATGGCCAATTGGCAAGTTTGGAAAGAGAGAATTGCGGACGGCTTCCAGAATGGGATGGTTGGCGATTTCGAGAGTGGCAGTGAGGGGGAGATTGGGGGGATAGAAGAGGGAGTCGCTGGCACGATCCGGGTACACATTGATACCTGCTGTCGTGTGAGGTCGGCAAGCGGCAACAAGGACGTCTAGTGCAGGCGGGGTGTCGTAATCAACATCGATGGGAAAATCGAGCGAGTGAGTGATGCCACCCTGGAATCAAGATGTGAGACCTCGTGTTGACTAGCGGGTCTTGATAAGGACCATACCTTTGAACGGAAGAACAGCACTAGTGCGGAAGGATCTAATGGAATATGACCCGAGGCAGTGAACGGACGTGCTTTGGCCGCAATTATGCGCGAGATGCTAACGCGGAGATTGTTCTCAGCACCGTAGTCCGACTGCAACCTGCGCACTGCTGGTCTTTTGGATCCACCGTTCGATTGTTTTGGAAGTCGCTCGATCTCAAAGTCTGGGATACTTCGATTTCTTGAGAATGCCACGCTGTGGCTATCTGAATGTCGACTGCCATCTGAAAGCCGACTACTTGCAGCGGACGGTGTAGGGGAACTGAGTATGGATAATGGTGGCATGAGGGATAGGAGGAAGAGGAGGAGGCTTGGAGTAGGAGGTAGTGAATCGACTCAAGGTTGCTATTTAGCTGGGATGGGCCGGCGATATTTTATTATACTGGTTGCCTAAATCCGTCGAGACGCGTAAACGTGTTCACACCCGAAAGAAGAAAGACAGGGGCCATCTCCTTATGGAAGAGAAGGTTGCTGCAACACAGCAACTTAAGTTGACCCACCACCACCTCCAATACAATGAGGCTTCAACGTGGCAACGAAAAAAGAAAACGCTATGCGAAACCACCAGTCGAAACAACAGTATTAATCACAGGCACAATAATCGGGTCGGTCAATGTACCGATCACATGTTAACCAACAGGCTTGCAAACGACTGGCAAGGCAAACGGTGGCGTCAGGGAGACTCCCCAGAGGGCATCCGTGGACCACATGTGCGTACAGCAGGACCACCAGCAGCACATAGCTCTCCACTTGGCAGTGGAACAGTGCTCTGGCAGGCAGTAAGGAAATCGAACGCACCATTGTGTACGTTCAAGCTGTACACCGGGACGAGAGCCCGACATGGAGGAGGCAGTTGGCAATCCCATTTTGAAATGCAACACTCAAACAGGGCTGTAGCATAGGACGACTACAGGGTCGTCAAACCTGATCATCGTTCGAAATCGACCTGGTTCGCGCGGAAACGAAGGGGAGCGATATGACCGGAAAGCCGTGGAAATCTGTACTCATCTGAATGTCGTCATCGTCTTCGTAAGAAACCCCATCCCGGAGAGGTTATCCGTCGGATATGACTGCCTTCATGAAGAAGACGACGGGAGGAAGTGAAGAACGGTAACGTACATACCCCGGACGGATTCCAGCTTTTACGTACCCCTCGCATCTAAATCCAAAGGTATCTAATCGGCTGAGCACAAGTGAACAAGGTCATAGACTATGGGCAGTCCTGATGGAGTATCGAATATGCGAATTACCATGGTTCAAGCTCGTGGTGTCTCGAAATCGATAAGCGGTTGCAGTCCCCAGGTGACATGTTTGTTTGTTTCCAAAGGGGCGGAATTCTGCCGAACAGCTAGCTACCACCAGTGCATGAGCGTTCTCTGCTTTCCACCCAAATACAAACCATCCTCTGGTGTCGTCTCCATATTGTTATTGCGCGATCAATCAACCAGACCGTAGCCCTAAGCCCAACAGTCTCCGATCATTGCCCAAGTCATAGTGAACATTGTGACATGGTAGGCACAAGTCGCTTATCCAGTCTCATCCCGATAACACTGGTGTTCAAATTACCACTCCCGCCACTGCAAGATCTATCTTCTGGTCAGCATTAGGCAAAAAAGGTCCTTCAAGCCACTCGGGACAAGCCCTGTTCTAACATCACGTTTCTGATACACGTGTTATATATTTCAAAATGTTCGCGACTGCGACGACGACCAGTTCTTTGGTCAGGACTCGAGAACGCGAACGCGCAGCACGTATGACTGCAACTACGCCCAGTGGTAGGGTTGTCGTTTTCGCCGTGCTCGAATATTTGCGAGGTAGATACGCGTGGGACTTGATCGTCCGAGTTGTACGGAAGGATTAGTTGGTACTGGCTCCGATAGGTTACGAGTACAATCGTCCTTAGATAGGACGACAAACACCATCCATCATTATCTGGCAAACTTCTGGCAATCACCGGCGCATGGTTCATTGTTTGACAGTGTGAGAATTGATCCAGATGTCGTCGGTAGTTGCCGGGAGAGGTTTCCGTGACAGGCTGCCTGACCCCGAGCGGCTGATGGGGAACAGTGGACAATGAGCCTACCATGCGATATGCAGAACTGGGCGCGGGGGGTAGCTAAAGTGTCAGGTGGATATGATCGTATCGTGATCCTGAAAACCCGCAACAGTCCACAGTGATAACCAACACAAGAATACTTGTCCGACTGTCCCCGATGCAATGATGGACCAGTCCTTCCAAGCATCAAGCAAATTCAACAAGATTAGAGGTCCGCATCTAGCGGTTCCAGCTGCAGTGCAGCCTGCTACTCAGGCCCGAGAGGCATTCCTCGTACCTTGAATAGCGAATGTGAAGGTCAAACGATTGAGTAACCAGGAACGGTCTTCTGTACTACATTGGGGGCTTCCGTCCTGCGACGGGCTTTCGAGATTCAAGAGGAAGCGTGGAAATCGATTACATATGTTGTTTAGTTCGTTAGGCGCGGTTTGGATCTTCGTCATGCCCATGCACATGTTCGTATTCCATGGCCGATATTCACAACGTTCAGTACGGATGATTTTTCAAAACCGTGAGCGTGCATCTCTTGTCTAGTCGGGATTATCATTTTTTTTTCCTTGTACTAATAGCTCACTCTAAGGAATTGCCAATCGGCGCCTTTCCTCCTGGTCGGCTGCCGGCCGAGGGTGCGACAGTTTTGCATGCCATGGCAGGCCGCGACGGACCAGGACGGATGTTGTCGTTCTGCTCATTAGATATGATTCAGACCGTTTAATCCGACGTGGGCGTGTATTTCCACCGTCGTGCGAATCAGTGATAAGTATGATCGCAGTGATATTGGTATGTAATCGCAAACTAGGTCAGTTGCTAAATCTCATCCAAGGTCTAGGTGGACATCTTGGACAATCATCAATAACAGCGGGATGTAAGAGGTCAGCATGTCTACCTTTCTCTTTCTGGGTCACCCATGGCCGTCATGAGTCGTTATTATGGGAAGCCTGTCGCGAAGTCGAATTTACATTACCGTGGACGTAACGCCGACGACTTTCCGCCCTCTCAATGCTCACTTTCAGGTCGCGGAGGAAACCAGCGGAGACGCTCTTGCTGCGGGGTTCCCAGCTTAGCAAAACCATGCATATCAGTAACGTGTGTGGCTATATCGATCCACGGACGGTTTCTGCTCCAGATTGGTATCGCGACTCATCCTCATCTTCAGGTTTTTCAAATGACGGTATCACTTGATCCTGCGGTTTGATTGCGCCCCGGTTTCGCACGAGGCGCAACCGTTTCTACCAATCAGCCAGCCAAGTGGTGAATATGCAATTTCTAACAGCAGCCGTCGATATCAACGCCGCTATCATCACATCGGCCAAGTCAAAAGTACACACGATGAGCCTTGGTTGCAAGATCAGGACGAGCATGGGAGGAGATTCGGGCCGTCCAGCGGACCATTGAAGTAACGCCGAGGATGATCCTTTTTTTCCAGGGTCATGCTGTGTTCGATGCGACGAGGTACTGTCGAGGTCTGTACGTTTGCGCCAGGTCTTCCCTGGCACGTCTTGACAGTGCATGGCGAGGCAGAATCGCCAGGATGGAGGATTGCAGTCACTTATTTTAAAAAGGGCAGGTCAGAAAGGATGAGGTAGGAGTTGGCAGGCCGTCCTCATGGTGTACCAACAGTCTCTCCCATTACTTCTCACACAGTCAACCGTAACCCGGCTCATAATGGATCAATCTTTTTCACCCGCCACGAGGACCAACAGCAATATCGTTAGCCCAGCGGATCAGTTCACCGCATTAAACAAAGACCAAAAAAGGTTGCTGTAAGTATGCGAGTTCCAACGAGACGGGAAAACTTGGTGCAGCTAGTTTTGGGTCCGTGTCAGACTGGAGACGTGAATATGTGCTGTCGTCGTCGCGATTGTAGTATTCAGTCGTGCTAGTGCACATAGTACAATTTGCGTACGGCGATTGAGCGGGAGGGGAACGAGTAAACAGAAATGGGATCCCACGAATGGTGGCCCGATAAATACAGGCTCATGGAGGGAATGTAACACAGAAAAGGAAGAAGGGTTGATAAAAGCGCGGTCGTAGCTACCGCAGGTCTACGATTTCAAGGGGCAAATCCTTCATTTGCACGTGTCCCTTGTCCGCATCCTGAAGGAAACAACGTGATGGTGGTTCAGTAACGGCACAACAAACGGAGCGGGATGGAAATAAAATCGTGTACGTACGGTATAAATGGGAAGGTCAGGGTGAGGATGAAATGCTTCCTTGGCATCGCAGTCCAGTATGGTCTGTAAGCCAGGCGGATCTGTCAGCCGGAAAATTCCAAAGCTAACGGATAATACTTGTCAATTTCAAACTCGGGGGGCATGTGTCTTGCTAATGATAGCTCACTTTGGATTGGACTTTGGTGCGCAAACAACTGCGAATGACTCCGGGAGCATCCGCTGGAAGCCCGAGTGCGTGTGTAAGTCGACCGAAGACATGAAACCTATTCAAATTGATCGGTTGAATTAGGACGGACGACGATTGCCCGATACAACACTACACACATGACTGAGAAGGATGTGTGTGAATCTGAAAATACCCAAAAGGACATCAGGAGACACAGATGATTTTTCGCACCCCATGTACTCACCCATCCTAGCGTTATCAACGACCTCTCCTCCGTGAATTGCATCACCAGTTCCTCCTCATCCATAGTGCACGTATCACTGGTTGAATGCTGTTTTGGAATCAACAGCACTGTAACAACGTACTTGCCATTTTGATCCTTGCCGAGTAGGAGGCCACACGTCTCGCGATTGCGGGCTGTGTTAAGAGCCGCTATAGATAGGAAGCGGGGAAGGCAATCCCGTGGCAGCAGCACAGTTTTGAGATCCGGTACCTTGCCTTCCGCAGCTCTGTCTCGTACTATGCGCGCCGATTCTTGTGACGGGGTACGGTAGCGGTCATTACTGACATGCTGCAAAGTGAATGGTGGTGCTCCTTGAGAGTGTCGAGAGAGAGCGGGATAAGCAAGTCCGGATGGTGCAGACGGGCGTTGGGGGATAAGGGGAATTGTAGAGGGATGAGGGAGTATATCGGTGGAATAAAGACTATCTGAGCTCGATCTTGACGAATCTGGAATGAAGAGTAATGATGACGGGGCGAAGTCGGAAGCTTTAAGACTTGGGTAATTAAACATGGAGTGCAAGGAAGGAGTATAACCTTGCAGGAGCTGATGCTGCGACATAAGGTGAGGATAGCGGATGCGCCTGTCCGGCGGCGCAGGTGATGTCGTGGTCACTGGTATCGGGTATGATAGGCTAGGTGAAGTTAGTCTCGGTTGACCTCGAGCCAAGACAACACGAACGGTTTCACATCCTGTGGCTTATTCGCCGGATCTCTGCAGCTCGGTCAGCTTACGTGACAGAAATACGAAGACAGCGCCGACCTAGTAGGGCTCTCCAAGGGCATGGGTGAAGGGACAGCTTCTCCGCGTGGTGGTTCTGTCATCATTGAGCGCTGGGGGGTTAGGGCAGAGGGACCAGCCGCGTGTACTGGAGATTGGTTGACACCGTGTCGTGCTGCCCGAGATGCGGCTTCTGCTTCTTGCTGGCGTCGAAGAATACCTTGCTGTTCCCTGGGTCGCCTTGCTGCTTCTTCCTCCTGTTTCCAAATATCTTCTTGCTTCCACCTAACATCATCATGTTCTCTTCGGCGTTCTTCCGCACTCACAGGTGTCAACTGCTCAGAGGGTTCCCTCTCCCGTCTGCCCTGCAAGGATTCTCCACGAGATATAGTTGTCGCTCGTCTCGCAACAGAAAGAACGTCATCTCTCTTCCTAATCCTGGTGTCGACCTGCAAGTGGTGAGGTGATTCCGAAGGCCCTGGATCTACAGTCCTATAGCGGTATTCATCTCTCCGTCTCTCGTCTTCGCGCTTCCGGTTTGAATCGCGCCTTGCAGCTTCCTGAGCTTGCCATCCTGATTCATCTGGGACAGGGTACCTGTTGTCTCGTTCCTCTATGGCTTGTCTTACATTTTGCTCCATAGCGGCACGAGCACGAGCCGCTTCTTCTGGGTGTCGACTTGCCCAACGCTCATAGCGATCGACTAAAACTGGCTTTAGTTCCCCAAGACTTTCGAGGATCGCCTGACCGTTCTGTGGGACATCCGTCAGTCCAAGTCCGAAAAAGGGCTAGTAAAGCGTCTTAGACTCGAGCGTAAAACATACACAGTACAGATACCGTCAAAGGAGTACAATATTACAAAGACCTATAGAATGGGAAACGGGAAAGCACTAGATCAGACACTCACGAGACCAAGGTTATGACGTTGAGTGCCTGTCAGGAGTGTGTAGTACTCTTTGTGTGTGGGAAGTTTCTCGAGGATAACAGTGGCAGCTTTAGCAAACTCAATAAAAGCAGCCTCAAGATCTCCCGCGTCAGCGTAGCTCCGGCCTGCTTTCCGGAAACCGTCGGCAGCTCTCAACCACTGTTTTAGCCCTCTTGACGGATCCCATAGATTGTTCAGAGCTCGATCTGCTAGCTCTGCAATGCTGAGAGGCCTGCGTGCAGGTGTAGTCGGGTGGAGGGGTTGGCGAAAGACAGAATCTGACGGGTTCATGACTTGGGGGGGGGGGGCAGCGGCAGAACAAGGGAGAGGCGCACGACGGTTAGCTTTCCTTTTCCGGACACAAGTATCGTGTCAAGTCACGTGAGAAAACTCCAAAAAAATGTAAATAAATAAATAAATCCCCTGAGAAGGCGCTGTGTTTTTGCGTTGCAGTCAGTCATCCAGCTACATACCGGTGCGCGAAGACGTCGCCCTCGTCTGATCATCTGACTTCCGTGTAGCTCAGGGCATTTCTACTTGCTTTCCTTGCTATCCTACAGGTGGATAGTTTTTGCACGCGCAAGGGCTGGCCAGGTATGGGTTCTCTCGACCCACGCGACGCACGGGCTGGTAGGATACGGGGATGGCTATACATAGTATGGGTCTTTTTGTTCTTCATGCTTGCTGGGCTCTTTTCGTCGAAGCGGAATCACGAGGTCGTTGGTTCCTCGGCAACCCGATCGAGTTGGTTCAGAGCGTCGTCCAAATGGCTCCCTTTCACTTTTTACGGCGGCCCTGGCGTACTCGACGAACACCCTATACCAAAGCTTATGGTCGATGCTGAAAAGAAGTTTAAGGCGTTACTCGCCAAGCAAAGCAAAACTCTCTCAGAGGCTGTCACAGAGTACAAGCGCCGGTACGGTCGAAATCCGCCTCTTGGGTTCGATGATTGGTGGAAGTTTGCTATCGAAAATGACGTGAAGCTAGTAGACGAATTCGACGCAATTATCGAAGACCTCGCTCCATTTTGGTCCCTCACTGGTGCAGAGTTAAGACAGAGGGCCTACGAAGTAAGGGAGACGCGTGGCCCAACTTGGTAGTGGTGCTCACGTAGATTTACGTGTAGGCTGGGCAACTGCCTTCGATTGACTTGGTTCGCATAGAGGATGGTCTGGCTATTGATCTGAAAGTGGAGAAGAAGTTCAAGGACACAGAGAAAGGACATCGGGCTCTTGGTTTCCGTCGGCTTCTGGAAAAGTTCCAACATAAGGTATGTGTTTTTGGACTGATATCACTCTGCAGACGACCAACCCTGGTGTAGCTCCCCAACATGGACTTCCCAATCAACGCAAAGGCGGAGGGTAGAGTCCTTGTACCTTGGGAACACCGGACCTACTCTAATCTCACCATTGAAGAACTCTCTGGTGCGTATTTTTCTCGAACTTTATGACATGTGGTGGTGACTCTTGCGTTGTACTCCCAGTGGAAAATTTTACCCCCGATTGGCAAGGGACAGGGAGCGTCTGGCATGCGTTCCGTCGTACCTGTTCTCCAGATACCCAAGCACGCCGGCTCTTTAGCTCTTACCGGAACCCTAATGCGGAGAAACCGAGGAGTTTACTTGGTCCTTCGAACAATGTTGGCGAGGTTTTTAATTTTGTGGAGTCGGTCGATGCAGACCTCGACTATTGCCGGTACCCTTGGGCTCATTTTACCCAAGGTCACTTCTTTTCTGACTGGCGTACCGTGACAAAACTATATCCCGTGTTTTCGCCTGCAAGAGCCAAAGGTTTCGCTGATATCAGGATCCCGAGCCATTATTACCACGGTCAGAATTCTCGCTATACTTATGGCTGGGATCCGACCAACGAGGATCCCAAGGAAATCGACGATATGGAGGTTCCTTGGGACGATAAGAGGGAGGTTATTTTTTGGCGAGGTGCCACTACCGGTGGAGGAAGCACACCTCCTGGGTTCTCCCCTTACTACCAACGGCATAGGTAGGGAGGTTTGGAGTCATGTTCTCATCGTGCTCACCTTGCTACCCAGATTCCTTCGCATGGCCCATGAAAGTGCGGCAGCGAACTATACTATCATTCATGAGTCCCCTGCCGATCCTGGCATGTACATATCCACGACCGTCCCCGCGATGGAGCTCAATCGCGAAATCATGGATGTCGCTTTCGTGTCGACGGTTGGCAGTTACCCGGGTGGCGAGGAAGCCCTACGCCGAGAGCACCGCTTCTCGCAGCCTGTTCCGCTTGGCGAGCATTGGTCATATAAATATCTCGTTGATTTGGATGGCATGTCTTATTCAGGCCGATTCATGGCGTTCATGGCATCCGACAGTGCTGTCATCAAGGCAACTGTGTACAAGGAATACTTCACAGACTGGATACAACCATGGTGAGTCCCATCTGTTCCTCTGGAACATCATGACTGAGCTGTCTTCCGTGATCAGGTTACACTTCATACCCTTGTCATCCTCCTATTCAGAGATATACAATATACACGCTTACTTTTCCGGACCTTCGAGTGCGACCCTGAGAATCGCTAATATGTCGCACGTCCCCGAGGTTAAGAACGTACACGCTAATGGGGACAAGCAATTGAAGAAGATAGCGAGAGCAGGAAAACAATGGAAAAAAACCATCGGACGTACTGTTGATATGGAAGGTTAGCCTTCGTTTGTTCTTAAATGAGGAAACTGATGCCAGCCTTTACACAGCGTACGTGTATCGACTGTGCCTAGAGTACGCCAGGCTCTGGGCAGACGACCGGGATGCATGGGGCTTTTTACTTTAGTACCGCTGCTTTTGATCCCTGGGCATCGTGGACTTGTAGGATTTCTGTCATTTCTTTGTGCATGGGTTCGACGTTGTCGCTTTGCTTTCCAACAGAAATATCACGTAATACGCAGAGCTGCCCACGAACACATACCAAGGCTGCATGTATCATTATCCTTCGGATGCAGGGATACGACAGTCATGTCCGTGAGCTCATTACCTACCTCCCTGGAGCACAGCTACTCAAAGGGGAGTTTACTTGTATCGTTGCGTCCTACCAGTTATACGCTGACATCTTCTTTATGCTATGGTTGCATTTGTTTTTATCCTGTTGAAGGTCGCTATTACTACATACCAGGTATCAGGACAATTCAACGTGTGTATGCTTGGGGCGCGGCATAGGGTTGCTCTGCGTGCGGCTGTTCAACAATTTACTGCATGTTACAGTTTTACATAACGCGTGGCACGTGTGGCCGAAGCGACTGGGAGATACGGACAGTCAATGAAGGAGACACCTCTTCTATCCCTCGCAAGACGACCCTACGATCATAACGCCTCCCTGGTATCCCAACCAGCGTCTGCAAAAGATAGACGACATTCAATCTAGTAACTTGGGATGAGTACAGAAGTAAAACATGACAAGTCTAAGGCCCTCGGAAACACTGAACGAGCGGGTGGTGTACAGGTAGATCTATTACACTAGGTTCCTATTTCTCGTGGTAGCTGTTCCTCAGAACATGTGAGCCCTCTTACGATCTCCGTCAGCACCTTCTCGCCGACCACACGTATGCGACAGGGTGTACAGACTGACGACTGATCTGGCTAAATGGCCTTCTCCATACACGGAGTCTTCATAATTGCGGTTCGAATCTACGATGTTATGGACGTGCTGGGCGCCCTGGGGAGGGTTGCCTCGATGATTGCGAAACCCTTTTTTACAGATCAGTAGAATTACACGTTGACTCTTGGAATTCCAATAAACGCAGATGCCTTCCACCAGTTCACAATGTTATCCACTGTCTCCTCTTGAAATTTAAGTGCCTTCTTCTCGTCCCCTAGGTCCTCTACGATCTCCCACGCTGACTCCGGGGTATTGTCAAACCTTTTATAGCCAGACCCTGCATCGAGAAGTGGTTTGGCGTACTCTTCTTTCAGTACGCGCTCCATTTCAACGGCCTCAGGCAAACTGGTGTCATCCCACATGGTTGTCACCAGGCGTAGCCGATCGATCGCTCCCTCTCCACACATCTTAGATAAGATCCGGAAGTTGCGTTCTTCAGTGCGAGCGCACTGGACCGTTATATCATGGGTGTAGATTATGCCTGTGAGCATGACGGACCTCCGGTATCTGTTTGGGCGTCGGTTACATCTCAACGTAGAGGAGACTGGCCGACTGACATAAGACCCAACCACATCGATATGGTTTGAAACCTGTCCTGCTCAAACGCTGGTGTGTCTATGAAAACAAAACGTTTTCCTTCACGGACATGCGTATAGGCACCGACAGTTTCAGTACAAGGGTTGAGTGCATCTGCATTCGCTTCTGGCAACATTCCGGTGAGTTTGTTGATAATCTGAATCTCTCCACATGAGCGACTGTTCAACTTCGGCATTTTCTTATCAACCCACATTACTCTTTCCGGATCCTGGCGGACCCAAGACGCTGTTAATAGTACACGTGTGAAGATTATGAGAACTTGCTGGTAGAGGACACACACACATGATGACGACATCATTGGGCTTAATGTCTGTCGTTGAGATCTTCGCCTGCGCCCTGCCCTGTGAAAACGTTAGCATGTACATTTGTAATATTTATGATGAATTGCGACTTGCCTCCGGGAATAAAGGACTCCTGACTTTTCGATAGATGCTACCAACCTTATCCGTCATTTCCTCTGTTAGGCCCTCTACAATCTTCCACGCCAACTCCGGGGTATTGTCAAACCTTTTGTAGCCGGACCCCGTATCAAGAAGGAATTTGGCGTACTCTTCTTTCAGTACGCGCTCCATTTCAAGGGCTTCAGGCGAACTAGTGTCATGCCACATGGTCGTCACCAGGTGTAGCCGATCAATCGCTCCCTCCCTACACATCTTACACAAGACGCGGAAGTTGCGTCCTTCAGTGCCAGTGCACTTGACCGCTATATTATGAGTATAGATTACGCCGGTAAGCACGGTGGACCTCCGGTATCTGTTTGGGTGGCGGTTATCATCTTAACATAGAGGGGGGGGACAAGCTGGCTAACATGAAACCCAGCCACAGCGGTACGCTTTGAAATTTATCTTGCTCAAGCGCCGGCGTGTCTATGAAAACAAAACGTTTTCCTTTACGGACATGCGTATAGGCGCTGACAGTTTTGGTACAAGGGTCGAGTGCGTTTGCATTCGGCTCTGGCAGCATTCCGATGAGCTTGTTGATGATCTGAATACTTCCACATTAGCAACCATTCAGCTTCGGTACTTTATCATCGACCTACATTACTCTTTCCGGAACCCAGTGGCCCCAAGACGCTGTTAGTAGTAAGTATAAAGGTCATGAGGGCTTGCTGGTAGAGGGCACATACATGATGACAACATCATCCGGTTCAATTTCCGACAAAGAGATCCTCGCCTGCTCCCTGTTCTATGATAACGTTAATACTCATACATAACGTTTATGGTAAGCTGCAACGTACCCGTGGAGATAAAGGACCCCTGACTTTTCGATGGATGCTACCTCGGTAAGGAAGCAAGACTGATTGAAAAGTGACCGGCTGTTTCCCCTCACCGTCGACCACTACGGGAGCTCGAAAACACCTAGAATAGCCGGAGTTGCGTTTCTCCATGAAGATGGTTATTGCCTCGGATCCCTTCTGAGTATCGTGGCATGCCAATGTCGCTGAGAAGAGTGCTGAGTCTGTGAAATGCTGATGGAGTCTGAGAGGTAGTCGTATATGGATACCATCATTAGTCACAGAAAGCACCCGATTTCCTTCCTTTGCAAACGGGAACCTGCGTAGGACCCTCTTTGACAAGCTCTGTACGAGAATACGATTGAATTTTTCACGGTCTGTCTTTTCAATTGTCGAGCAATCTTGAAACCGGTTTGGATCGTCCGCCAGGAAGCTGCTGGAGCAGCCCCACTCCTTTGTCCAGCCCCAGGCAAAAATGCTTTGGTCGTTGACCGTCCGTATGACTTCCAACTGAAGGCGAAGGAATGCATTCTTCCCCTCCCCGTATAAGATAGGCATGTGCACGCCAAGTAAACCCAGCATCGAATACGCCCGATCTTCCTCCCGTGCTGTCCTTCGGTTGGCTGCCCAAGACATAATCTGCGCCACACTGGGCCTAGTCCCACCGAGACCCCTCTCCAGTACATCAACCGAAATATGCGTGATGGAGCACAAAGCAGGCGCACAGCCCTGCTTGTCACCAATGCATTGCCACTTGTGGTTGAAGAAATGGACATTTCCGGGGGCAACGAGCTCCTGGACTGTCCACCCACGAGAGAACCACCTCGGCCAACCGTTGAACTCAATGAACCTGCGGTCACGTTCGGTGGGAAGTGAAGAGGTGTCGGAGTCGTGGAGAAACGCGTAGCAGCGGTCCGAATTTGCATACCACGCGTACATGGAGTTGATGGCTTCGGAAAGTTCGGCAGTGCTCCGCCTGTCTATGCAACAAGTATCAACCCAAAGCCAATCCAAGCGATCCTTAAGCGCCAGCTCGCAACTCTTGCGGATCTTCAGGTGTCCGCTACGCTGTCGTATCTTGTCCCTGGCGACAGCATCCATGGTCGTTAGTGCAATCATCTCTGAATACTGTACTTCGTCCTTCGGATCGCCCCAACAGTGGGATAATATAGCATATGCGATCTCCGCAAGTTGGGCGGCATCGAATTCCACAAGGAGCTGGGTTTCGAGCTCTAAATTTCCTTCGTCAAAGTTGAGAAAGGCTTTCACGTCGATAAGGCGCATGACACCTCGACCTATGAGGCGTATCGACAGAAGCTCTTGTAAGGAAATTGATGGCCATACCAGTGATCAATCGGTCGATAGATCCTCCCGAGGATAAATCGCCCGCCTGGTGAAGAGTGTAGTCGAAGCTTGGACGGAGTGGTATGGTGGTCGAAGCGGAAAGGATAAGAAAGCCAGCGGGCACAGGGCATAAGACGAACGAACCAACTTTGGCATGAACATGGAACACGTGCGTTGGAAATAAGTTGAAATCGTATCTTTGTAGGCTGATACTCCCAATCCTTCCATTTGCATAAGCCTATCGCTACTTTGGCTGGTTGTCCCCACTGTACTTGGGACGTGTCAGCGTGCGTAGCTGCGAAACCAACAGGATCTACACTATGTCACTTGAGAAGCGGCCGAAAACGCAGTAACAGCGTCATCGAAGCAACGACTCGGTGATCGTATAGGCGAATGCCAGATACAAAGCCAAGAGAGCATGTGAGTTTGTGCGATGGCCTGATTTATAGGCTGGTGAGAATGCACCAGTAGGTTCAGTTTATCAGTATGCCACGAGGATGGCACGCACATCAAACGACCACGTAGCAAGGCGACGCTGCCGGTGCAGGACGAAGCATCCATCGCAGGCCCCAGCGCAGAGGCGTCGTTCGGACTTCCCAGTGTCGCCGAGGACACAGACGGTGAGTGGTCAGATGTTGCGTAACGGACTGCACCTTTGAGCTCAGTGTTCGGGAAGACCATAAGCTCATCACTTCCGGCCCTTATTCGATTGTACGCCATCCCAGCCATACGTGGTGCGTATTCATTCAAGTTGGCCAGATCCTGGCTTTCCTCGGTTAATGGGGCCGCCATAATGGGTGCGCTGCGTGCAGCGAGGGTCCTCTTCTTGTCGGCGGGATGCGTGCGGATTGTACACGTGAATACTGAGGATGCGATACTTGACAAGAACTTCGGGAAGGAATGGAGAGAGTGGGCGAAGAAGGTGCCTTATTGGTTGTTTCCTGACATATGGACAAGGACAGTAGTGGAAAACGCGTATCTATGGAATCCTACTGTGTCAATTCTTTACTACTCACCGACAATGTCAAAAGACAAGAGCCGTGTACGTAGACCCTCACCCGGGAGATCGTTCCCCTCCCAACTCAGGTAATACCTGTATTATGACAGCGTGCAGCTCCCTACGGTTGAATGTTCAGCTCTCAAAGTGGGACGTTATGATATCATACGGACTCAGTTGGGGTTGGTAGTGGCGGCCGAATAAAAAAAGCCGGTTGTTCCATATAGCCATGGAGTCTGTGAGAAGCTCTCCGCAGGCCTACGCGGCTCCGAGAAGACGGAATGGCAAGGCTACCACCCAGCGATGCTGCCAGGGAACAGGCCAAGTCAGATGTTGAAATCGACGACGACGTCGCGCGGTGTGCCGCTGCAGGCGAAATATCTGAATACGCTGCAGTCGTGGAGGGCGAAGAGAGCACGACGTGGTTCGTATGGCTCTTGGTATGTTGCTGTACGATATCCGGGTTGCTGTTCGGTCAGTGTAGTATGATTGCCACTTGGGGGTGGGTCAGTGCTGACGCCGAGCTTGCTACAGGATATGATACGGGTGTCATTTCAGGCGCACTTGTAACTATCAATGGGGACTTGGGCCCGTCCGAGCTCTCCAACGGGCAAAAGGTTGGTTGTCACGCATTCTTTTCTACCCCTTCCCCTCACCAGCATCAATCCCTAGGAATTCATTACCTCCGCCACCACGCTCGGTGCCCTTCTGGGAGGTTTAGCTGCAGGAGCCATATCGGACTGGACAGGTCGGCGTCCCGTTCTCGGGATTGCAGATGTTCTCTTCATGGGGGGTGCCATGGGTCAAGCTGTCAGTCACACGGTATGGAGCATGGTACGCATCAACTTTCCCTCCTTCCCTCGCGCTCCCTTCTGGCACATATTCACCGCACTAGATTGGTTGCAGATTCCTGATCGGTATCGGTGTAGGCCTCGCGTCGTGCGTTGCTCCGCTCTACATACAGGAACTATCACCTACCCGGTTGCGTGGGAGCATGGTTGTCTTGAATGTGGTCATGATCACGCTCGGGCAGGTCATTGCGTACGGTATCGATGCGGGCTTTGCGAATGTGAGTGCCGGATGGCGGTGGATGGTTGGGCTAGGATCCATCCCTGCTGCGTCACAGCTTGCGTTGCTGGTGTACCT
This sequence comes from Pisolithus thermaeus, assembly GCA_024663475.1. Taxonomy (NCBI): domain Eukaryota; kingdom Fungi; phylum Basidiomycota; class Agaricomycetes; order Boletales; family Pisolithaceae; genus Pisolithus; species Pisolithus thermaeus. Next base: position 77,181 of record JANFAF010000155.1, on the reverse strand, counting down.
GCCAGAGTCGCGTGCGTCTCATTGTATCGCTCGTGTAAAGCGATGAGCATTCACATGCGGCGGTATTTTGTTCAGCACGTGTGCTTGTGAGACGCGGAGACATGGAGGCTGCTAGGAAAGTGCTATCTCGTGTGTATGCACTTGCGTCTTCAGAACAAGTCGATCTTAAGGTACGTCGATCTCCTCTCGTTTTCCTCCAGACTGAAGCATTGACGCATGGTACATGACACAGCTCAAAGTTCTCCATGCAACCGTGAAGCAAAGCATTGAAATAGCCAACTCGACGACGTTCTGGCAGAGGTTCGGCTCCGTGTTTTCCAACCCCATTAACCGACGCGCTCTCGGTAGGGGCCTCATCCTCGCATCTTGAATCGCGTCGCTCACTTGGAAAGTACGGACAGTAATTGCTTGTGGCATGCAAGCCTTTCAACAGTTGTGTGGGTTCAATACGCTCATGTATTACTCCGCGTCTCTCTTCCAAGAGATCGGATTTAATCAGCCAACTGCTGTCGGACTTATCATTTCCGGGACCAATTTCCTGTTCACACTGTTTGCTCTCAAGTGCGTCCACATGTCTGGCATGAGTTCCTCTTGTAGGTCGGATACTGACGTCGCATTCGTGGAATGGTAGGTATATTGACATTGTTGGGCGGAGACGCATCATGGTTTTCTCTGCACCGGGTATGGTATTTGGACTTACCTTAGCTAGCATTGCATTTCATTGTGCGTGTCGCCGTGATATCCGTTTTCGCTCACTGGCTTACCCGCCTATTATCCCACAGACATGACGATACACACCGGCGGTAACCTTGCTACGGGTGTACATTATCCCCAAGGATGGGCAAGTATCGTGTTGCTCTCGATGATCATCTTTGTCGCGTCGTATGCGACTGGTCTCGGGAATGTGCCTTGGCAACAAGGAGAACTATTCTCTCTCGATGGTAAGTCAACACATTACTTCGATGTACACATATTCTCATGTTCCTGCAATATTTATGTGATGCAACGTGTACCGCGGACTAATTAATTACGTAGTCCGCGGTATCGGCACCTCGCTTTCCACAGCAACAAACTGGGCAGCGAACTTTCTCATCGGATCGACCTATCTCTCCTTAATGTCCGCCATCACGCCCTCAGGTGCGTTCGGATTCTATGCAGGCTTGTGTTTGCTGGGTTGGTTGTTTTGCGTATTTTGTTTCCCGGACGTCTCGGGGCTAAGTTTGGAAGAGGTGCAGAGCGTATTTAAGGCTGGGTATGATATCAAGGAGAGTGAGAGGTTGAGGAGGGTGAAGAGAGAGATTCTGGAAAAGGAGAAGCCAAAGCCGAATGGGTGATGTTTTTTTTCGTGTTGATGGTGTGCAAAATGACCAAACGAGGCGTAGTGCTATGCCAATGACGAAAGACACGGAGACAGATACGACGATGTATACGATAGTCTACAATACCATTAACTGCATTCGGGTAGCATCATCTTCTGTTTCAAGCATGGTTCCAAATAGCAGTCACGCGAAAGAATACACGTACTTCAACAATGGTGGACGCACATGTTCGTTTCGACATAGTTATTACGCGACGTAGTTGCTGCATCAAACCGCTTCCCCATACAGTACCAGGTATATGCACCGTCGGCCAGGATCCCGGGAACGGTCAACCAGTGGCGGCCGTGTTGATACTACTCCGCTGGCGACACTTTGACCGCTTTCCAGAATGCGGCATGGTAAATGTATCTGAGCATTGATTGGTCGTTACTTGAATAGGATGTGTCAATCGTCCGTTCATCCTAACCCATCAAAGTGAACGAGTCAAGCAGCGAATGCGAGGCGCGAATAAATAAACAAAGAGCAAGATTGACGTACATATAACTTAAACCCAATCGTGCGAGCGAGTTCTTTGACCTCGGATAGGTCCAGTTCGATTGAAGGGTACTCGTGTTCATTATTTTCAAAGTGCCATAGGAGAGGTCCTGTACGTATCGGCCAGCGTTTGCTCGCCGTCAGCATTGCCAATGACACAGAGGGGGTGTTGATGGGGTGCGATTCAGGACGAGCAGCACATACCCAGGTTGATCCAGACTCCGCCAGGTGCGAGGATGCGGTGGAGGACGCGCAGGTAGTTGACAATGTTTTTGGCCTAAAACTGTGATTAGCATGGACGTTGGAGGGGGGTTAAGTGAGGGACAAACCGTATCGATGAAAAAGCAGGTTAGGATAGCATCCCATTTCCCCGCTTGTGGCTCGTTCTCGTCTGTGTCCTCTGCACCGTATATTTCCTCGAAGTCGCCTATGCGTCATGAGTTAGGTAGCGCGGAGATGTTCAGAAGGCTGTATGGACGTACCAGCAACGAGAGAAAAATTGGAACCTGGAGGGAGGTCAGAGGGTAGGACGTCTGGAATGGTGACAGCTTTGAGCAAGGTTTCACGAGACAGCACGTTAGAGAAGGAGTGAATGTAGGGGTATATAGTGTGTTCGTCAATTGATTGGGTCCTGTCATGATGTATGCGTGACTTTGAGAAAGTAGCTGGACGGATTCAATGGCACCTATTGAGAATGAGGTAGGAAGCGAGTAACATATAATGAGAGAATTCGTTTCCTTGACACGCAAAACCTGTAGAGGCGTGAGAGATACCATGGACTCGTGGTGGAGACGGACGAACCGAGTCTGGCGACGTCGTAGGCGAGTCGACCCAGACCAGCCCCCGGAACGAGAACACGGAGGGTACCCCTTGTTGATCGACCAGTGTCAGATTACCGGGCACACACATTAGAAGGAGAAGTAGTCATGCCTGTCCTTGCCCTCGAAGTGTTCTTCTAAAGCTTGCTTCATGGGTTCATAACATAGATCTCGTTCGGTTTTGCCCTAGAATGGAATGGTAAGGGTGATGGTAGGTGAACCAGAACTCGTTCGTACGTCTCTGCTCCAATCGCGCACGAAAAGCTTGATCGTGCTCCGAAGCTTATCCATGTCAAACTCTGTCGGTCTGTAACGTCCCTTTCGCGGGTCTGATGGCCGTGTAGGTCGATCGTGGGAGTGCGCATGTGTGTGGGGATGAGCATGCTCGTATGCGGTTTCCTCCGCTGGGACAAGGGCCATCGTGTCAATGGCGACATGGACGGTGCGAGTAGACGAACGCACTCGCGCGACATACCTCGAGGACCTGGCGTGCCATTTCCAGCTTCACTCGTATCTGCGTCGATCGCGTGTCCAAATATCTCTGGGCTCTCTACGATCTTGTTCAGAAAGGCGGCGTTGGCGAGTATCGCCTTGTCTACATCCTTCAGCTTCTGTCCATACCCCAATTTTGTCAGTAGTTCGCGATCAGCGAGTGGGATGGTGTGAATGTCTTTTCGTCGTCTATTGTTCGCATTCAACTGGGCTGTCTCATCAGCTGCGACGCGCAAGCACATCAATATTATTTACGGAGTATCTGGCATACTGTTGGAACGTCGAAACGACGTGTTGGAAGTGTGCCTGTTCTTCTTCGACGTCGTCCTCTGAGAATTGGGGGCACATCCTCGGAGATTAGATGACGCTGGAAAGGAATTCGAAGAGGTTTGTTGCCGAGGTTGTTGCCAAATATGTAAGTCGAACAAGCGGTGGATCTCACCCTCTCGCGGATCCGACCCAGACCAGCGAGGAGGATGCAGGTGGCGCGATATCCACCCAGAGATAAAAGGAGGCCGCTCCCCTGTCTAGCACTCGGACCGTCATGTCTTTCTCCTCCGTCCCCAACGTTCTTGACGATGCCACTCATGAGGCACTCGACAAAAAAGTTAACAACCGCGTTGGTCCGCACCCTACGGAATATATGTTTCTCCTTCAGATCATCGTGGCGTTCTCCAATTGAACACTGGATCCCAAGTATGACTCATCGGGAGCGTTGGAGCTGATTAAGAGTCAGCCCGAGTTGGTTGCTAATCTGGATGCTGCTTGGAGGAACGGATCCTACCGCGATATTAGAAACTTGGGTCAGTAAGATGCTCTCTCCATTTCCCCTGCTAATCCGTTCTCCAGAAATACTTCAAGCGCATAGACTGTTTACTATACAAGGTTTTTACTGTTTCTGCTGTACGTCTGTTCACCTATCGATCGCATTTTCCCGGCAGGTCGTGATCAGCCCGCCGAAGCCAGAGATGTACTGTATAGGGCGTTCACCTCACTGTACCAAGGGAAGGCTGCAGATGCCTTTTGTGAATACCTGGAGCATAACAACAGAGATTTCCAATTTGGCGGCGGCACTCCTGAGTACTACGGCAAATTCTGTTCTATCGTCCAAAGCTCTGGAACGGGCAAGTCACGCCTACTGTATGAAGTGCGTCCTTTGACACGTTTTTCACGTGACCTCTGGTTTACCCGATCCAGCTTCACAAGAAGGGCGTTTTGGTCCTGTACATAAACCTCTGACCATCTTCCGATACAGCTAGCTATCCAGTCCGAGACCTCATTCCAGCAAAAATACTGACGGAAGGTTATTACTCTGAAAATGACTATAGTGCTCGGTGCTGCGCGTTCTTTGCGGCTGTCTTTACGGCGGTCACCAAATATCTGTCTCCTGGGTTAGCTTCCGGGAGCCTGGCAGACGCACTCAAACAGTGGAATGGCTCAATGTGCACTTTGTGTACAAAGGATCGCGAGCCATTCTTTAAGACACTCGAGGACATGTACGAGACGTACTATGAGGTGTAACTGCTGGACGAGTGCAATATCCCTTCAATCATCTGATCTGCCTTTCGAATTTCACAGCGCATCAACAGGTATGAGCTTGGAGTTACTGTTGCCAAAAAGATAGAAAACGAAGCAACTTCTCACTTCCTGGTGAGTAATTGTCTAGAATGATTGTGCACTACTGACACTGCGTGTATACATGCTTTAGAAGAAACAATGCAACAGCCGACGGAACATAAGGATCAGGCAAATCAGAGCATGCCGGGGTTCCAAAGAATGCCTAACACCTACAATGGTATGCTAACTTCATTAAACAAGCTCTTTAGCAGTGGGGAACTGCATAAGCCCAAGTTTGTCATTCACACTTAATGGGTGAGCCTCATCTAGTAGATGAGGCTCACCCATTAGGTGTGAAAATGTCCAATGGTTATTGCCCATTGTAAAGTTTGGTAGTGAGTGTGAGAGGAGAGCTGAGAAGTCTCCTGCTGGAAGGGGGTCTTCAGTTCAACCCAAGGGGGACTGGAGTTGCCTGGTAAAGTCAAAGAGTAGGGTAAAAAGATCAAAAACATGCCCTAAAATCCTAAAGAGAAGTCATGATAGTGTCTGGAGAGTGTCTGGGGATGGAGAAATAATATTCTGAGCTTCTCAGTCTTGGAATTCTGTCTTTTTGTTTTGGGTTACTTGTTAGTTATTGTTGTAGGTATGTACACTGTACTCTAAGTGTGCACATGGGCTTACATAAGCCACAGCATGTGCACATACAGCTTCAAAACACTAAGTAAAAGGAAAAATAAGAGTAGGAAAGAAAACCTAAGTAAAAACAATGAAATAAAATAAAATACCTAGTAGGGAGTAATCCCTCCCTACATCCAAGGGTGGCTTTAGACAATGACTGTCCCCAGTCATCACATACCAAGTTGTATTGTATAGCAAAAGAGGGGTACATATCTTCCTTGAAACAGAACTCTAAGTCAGAATGCAAAAATGCAAACTCAAAAACAAAATAGAACATATAAAAGAAGCAAAAGATACTACCCAGATGAACAAGGGGCACTGTTTGAAGGCATCCGAAGGTCCTCAAGAGCCAAAAATGGCTTGGATGTGGCTCAAAGGGGCCTCAAAGTGGCCTCAAGGGGGCTTGGTTCAAAGGTGAAGGGGGGAGTCACAAAGAGGAAGTGTGCCCTTGGGGTTCTAGTAGCTTTTGAAGTTGAAGAGTTCTCATAGGTAGCCTTGGAGTTGACTTGAGATGGAGTAGGGGGCTGGACTAACCGAGAACTCAAAGGGGGGAACTGTACCTGGATAGTTGAACCACCTGGACCATGAGCGAGTGCCCAGGAGTCTAGGTGAGCCTGGAGGGTGCACCTGAGTGCCTCACAAGGGATCTCCTCACCTGTAGGTAGCACAACTCGACCTTGAACAATCCTACACCTTCCTGCAGCTAGATATGAAGTGCAGACCTTGTGCTGAGCTCAGATATGCCCTTCTTGACCACAGAAGACACAAAAACCAAACCTTTGAGGCAGTGCTTGGTGCCTCAAGGCCTCTCGATAGGTAGGGATATGCTCACTCAAAACCAGGGCTGCTCGAGGGAGAAATGAGTTACCATGGGGTGACTTGAAGCATGAGGGTGGCTTCAAAGAGCTTTTGAGGCGAGGGTAAAGTTTTGAGGGGGTGCATGAGGGCTTGTGAGGTCAAAGGTGGTGCATTGAGGTTGAACCGAGGTTGCAAGGCTCACTTGAAGCTGACTGTGGGTGAGGGGAATGAACCTTGGTACTCTCAAAATGACCTACTGAGTGTGAACACGAAAGTTGATCCTTTATTGAGCTATGAAGTGAGTTGGTGGCCAAGTCACCTGCCTGCTGATCCAAGACATGCCCCAGTGGACGAGCCATGGCATGTCGAGAGCCTGCATTGGTGCCTCAGTAAGGGGATGAGCTGCTCAAAGTGAGCTCTGTTGGAGTAAACAACCGGTGTGCTGTAGCATAGCCACCAGATTACATAAGCGCATGGTGTGCACTTACATTTTTCATAGTACTGTAGTTTCTACTTAGTGACTACTAAGTGTCCTACAGGTACAGTAGCTCTGCTACTAATATATAAGTGACTACTAAGTGTCCTACAGATTCCTACAGATTTTATCAAGCTCAGAGGTGGAAGGGAAGTGTTTCAAAGTTGGGGAACAGGGAGGAAACTTCAAGCTCAAGTGCGCCTCTCCCTGGGAGCATCTTCTAGAGCAAGACCAAGAGTACTCCACAGGGGTATTGAACCAGTAGCTGATCAAGGGCAAGTGTGAATGCTGAGAGAGTTCTTCGGGTGACTCAAAAGGTGATGAAGGGCTCTTCAAAGCTAGACAAAGGGGTGAGCAGCCTACCCCATCTTGATAACCTCCTTCATAAAGTAAACAATGACCTTGATAGGCCATAGACAGTCCAACTTAAACAAGGGGTATACACGTGTGAGCCTCCTCAAGACCTTGCACTTGACTGGTGGTGGGAGACCACAAAGGAACAGCTGGGGCTTGTGGCTCATCTCCAAGACATTCCACCTTACCATGGCCAAGAACAGGACTCAGAATTGTTGAAGGTAGTCCCCCAAGGCTGGGACTGAGCTCAGCTCACTGTGATGAGCCTCATCAAGGTAGGAGTAGAACTCCTTGAAGTGCTCAAGGACATCCTCAGCTGGCTTGATCTCTGGGTACTGGAGGGTTACAAGAGTCTTGAAGCTGTCCCATCACTCAAGGACTGGGGTATTGACTATGAGGAAGCACCAGAGCTTTCTGGTGAGGGGTGGGGCTCCATCGATTGCTATCTGCACCAGGGACAAGGTATCCATTATCCCCTGGGCCTTACCATACTCTACTACCTCCTCAAGATTTTTGCAGGTTCAAGAATTGGCTAGTTCTTGGAACCCACACAGAGGAAGGAGTGAACTGTATTAAAAGAGTGAACTGGTAAAGTCAGAACATACGTATAGTAAAATGAGTGTATCATAAATATCTCACCTCAGCTTGAGATTGTCAAGACTGAGGTGTGCTCGAAGGAGAAAAATGAACACAAGTACAGGCAAAATTATGTAAGCTGTATCACTGACTAACATAGTAAGAATGTGCTACAGCAGAGATAACCTAGCAGGTCCTGCACCTGCCCTGAGAACTCCAGGTGTGACTCGGGTGGGGCTTGAAACTGTCCAAATCCCTCTTCCATTTTTAGTGGTATATATGAAACCCAAACAAATATATTTCATGGTGTAGTCAATTATTGATAGTAGTCTTGGGGTGGAGAAGATCTCCAAATGTCTGCAACCAGTCTCGAAAGGGTAAAACGAAGTGTTGGGGTCACCTCGATGCATCCTCGAGTGTCAAGAGTGAGTCGGGGGGGAGTGGACATTGTACACAAATGGGGAGAGGTAGAAGGAGTCTTGTAAACACATGTCAAAGTGGTTTTGACCACTAAAAAAAAACAAATGTAGCCACCAGTGTGGCTCAAAGCTTTTGATCTTGAATATGCAGCCTCGCTTGACTGCAAAAATGTGCAAATAATGATTGGTATACATCTGGGATAAGTCTATGAACAAGTGCAGGCATGTCTAATTGAATGTTGAAGTCTCAATTTTGTCTTGGAAGGGCTTGAAAGGTGACTGGGGGTCTCAAAGCATCTGGGATCTTGAAGCAGCTAATGGGATCTCGAAGGGGGTTTCTACTGACTCTAGGACGATGTGGAAAGGGTTCCTATGACTTGGAATGGCTCGAAAATGTGAGGGGAGGTGCCAGGGAGCTAAGCTGTGGCAGGAGGGGGAGGACAGCAGCATGTTGATGAAGAACCACGAAGCACAATGCTACGAACCTTTGGGAGGTGGTAGGGGTGGTCTAGAGGAGTTGGGAGAATGCGGAAATACGAAATTACATGTACCCAGTCCCAAGATATATCCAAAACTGTCCAATATAGCCTTTCAGCACAAAAAGCATGATATCTCCGGAAGCACTGAAGCAAACGCGTCGAAAAAGGTGTTGTTCGAGAGCTCTCGTCGAGTAGAATCAGGATCCCGAAAAGCGAGAGGGTAGGCGCGTCGGGTGTAGAGAAATCGCGTGTACAAGCTCGAGAGTAGGGGGAGATGTTGTGTGACATTGATCATGGTTGTTTGCTCAAGGCAATGACTGACGTGTGCTCTTAACCTTTCGATTAAGTAAAACAATAGTTGGGGAATAGGTGAGCCTCAGCTTGAAGTGGACCTCTTCCAGATATATTGACCAGTGATATGTAGATATGGTCGACAGGGACAGACTTGATTACCACCTTGTTGGCTGGAGGATAAGTCATACCGAGATTTGATTGGAGACTGGTTCTAGCCAGAGTCCAATGCAGCAGCAGAGCAATGCTCCTAGCAAATGGGAGAAGCAAGGGTTTATAGAGAGCAAGCTCAACTTGCTAGGTAGGTAACTTGGTGGCAAAAGTACAAGGAATCCTAGTTGCATCTGAGGGGTTTATATACCCCACAGGTGACTGGATTACTAACAGTACCTATGCCCATATACATGGTAGCACAAACAAGACAGGGTTGCAAACAGGAACCCTCCACATGTCGAGTCATAGAGACTCCAAGATGGGTGGACTGTTTGCAACAGGCAAACAGGGGTTCCTCTAGCATGATGTGACAAGGTCATGTGCATAGGAAAGTAACCCCATTAACAAAAGGAAGCCACTAGATCCCATCAGGATCTAGGGCGAGAAGTGTAAAGGTAAAAAGACAAAGGAGGAAAGCATATGTAAGCGAGCACACATTGTATATGTAGAGTCCATACACTTGCCCCTAAGGTGGGCAGTGGTGTAGTGCGAGATGTCACAAGGACGCAGGAACGGGGACGACGAGTGGGCTTGATATGAAACATGTATAGTAAGATAGATGGTAAAGGAAAAAGTGAGAAACGGTGCACGACATCACCCCCCTCTTTTACGCATGGCAACCCTGTCATGCTGGTTAATCAAAGTCATCAAAAGGAAGGTCCAGGTTCACATCGATGATTGGCAGAAGGCTTGGGCTGCTTAAGAGGACATCCATGAGGGTCAGTCCACTTAGAGCCTTTTCCATTTCAACAGGACCAATGACCGAGTCTTCAGCAATCAAGGCAAGTGTGCTTGTAAAAGGGGTGAAAGGGGTTGAGGGTGATGCGACCTCCGAGCTCAAGGTGAAGTTGGTCTGTTGCCTTGATAGGGTAGAACATTGTTGTCAGGAGAGTGTCTGTAGTCTTGGTCACATTGAATAGATCGAGCAGCCAGTACTTCCACTTGTTGAAAACTCCCAAGAGGAACTCTCTCCACTTTGCGACATGTTCTTCTTCAGCTGTCCATGGGTCATCGCATCTTTCTCCAAGGACTTGAGCTGCAATGTTAAGGAACTTTCATCTGGCAGTCTCTTCCTCCTCTTGATGGTGACACTTTTGGACCCAATGGACTCCTGGAACAGACACCTCTTTGCTCGCTGACTCCCTTTTCGGAGTCTGAGTATCACTTGTCTCTTCCCTGTGGCTGCTAGATGCTGAAGATATGTCCATTTGGCTGGACTGTACACTTTGTGGCAGTTCTTGACTCAATCCACCTTCAGGTTTGCACCTGGTGTAGGGAGTGGGAGCTCCCTAGTAAGGGATTAGAAGGAAATGAGAGGATAGAGGTGTTGAGGAATTTTATTTACTTTTCTAAGGGGCTTGATCCCTGTTTTGTAAGTGGGATTGGGACTTAGTGGCGAGGCGAGAGGGTGATTAGTAAGCACATTGGGACTTGACCTCGAAGTTGTACTAGCTACAGAGAAGAAGCAACCACTATAGAGGCTGGGGATCACAGACTGGTGGGACCAGTCTGTGGCAGCTTCTTACTGCTACAGCCCTTGAGAGTGAGGTCTGAGCAGCCTTAGGGAAGTCCTAAGGTGGTGGTACAGTGAGTTACAGGTTGAGTTGTGCAGCTAAGTGTCTAGTTTCTTTTCTATTTCATTTTCTCTACTAGTTCTTCTCTTCAGCAGGATTCCCTATAGGGTCAAACTAGCCTTTAGAGTCCACTCCCTGGGATATCTCAATTATTTCTCTTCACCAGATGTGTTACCTCCATTCTGCCTACTCTCAATGGTCGGTGTGACATGGCTTTCATGAACAGCCTCTCGTCTCGCAGTTGCTGGACCAGTTGTAGTGGTATCGTAGTCAGCGGGAGTGGTGACATCGAAAGTGACTTGTTTAGGGACGGGTGGAAATGGGCAAAAGTCTCAAAAGGACTGCACAAGCGTTTTGCCATAATGGATGTGTACGATGTTGATTAGCAATCCTAGCATCTTCTGCATTTGTTCCACATTCTTCATACCCTCCTGCTCCATAAAAGCTGTTCCGGGTGACTGTTCATTGAGAACAGTATCTCCGACCTTCAGGATGTTCATGGTTTGACCAACGGAATCTTCGATGCTTTGGTAGATTTGATGCAGCATCTGTAGATAGTTGTGGTTGTCACCTGAGTTCCATCCTTCCCTGTCCCATTGTTCAAACCCTTCAAACATCCACACATAGCTTTCGTACTCTTGTGGGTCACACAGGAGGCCGAAAGGGGCTGGGATTTTCATTCAGGTTTCATTGGGGAGCATGGACGAGGTTGTCTCATCACAATTTGTTGGGACATGGGATGATGACTCAGGGTTGGGGGTATTACATTGAGCCCAGTATACTGGCTCAGGAGCAGGGTATGGACGTGTTTGGGGTGTCTTTGGCATGGCTTTTCTCTTTCCCTTGGAAAGGTAGCATACGTTGAACTGCGAGTGGGGATTCTGAGGTCCATTGGCATTGGTGTCAAGAGTGGATTCGAGGGTTGATTCATAGACAGACACAAATCTGTCAGATGCAGACAAGCCAGACTGGGAGAGCAGAGGTGACACAGGGGATGTAAAGTCATAGTCAGAGTTGAAGGCAGATGTGGGGTCGAGTAGGTACTCTCGTGACTCAGAGTTATATCCATCGTCATGGTCATAAGAGGACATTTATGAACAACAGCAGTTGGAGCGATGAGTGGGGATCTGAGTTTCTGGGGGTTTCAGTCACCTTCTTTTATACTCTTCTAGGACTTCCTCTGCATTGATGAGGTTTCCTTCTGGCTCCCAGGTATTGCTGGCATGTCCATATCCGGACCATTTGACCAAATAATGTGTACATGTACCATGTCCTGTCTTTACCTCTTTGTGGTTTAAAATAGACTTGATCTCCCACTCTGTGATGTCATCAATCATTTCAGGGAGAGGCAGAGGCGGTGTGGAGCCATATTCTGGGGTTTCAATATATGGGAAGATCCAAGAAGTGTGGAATACTGGGTGCACTCGCCATGTATCAGGCAAGTCGAGTTCCACGGCTATGGTATTGATGATCTTCTTTACCTGGAAAGGTCCAACACATCATGGAGCCAGCTTTGTTGACTGGACATCATGTTTTAGGTCTCTCATGTCGAGCCAAACAAGACTGCCTAGCTGCGGAGGTGCATATGACAGTGGGTCAGGACCACTTTTTGCCATTCATTCGGCAGCTTTCTTGTGAGTGATTAACACAGCATCTCAGGCATGTGTGAGGTTTTCAAGTCGTTCTTCCACTCCAGGGGCCTTGGAGGAGTGTACTGATGGATATGGGTCAGGGTCATAACCATATAGCAAGAAGTAGGGGGTCTGGCCATGAGTCATGTGAATGCGAGAATTGTGTGAGAACTCTGCCATTGCCAAGTGGTCACTCCACTCATTTGGCCTCTTATGTTTTGACCTCTTGGTTGACCCTTTCCGCTTCTCCATTTTTCTGAGGGTGATATCCGGACGAGTAGCATGGTTTGATGCAAAGGGCCTTGTATAGATTTTGTGTAAACATGCTTATGAACTGCGGGCCTCTGTTGGATATGATGGATTTGGGCACTCCGAACCAGGGGTAGACATGTCGGAGCCAAAGATTGGCGAGACCTTCGGAATCAACAGTTTTGATGGTGGGGAGGAATATCACAGCTTTGCTTAGGTCGTGATCTATGATGGTAAGGATTGTGTTGTTTCCTTTGGAGCTCAGGAGGTCTGTTATAAAGTCCATGGAAACCTGTTTAAATGGGAATGGGGAGGTGCTTTCGATAGGTTGTAGGGGAGGCATATGGTTGTGGCAGACGACCTTTGATGCTTGACAGGTGGGGCATCCTCGAATGTATTCCCAAATATCTTTCCACATTCCAGGCCAGAAACAGTGTTGGTTTAGTTTTGCCATCATGACTTTGACACCTGGGTGGCCGGCGGAAGGGTGGTCATGATATTCATTTATGGTTTGTTTCCGAGCTTGTGGGGGAATGTAGAACCTTCCATTTTTAGTCTTGATCTTCATTACTGGTTCTTCCATGACATCATTGTCTTTGGTGACCACATAACTTTGATCCATTGGTGATGAATGCCTAATTTCTTCATATGTATCAGTCGACACTCATAACATTTGCCCCATCGTACATTGAACTTTGTGAAGTACTTGGATTCAACCAGTTCATCTAAGATCGGCTTGACAAGGGGAAGTGGGTAATGGTCGGGGACAGTGAAGGAATTCAGCTGTCGATAGTCTTGTATCAACCATTTCTTGCCATCTTTCTTGCCAACAAAGAAGGCTGGTGCCGGCAGGACTTTGAGTATGTCTGCATTTTGAATCTTCTCCACCTTTCCAGTTCTGAGGTTTTCCTCAAGGAACTCGTCAAGGAGAGTCATCTCATCGTGGGAAAGGGGATAGATTTTTGCCAGTTTAAAGGTTTTCAGATCTTTTGAAGTGTTGAGCTTAATCGTGTGATTGTAGCTGGGTTGGTGGGGAGGAAGGGGGCAGTCTTCGGAAAACACTTTGGAGTAGTTAATATACTCAGGTGGAAGGACCACCTCATCGTGTTTTACACCTGCTTTGAGTTCTGTCGATATTGATGTTTGGTTTATGGAGACAGATACTTCAGGGGTTCCCCATCCAATGATATGGCGTTTGATCCAGTTGATTACTGGTTGGGCTTGTTGCAACCAAGGCATACTGAGTAGGATGCTTTCATTTTTGAGGTCCATGACATATGCATGCAGCTTGAAGGTTCAACCGTGGACTCTTCCAGTGAAGAGCATGATTGAATCGATTACTTGTTTTGTCGATCCTTCGAAGCTTCATGGCGACCATGGACTTTCAATTTTGCACGTTTTCAGACCATACTTCTCGACTGCTTCTCAACTGATAGCGTTGCACTCAGCTCCACTGTCAATAGCAGTATGCACTGCTTGATCATTTCACTCTACCAAAAATAATGTCCCAGCAATTGCACAAACAGATGGATATTCAGTGAATGCTGCTAAGGACATCATTTCAGGAGCCAAGAACAATCTAAAACTACTCCTCTCCTCAGTTGCAGTCTTGCTGAGAGAGGGCTTTAAAAATCCTCCTTCTTGTCAGGGGATAGGGCCTTCTTGAGTTCTTCAAACTTGGCCACAGTATATTTGGATTTGACTTCTTGTAGTACTGAAGGCTGGGTTTGAGCCTTCTTTGAAGAACAGTCACTAGGTTTGTGACCTCACTTTCCACAGTTGAAGCATTGGCCCATGAATTCCAATGAGCAGACTTCTTGGAAATGAGGGGGTTTCCTTTTCTGGGGCGGGCGATAGATGTTTGGCTTCTTTTGTCGATCAATGTCCATTGCCCATGGGTCATGCTTCTTGGGGGCAGGAGTTCTTCCTTCGTCTTGGTACATGTGGAGAACAGTTCTATCTTCTTTCGTGAGGCAGCTGTTGTAGTCTCCCAAAGAGGCTTTTGCCATTTGCACATCGACAGCTGCGTTGATCCACTGTTGGACAGTCATGGGGATCTTTCCAGAACGGAGAATCCATTCTGTGGTCCTCGGGTTTAGACCCTTTCCAAAGTAGATGCCGGCTTGTTGGCCGTCGCGGGAGATGCTTGCTCTCATGATGAGATCTAAGAACTTGCCAATATACTTGCTTAGAGGTTTGTCGCCTTGTTCTATTTCTGCCATCTTCAGGAATGCTAGTGCTTCTGTATCTCCGACCTTGAAGATCTTTTCCATTCTGAGTAAGAAGGTCATCCATGAGTCTAATATGTAGACATCGCTGGCAAGAGTGGTACACTCCTTGAGATAGTTTTCGGCAAAGTGGACAGACGATCCTTGGCTCATAAAGGAAAGGGCGAAGCCAATCTTTCGTTCCTCAGTGTTGTAGATATGGCGATTAAGATTTAGGTAATTGTTGATAGAGGCGATCCAGGATTCGAATTTGCTGCTGGTACCATCGAAGGGAGGGGGCTTGCCTAGGCCTAGTTCTTTTCCTCCATCTGATGATCTTCCTTTGGGCAGTCAGTCTTCAGTGTTTCTTGGGATCGTGTACAAGGGGAAGACAAGTCCTTCATGTCCCGTTAGACTCTTGTACCATGTTACCAATTCCTTAACATTGCTGACCGTTTTGTTTTTGAAGGGATCACTTGTTTGGGCAAATTGCTGGAATTGCTCAGTGAGTTGGGCAATCTTCTCTTGTTCTCCTACTCCTGCTATCCTGAGTTCTAGGGAAGTCGATGCTGACTCAGGGGCTGTATGAGTTTCTTCTTCGTCGATCTTTCTCCCAACCAGTGGTTCTGGTTCTCGGATTTGATGGAAGGATTCAGGTAACTTTGAAGTCGAAGTTGTTACTTGTAAAGGTTCTAGGGCCAGTTCCCTTCTACCTTTAGTGGGCGAGACTGGAGTGTTTGCTTCAGACTCAGCTTTGGTTGGACTTGTAGTGTATGGCTGAAATCTTTGAGAGATACTCCTCTCAATCTTTTCAGGTGCTGCAGAGGATGTTGAAGTATGTGGGGGAACTACTGGAGGCTTTCTGGGCCAAAACTTTGAGGATCCCACATCAGAAGACACCTTGTTTTTGTTTTTATGTCCCTAAGACTTGAGGTCTTCCCTCTATCTTGGGTATGAGTCAAGTGCTGTTGCGAGTGGCCTTTATCAGGAATTCCTAGAGGTACCTCAGCCTATACAGCGGGTATAGCTTTCACCTCCTAGTACTCTTCTGATCTAGGTCTTACTCCTTGAGCAACTGATGCTTGCTAACAGGAATGATGTGGGGGATACAATGACAAGAGGGTGTCATTGTAGGAAGGGTTGTGATTGTGGGGGTTTGTTGCAAGAACAATACCTGGCAGATGATGTGATGCTTTCTACTATGACCTTATTGGGAGTAGGGATCATGTTTGCAGATATGTGACGTGAGGGTACTTTTGCTTTTGTCACGCGGCGTTGATCATGGTTGCTTGTTCAAGGCAATGACCGATGTGCGCTCTTAACCTTTCGATTAAGTAAACCAATAGTCAGGGAATAGGCAAGCCTCAGCTTGAAGTGGACCTCTTCCAGATATATCGACCAGTGATATGTAGATATGGTCAACAGGGACAGACTTGATTACCACCTTATTGGCCTGAGGATAAGTCATACCAAGATTTGATTGGAGACCAGTTCTAGCCAGAGTCCAATGCAGCGGCAGAGCAATGCTCCTAGTGAACAGGAGAAGCAAGGGTTTATAGAGAGCAAGCTCAACTTGCTAGGTAGGTAACTTGGTAGCAAAAGTACAAGGAATCCTAGTTGCATCTGAGGGGTTTATATACCCCACAGGCAACCGGATTACTAACAGTACCTATGCCCATATACATGGTAGCACAAACAAGACAGGGTTGCAAACAGGAACCCTCCACATGTCAAGTCATAGAGACTCCAAGACAGGCAGACTGTTTGCAACAGGCAAACAGGGGTTCCTCTAGCGCAATGTGACAAGGTCACGTGCATAGGAAAGCAAACCTGTCAACAAAAGGAAGCCACTAGATCCCATCGGGATCTAGGGTGAGAAGTGTAAAGGTAAAAAGACAAAAGAGGAAAGCATATGTAAGCGAGCATGCATCATATACATAGAGTCCATACACTTGCCCCTAAGGCAGGCAGTGGTGTAGTGTGAGATGTCACAAGGATGCAGGAATGGGGATGATGAGCGGGCTCAATATGAAACGTGTATAGTAAGATAGATGGTAAAGGAAAAAGTGAGAAACAGCACACAACAGGAAAAAGTGGGATTACCAAGCAAAACAGCCCCCTTGCAGTGGGCTCCAGATGTAAAGTTTGGTAGTGAGTGTGAGAGGAGAGCTGAGAAGTCTCCTGTTGGAAGGGGGTCTTCAGTTTGACCCAAGGGGGACTGGAGTTGCCTGGTAGAGTCAAAGAGTAGGGTAAAAAGAAACACGCCCTAAAATCCTAAAGAGAAGTCATGATAGCATCTGGAGAGTGTCTGGGGATGGAGAAATAATATTCCAAGCTTCTCGGTCTCGGAATTCTGTCTTTTCATCTCAGGTTACTTGTCAGTTATTGTTGTAGGTATGTACACTGTACTCTAAGTGCACGTGTGGGCTTACATAAGCCACAGCATGTGCACATACAGCTTCAAAACACTAAGTAAAAGGAAAAATAAGAGTAGGAAAGAAAATCTAAGTAAAAACAATGAAATAAAATAAAATACCTAGTAGGGAGTAATCCCTCCCTACACCATTGACCATACTCTGTAGAGCTACAGTGGCTCAAAGAAGTGTCCCAATGTTGGGTCATTTTGCAAAGATCTCTTATTTGTGACTGGACTACTGAGAATCAGTTCATGGGCCTGCAGAGTGTCTGAAAGTACTTGGTCTTGGCATTCCAAAACTGTTTTTGTCATATGATTTGGTTTCCATGGTGACAAGATATGATCATTTCAAATGACAGCTCACTGGGACACTTTTTTGAGCAGTGATTCTAAATTATAGTTTTAGTATTTAGTGTGTCCTCCCTTTGCCTTTATCACTGCTTCTAGTCTCCTAGGCATGCTTTCTATTAGTCCCTGACACTGCTCCACCTCTATCTTGTTCCACTCCACTTCAATCCTCTCCCAAAGCTCCCAAACCCCCTTTGCTGGTGCTTTATAGCTATTGAGCTTCTTTTTCAGGATTTCCCATAGATGTTCAATGGGATTAAGGTCTGGAGACTGTGCTGGCCAGTCTAGTACCTTGATATCTTGAGAGTCAAGCCAGTTCTGGACCCTTTTGGAGGAGTGCTTGGGGTCATTATCTTGTTGAAAGATAATGTTCTCCCTGGGAATACCAGAATACTCCATGCTGGGAAGCAGATTCCCCTCCAGAATAGAAACATACTGCTCAGCATCCATCCTCCCCTCAACCTCTGCAAGTATCCCCACTCCATGTTGGAATGTGAATCCACACTCTAGGCTAGTAAGGGATGGCCAGGTGGCCTAGTGGTAAGGCACCCCAGTGCTAGTGGGAAGACCCAGGTTCAATTCCTGGTCTGGCCAGTATTTTCAGTCCAAAAGGTTATGAGCCCCGATGGTGCTGGAAACTGGTCCCTGCTGGAAGCACACAATAAGCCACTCATCTTGGGGCAGTCTGTGGGTAGGACAGCTGTGGAGAGCTGTAATGAACCCATTACCCAAGGATGGAGGGGGTGAGTGTGGCTTCAGAGGGAAGTGTTGGAATGTGAATCCACACTCTAGGCTAGTAAGGGATGGCTGGGTGGCCTAGTGGTAAGGCACCCCAGTGCTAGTGGGAAGACCCAGGTTCGATCCCTGGTCTGGCCAGTATTTTCAGTCCAAAACTCCATTCCAACTCATACAACCCCATACCATCAAGGAACCCCCTCCAAACTTCACTGTCCCTTGCACTTCTTTATCCTGCAAAGGCTCACCTGCCATTTTCCACACATACTTCCTTCCATCTGACCCAATCCTATTAATCTTGGTCTCATCTGACCAAATAACTCTTGTCCAGTCCTACACAGTCCAGTTTTGATGCTTGAGTGCAAAGGCTAGTCTCCTTCTTCTATGCTTGATAGACAAGAGTGGCTTCTTCTTCTTGACTATGGCCTTCATAGATGCAACCTTAAGGACATTCCAAACTGTTTGTGGAGAGATAGGATGGGAGAGAGCAGAGTTGATAAGATGAGTAGCTTGGACAGCATTTTCTGCTCTTCCAGTAGTAATACTGGATATAATCCTTCTTCTATCAGTAGAGGAGAGCTTGGAAGGACATCCTAGTTTAGTGTTTTCCTTCTCTGGTTGGACTTCTCTGATGACCCTGGCCACAGTAGACTTCCCTAGACCAGTTTTAGAGGCTATTTTGCGACTAGAGAGACTGGATTCAGAGAGAGAAAGGATATTTGCTCTAACAGAGTCAGGAATAGGCTTCATGGTATGGTAGGGAAGCCAGATTGATGGGCATACTATTTATACTGATCAGAATGATGTAATTTACATAACTACACAGGGCTGAAGCACAGCATCCATCAGAAGCTGTCAAATTCCAGTGCTGATACTAAATGATTATTTACAAAATCTAGGGTCAAAAAAGTGTCCCAATGAGCTGTCATTTTGAAATGATCATATCTTGTCACCATGGAAACCAAATCATATGACAAAAACAGTTTTGGAATGCCAAGACCAAGTACTTTCAGACACTCTGCAGGCCCATGAACTGATTCTCAGTAGTCCAGTCACAAATAAGATATCTTTGCAAAATGACCCAACATTGGGACACTTTTTTGAGCCACTGTAAGCAATGAGAATACACAAAAAACAACCCACCACAGCTTGGATGACCTGCCACCCTGACTTCAGAGACACTGAGACCAAGCATACCACACCATGACAGTGAGCCAGTGGGCAGTGTGACCACCTGCTTTGATCATCATATGACATACTCTGCAAATGCATGTAAGCAATGAGAATATGCATGAACAACCCACCACAGCTTAGATGACCCACCACCATGACTTCCGAGATATTGAGACCAAGTGCACCACACCACGACAGTGAGCCTCTGGGCAGTGCGATCACCTGCATTGATCATCATATGATGCCTCTGCGAATGCATGTAAGCAACGAGAATACACCAAAATGACCCACCACAGTTAGGATGACCTGCCATCCTGACTTCCAAGATACTGAGAGCAAGTATACCACACCATGACAGTGAACCCATAGGCAGTACAATTGCCTGCCTCAGATGGCGAGGACCATCGTAAGATAACTCTGCGAATGGATGAGAATAGTGACAATACCCGAGAAAGACTTACTACAACTCAGATGAAATGCCACCTCAACTAGCAATTGTTGGAGTTTTGTACTTCCGAGTGCAGCAAGCACTGCTTACATAATATACCATACTCATCAGGATCATCTTTGTTTTCCTTTTACACCTCAGACTTCGTCCTGATTTGAAGACTGAGGTAATGTTGCTTGTCCTTTACTATATAGGCTACTTTCACTTATCCTTTGGGTAGTTCACACTCTTAGGTTGGTTAATAGATAACAGACTTCGTCCTGATTTGAAGACTGAGTTCACACTCTTAGGTTGATAAAGTATCACCACTGCGAACACCTCTCAAAAGGTTATGAGCCCCACCTGTGCATAACTTAAAACCAAGAGCACACCAGTCACAATCTAATCCTACAGAATGTCTCACCCCCCAGCTTCAACTGCAGGCCCTTTGTGGCCATCTGCATCTACAGCACCCACTTCCACACCTTCTACTACCTCATCAGTGAAAGCAAAACAGGCCTCAAGTCACCTCTATGACATTCTGTCACTAGAAGACGATGGCTCAAACTTCCAGACATGGAAAGTCAGGATCTGTATGATACTCAATGTATGAGACCTGTGGGAGGTCATCAGAGGAAACATGACTACAGCACCAGACCTGAAAACCAACCCCATCAACCACACCAACTGGATGATCAAAGACAAGGAAGTGCATGCCCAAATCATTCAGACTCTGAAGGATGAACCCTTAACAGGAGTTCTACATGCACCAACAGCAGCAGAAATCTGGAAAAAGTTATGTCAGCGGTATGAGGGGCATGGCAAGCAGACAATTGCCTATCTCATAGGTGAGCTCTTCCATGGAACACTCTCGGAGGACAGTCCAATGCAAAACCAACTTAACGCTATGTGGCAAAAACTGCACATACTAAAGTCGCTCAGTCAATCCCTTGATGACTCCCTTGTAGCCATAGCCATGGTAATTTCCTTACCACCCTCGTATGCAACACTCCACCCCATTTTAATGTCCTCAAATGGCAAGCTTTCCATCAACTCCATGATATCCCAAGTGCTAATTGAGGAGAAGTCATGACAGCTCGCCTCTGGTGGGCAAAGCACACTCATCACATGCACATCTGCACATCCAAAGCCAAATGTGAAAGATGTCAAGAGAAAATTGAAATGTGGGTACTGTAAAAAGAAGGGACATGGTGAAGATGAATGTCATAAGAAGAAAGCTGATGAGGCCAGAACAAACATGACATGTGAACACAAGGGAAGATCAGGAGATAAGGAGAAAGATGAGACGAACACTCAGCAAACTTTGCTCACATATCCTCCGTGCATGACATGCCACTTTGCCTCTTCATAGCAAACACACACAGCAACATCCCCTGCACACACTGGATACTTGATTCTGGAGCCTCTGCACACATGTGCTGTCAGCACAGTTGGTTCACCACATACAAACAGCTTGTACCTACACAGCCAATCACAGTTGGAAATGGAAACACTGTGTACACAGTCAGAGTCAGCCAAATAGTTCTTGATACAGAACTGGGGAATGAGAGAGAAGGCTGCATCATCCTACTACATGATGTCTACTATGTGCTGAACCTCACCTCAAACCTGCTCTCAATTGTGTGCCTTGCCAGCCAAGGAATAAGAACCACCTTTGAATGGAACAAGTGCAGCTTAACTGCCAGACCAACAACTGTTGGAGTAGCTCATCAGCACAACACTCTGTACAAGCTCGCCACCAGAACATGCACTCAAAAGCCCACCATGCACACATTGTATAGCCCTATTGCAGCCCACATACAATGTTCAAGCATAGTGTGCCAACCAAATTATGAAGGGGAACCACCAAATGAGACAAACCTGTCTACATCCTATCCTGATGACTCCTGTGTGCTCAATTGGCCCTACTCAGCTATGAGCAAAGACCTACAACTGGTATCTCAGATGCACCACTGGCTAAATGACAAGAGGCCTGGCCTGACTGAACAAGTCTTCTCCCAGGCTGAAATCAGCACCAATGAAGGTCCTGGGTTCCTCGTTACCAAAGGCAGTGGTGAATATGGCTCAATGGAGTCAAACACCCACCTCATGTACAAGGGGAACCACTATGAGAACCCAAAGGCAAGAATGCAAAGCAATGTAGCTGAACACACCACCCACATGTATGCTCTGCCTGACAAGCTCTGGGGGCACAACATAATACACACAGGTCGAACCCAAAACCATCTATGAAATAATTCTACACTCAACACCGAGCCAAATGAGGTTGTCACTGGAGAAATGCAATTAGTGCTCTGCTCACAAATGATCACACACTCCATACACATACATACATCCGAGCCTCAACTCCCTACTGCTGATATGTCACTAAAGGACATGCAGATCGCATTAACAAGGACCCCACATGCATCTAAATGCATGTACAGGCAAAACTGGGACACTTCAGACCTAGCACCTGGTATCCTAGTCCCAAAAAGTGATACTACAGACCCTATACAAGAGATAACTAGTGCACCACCTGTAAACACTCAGGATCCAACCAGTGAAGCAGAGCTGAAGCCTGCAAACTCACCAGTTACCCCTGCAGCTGCAGATGCAGGCAGCATGCACACAGAAATGGACCAAACAAGTCCAGATCTTAAATCGGGCACTTGAAACGTTGAGGGGGGACACAGGAATGTTCAACATGACCCAAACAAGCCACTTGTCGATTTCAATCAGCCTCCAATGCCATCCAATGAGCCTGAGAAGTGCTCAGTACAGTTTGAGGCTCTTGCCTCGAAATTCAAAAAAACCATGGTTGTAAACCAACCTGCCAGTCCATCAGAACATTCTCGCACCCACTCCGAAGCCAGAGAACAGTTACGATGCCCACAACAATTGAGTTCTTGCCTGCAATCACCCTATCAGTCAAAACCAGCACCCCAGCAGCTCAAGCCTCTCTATCTTACCCAAAACCACTGCATTCTTGAATTTAACAGTGTCAGAGCGACACTACGGACCCACAGTCATGGAATGAGAGATGACACGAGTGGAGGGAGTGTGGTGATGGGGGTAGAAGGAAAACGAGCCCATTGCGAGGCTGTGGAGTTGCATCACAACGATCAACAATGGGCTGCTTACAAATCATGCATGCACAACAACAAACCTGAGGTAATCAACAAGGCTACTCAACACCTCAATGGCATGCCCCGGTGTTACTGCCAACACAATTTTATACCTATTCTATAGCTACAATGAAGATGGCTAGCATGGTATGGTTTATTTTTCAACTGGAAACTCACTGAGGGAGCACGTTGGAGTTTTGTACTTCTGAGTGCAGCAAGCACTGCTTACATAATATACCATACTCATCAGGATCATCTTTGTTTTCCTTTTACACCTCAGACTTCATCCTGATTTGAAGACTGAGGTAATGTTGCTTGTCCTTTACTATAGACTACTTTCACTTATCCTTTGGGTAGTTCACACTCTTACAGTGACTCCAAAAACCCTTTCCATAATCAACCTCACAGCAGTGTTTGAAGTATACTGTCAGACACATGGAAAATCACACTAGGCTTTGGTGGAGTCATAAATAGTACATACTCTTGGCTACAAGATTGCCCTATAAGTCATGTGATTTCATTCACACAGTCCTGAGATATGGACATTTTAAAACAGCAAGTCCATGGAAAGGGTTTTTTCACTTTTGAATTTACAAGGGTATTAGGATATTATCAGTACTTGGTATAGCCACCTTTTGCTCTAATCACTGCCTGAACCCTTCTAGGCATACTTTCAATTAGTTTCTGACACTCCTCCACTGGTATCCCCTCCCACTCCACCTAAACTCTCTCCCATAGCTCATGAATCCCATTAGGGGGGGTTTCATGGCTTGCAAGCCTTCTTTTCAGGCAACCCCAGAGATGTTCAATGGGGTTAATGTCAGGAGATTGTGCAGGCCATACCATGGTCCCAAAATCCTGCTCTTCTAGCCAATCTCTAACCTTTTTGCAAGTATGCTTGGGATCATTGTCTTGCTGAAAGATTGTATCAGATGGATTGAGACCATAGTACTCCAATGTTTGTTGAAGCTCATCCTTCAAAATCTGAAGGTAAAGGTCTCCATCCATCCTACCATCAATCCTTGCAGCATAGCCAACACCCTCCCAAGTCATACAACCCCACATCATCAAGGAACCCCCTCCAAACTTGAGAGTTCCCTGTACCAGCCTATCACTGAGCCCCTCACCTGCCTTTTTCCAAGCCCACTTGCATCCATCTGACCCTAGGTGATTGATTTTGGTCTCATCAGACCATACAACCCTCTATAATCCAGTCCTTGTGGGTATATGTGAAATCCAAGTGAGCCTTGCAATGTTTAGCAGAGAGAATAGGGTGTTTGGTCTTGACTACAACCTTTACACCAGACTTCTTCAAGTGAAGACAAACAGTATTGGCAGAGAGAGGCTGGTTAATGATATTGGAAAGGGATTTGGTGACTTGAACTGCATTTTCAGCCTTGCCAGAGGTGATAAGATGTTGAGCATGGCAAACATTGGCAGGAGAAAGCTTGGAAGGATGCCCTCCAATGGCCTTAGGAAGTGTAGAATGCCTCTTAGAACAAAGTTTGGATACAGCAGAGGGGCTAACACCAATTTGCTTGGCAATAGCTTCACCTGAATGGCCAGAGTCAAGCAAGGAGAGAATGGTGTTTTGTTGAGTAAGAGAGAGGGATCTGACCATAATGGTGGTTGAAAGCAATGAAGTGTGTGAACTTTTTTAAACTCAGACATATTGTTTACATGTGTGTCTTTGTTTGTATCAACAAACAATAGCAATTATAGCATGTTTTTCATGAGATCCTAGTTACCAATTCAAAAGTGAAAAAACCCTTTCCATGGACTTGCTGTTTTAAAATGCCCATATCTCAGGACTGTGTGAATGACATATAGGGCAATCTTGTATCCACAAGTATGTACTATTTATGACTCCACCAAAGCCTAGTGTGATTTTCCATGTGTCTGACAGTATACTTCAAACACTGCTGTGAGGTTGATTATGGAAAGGGTTTTTGAAGTCACTGTAGGTTGGTTAATAGATAACAGACTTTGTCCTGATTTGAAGACTGAGTTCACACTCTTAGGTTCATAAAATATCACCACTGCAAACACCTCTCAAAAGTGATGAGTTGCATGACTCCCTTGTGCTATTCTACTGCAGCTGGGGTATACTGTAAGTACAAGTAGCTCAGCAAGTGATTGTGGCAGATCATACAGAAACTCTGACTCACTTGTCAAACAGCACACAGATGTGTTGAAATATATCTGTAGGCAGCCTCAGTAGTGACTCAACTACTTATATATTAGATATACCTGTAGGCAGCTACAGGGAATCAGTAAGTAGTTTACTGTAAAGAATATATGAACTTACCCTCAGTAGTGACTCAACTACTGAGGGAACAGTACCAAAAGTGTAGTACTATGTGCGCTCTAAGTGCTTATGTAAGCAAGTAAAAACTCGCACCAATATATGTATCACACAGGGGTGATTCAAACTCCAACACACTCCCTGAAGCTCCACTGTGTGTGATCAGGTAGGGGTGAAGAATGTAGAACTCAAATGAAAACTGTATACTGAATATTAGAATAAAAACGAGTATAATTGCTGCAACTGCAGCTTCGAGTCCGTGTAGGGTGGCGAGGTGCCGCGTCGTGGCCGTGGCTGTGCTACGCATTGTGGCAACTGCCATTTCGGGAATCCCTTTGGTACGTGCGCGTCCTGTAGCCTTGTACCGTTGTTGCAAGGCTGCCGTATCGAATAACGAAGGTGTTTCGATGTTTTGCGTTCGTCCAGGGGGTATCCCATGTCACCAGTAAGTGTTAGCGATGTTCCAGAGGATTTTCGTCATCTCGTGTGGTGGCAAAGTGAGGACGGTGAGTCTGAGGTAGGTGCAGCCTCTCGTTTGGACTGTACTGATGCTTTTAGATCTCATCTTGATCCTAGCGTGTCGGTGTGAGTTCCTGAAGGTCCCAGGAGGGTGCGTGAGGTCATATCGAGTGGGTTTGGACGGCACAGGTGAGTCGTTTGGCCGTTCGGCCCTGTACTCATTATCTTGCCTTGTGCCACTGCTGCGAGGCAGCCGTTTGGCCATAGGTACATTTCTCAGCTGTTTTGCATCGCCCCACATCGATCCAGTAGGCACCCTCTCCAGCCAGTAGGTGTTGGTGATGCTCCGGAGTCACTTTGAGGGATTGGAGAGGATTTGAAGCAGCCACATGAGAATGCTGGCTATTCGGTGCATGTGCCCTCTCATTTTGATTTTCCTGGTGTCCCTGATCTCGTTATAGTGTACCTTCGTCATCCAGGATCTTCCCACAAGCCATCTGAGCTGTTTCATGCGCATGAAGAGGTCTTGAACCAGCTGCATGAGAATGCAAGCTATCTGGTACATACACCCTCTCGTTTCGACTCGTCTCACACACCTGACTTCATTATAGCCTGTATCCATCATCCACAACCATCCCGCAGGCTGTATGAGCCGTTTCGATGGCGCCAAGAGAGGTGTAAGTGGCCGCATGAAGGCCACTCGTGCATGGTAGGTGCACTGCCTCATATGCATGCTGCTGACGTTTTCAGCCATTCATTCGAATCTTCCATGTCGACGTGGGTTTGTGAAGGGTGTAGGCATGTCCATGATGCTGTTTGGAGGTGGCGCGGGTGGTGCAGGTGAGCACCTGGGTCGTTTTGCCTCATATTCTTAGCGGTGATTCTTCGACTCCATGTGAGTTGGCATATCCACTTGTAGATGCATCATCATGCCCACGACCACTAGCATCCTCCTTACCCTGTAAGTTGTCCCATGTAGGCTGGTTTCATACAGCCATGGATCGTTCGGCCTGCCACGACTCGTTTTCGGCATTTGACTTGAATCTTGCACGACATCGGAGGCCCTTGGAGGATTTATGGCCATAGTAGGTGCTGGTTGGAGGTGGCACAGGTGGTACAGGTGAGCTGCCCTGCCACCGTTCCATTTCTTGCCCTGTACTGAGGTTTTGCAGGTCCGTTTTGATCCTGCCGTGACAGCGTCGGTCTGCGAAGGTCTTAGAAGGGTGTATGAAGCCGTTGGGAGGCGTTTTTGGTGGCCCAGGTAAGCTGTTCTGCTGTCTCGCCCTTAGTTCTCCCTTCTGACTCCTGCTGTTAGCTAGCAGCGTTTTCTCGACTCCGCGTGAGTCAACGAAGTCCTTGCTAGCCACGTCATCACCCCCACCACTGGTACTCTCAGCCTTATCAGGCTCCTTTCGAGTCGTATCCCAATGTGGTAAGTTAGGCAGTGCTTGGGCGGTTTGCATGCTGATGTCTCTTATCTCCAGCCTTGTTGCTGTCAACCTGACATCTGTGCTATCCCCCAAACCTGCTCGAGCAGGCGTATGCACTCCCATCCCCCAGACCTCGTCAGGTGGGGTTTCACATGTGGAGTGTCCTCGGTGAGTTCGCTGTGGGCATCTCGATGCCCGCTCGCTGTCAAGTTCGAGATGCTTCATCTCTCGCAACTTGTCGCTTCTCCTAGTACAGGATAGGTCGATTTCTGAATTCGTAGCACTTTGTGCTCGTGCCTCGTTCTGTAGTATAGAACATTTGATTTGCAGTGTAGGAAGTTCGGCATGAGTGCTGGGTGGATCAGGTACGTTGGCAACTGTCTCGCTGCTTGTCCAGGCCCACTGATTGTGTTTGGTAGACAATAGTGGATCGTTTTCAGTAGGACATCCACCTGCCAGCTTGGACATGTCATCTGTAGGCTCCAATGCCTCAGATCTTGACTCAGGTAAGTCTCGGCATGCTGCAACCTCGTCGTCCATGTTAGCATACAACGGTCACGTGTTATGTCTACTGCACTTGTACGATAGTTTATGGTTGTTTACACCTCAGTCGTTGTCTCGCAACACTGAGGTGAGTATGGTATCTGCCCCTGAGGCCTCAGACACTTTACTTACTAGTACCTGTAGCTCCAGTCTAGGTACTACTTAATGTTAGTCGTTGTCTTGCAACACTGAGCTCCAGTCTAGTTTTCCTACAGGTTATGAGCCCTCTAACAGGATTCTGACTGAAGCTAGTGTCTGACACCTAATGACTCCATGCATACACACATGTATCTGGCCTTCTGACACGTTTTTACTCTCTTATCACCTGATTCATGCATCTTCAAGCCCCTTTAGAGGTCCTAGCCCCATGGGGAAACTTGACCACATCCCCGAGTTGACCAATGCCTCTTCTTTCCACGCGTGGAAGTCTGAAGTCATACTTGCTCTTGGACGAGAGCGGGTTTACAACCATGTTAGCAGTGGAACTGATGCCACTGACCTTGCTGAGTTTGCCTCTACTATTCCAACCCCTACCCTCCCAATGACTGCTGAGGAATGCAAAGAAATTCTGGACTGGCTTCAGTATGATGCAGTTGCCAAGGACATTCTGTGCTGCCACCTCTCACCTTCTGTTCATCATCTGGTTCCGCAGACTACCTCTACCACAGCACATACTATCTGGGAACTTCTACATAAACACTTTGATCATGTTGACCTTAACACCCAAGATCTTCTATGCACACAGATCTCTGAATTCTGCATGAAGGATGCTTGTGATGCTGCCAGATATCTGGGTGAACATGAGTCAACACGATGTGATCTCCTTCGCATGGGGGTGAACTACTCTGACAACAAGGCCATCTTCAACCTACTTAAAGGTCTTCCCAGAATGGGAACTTGGCCTACCTTCTGCTTACTACTGTTACATTCATGCTCACATTCTACAACAACCACTGGCACTTCAATATCTGCCATTGGCTCTTTGGTTTCTGCTGCTCTCTCACTTGGTTCAACTACCTTTGAGGACATATCAGTCCAGATAGAAGCTGAAGCACATTGTCTTACCCTCAAAAGTACTTCTGTCCCTTCTGTTGGATCTGAGTATGCCCAGGCTATCACTACCTCTCCCTCATCAGAGGTCAACCCAGCAACTGGCCTCCAGAAGACTAAGAACAACCCTTCAGGGATGTATTGTGATACCCCCATGGCAGGTGGCATCTGTGGTGCCAACATCAGCAAAACAGCCCTTACCCTAGCCAGAACTGGACAGAACTGGCTAGCCTTTGACAGCAAGGTACCTAACTGGCTAGATCTGTCCAGAGAAATAGGGGAAATGGATCTCAACAATTGACATCTAAGTGTACATTGAAATTTTAATGAGGCAATCTTTACAATAATGTCAGCTTCTGGTCCATGTTTTGTGAGGACAGAAGCAAATGTGGTTGTGTGGTGTACAAAGACATTTTGTAAGGGTGAGGGTTAGTTTGCTGATGAAGAGTCATGATCGGTCCCATTGTTTCAAACCTGGGGGGGGGGATGGCAGGACAACAACCTGCCCACTGGTGGAAGTCTAAAAAGGACAAGTCTCCCACAGCAGCAGTTGCCTCAACACCGTCTACAGTAGCCACAACATCACCTATGGCAACCACACCAACCACTACTTTGCTGGTTGCTGCAGCAGTCTTTGACCCATCCTCTACATCAGAGTGGGAGTCACACCCAGGTGATCTGTCTTGTGCTATCATCACAGAACTTTTGGATGATAGTTCCATACCCTCACCTCCTCTCCTTGCCTGCCTGAGTGGTACACTGTCGTCAAGCCTTCTTGACTCAGGCACATCACGGACTCTGGTCAACAACCGTGTATTCTTCAAAACCTATATGTCTGACACCTCTGTTAGGGTATGCACTGCCAATCATGGAGAGTTGCCCACCCTTGGTCATGGTGACTGCTTAGCCTACCTGCATGTTGGGGGAGATAAGTACCATCTCAGATTGTCAAACTGCCTCCATGCACCTCAGGCTACCCTCTGCCTCTTGTCAGTTGGTTGGCTCTTACAGAAGGGCTGGGAGTGTAATTTTTGAGGATCTCCTGATTGTTGTGATCTGGTCTATCGTGGTTGTCAACTTGGCAGTGTCCCCCTACGGTCTAACCTGTGCTTCCTAGATCTGGAGTTTGTCAGGTTCGATGCACCGCTACCCATAACCACCACCCCAGTCATCTCTGCATTTGCCTGTGTACCTGTCACTTTCGATCTGTGGCATGCCAGGATTGGACATGTAGGAGGTGAGGCTGCCAAACGTCTTCCCACTGTTGTGATGGGGGTCACACTTGATTGCTCTGCACCCACATTGGTCTGCAAGTCCTGCATCATTGGCAAACATGCTCACCTCCCTTACAAACCTTCTGAGGGTCATCGCACTACAAGGTTCCTCAAACTTGTCCATGCTGACCTTGGTGGACCTATGCCCATGCAGTCCTTACACGGCAAGCTGTACTTCTTAGTCATCCTTGATGATTATACACACATCCTAGACGTACACCCATTAGCCACCAGTCACTCCACTTGCTTGAAGGTTCAGACCAGGGTTGGTCAGGCTTATGAGGAGTCACTGTGGCTTGCGTGGGAACGTCTGGCTAATCGTTGTCATGGTACCTCTCCACCCTCTATCGACACTGCTACCAAGGCTCTCCCGAGTCTTACTGGTCCTCTGTCTCCCCTCACAGATATTTCTAGTTCTGAACCTGAGGATAACTCAACTGGCGACCTGAATGCTGCACTCGTCAGCCTTGTTATTTCTGAACATGCCAATGTAGCTATCTGGAGCAACTCTCATAGAGATCCTGCAGATCCCTCTTATGACCTTGGCATCCCTCCTGCCACTTATGATGAAGCGATCAGACACAGTGATGCAGATTGGTGGTGTGCTGCCATGGACAAGGAAATTAAAACCCTGGCAGACATGAAGGTCTACACCTTGGTACCACTACCCTCCAGGTCTCATGCAATTGGAAGCAGATGGGTACTGGAGTACAAGGAGGGAGACAGAAAGGGAGGACCAGTGGAGAAAGCATGTTTTGTAGCCAAGGGGTTCACACAGGTGCCTGGTCGAGACTTTGGTCAAACTTTTGCACCAGTTGCCCATCAAAGCTCTATTTGCCTCATCGCTGCTCTTGCTGCTCAACATGACTGGGAGTTACACTCACTCAATATCAAATGCACTTTCCTCCATGGGAAGATTAAGGAAGAGGTCTACATTAAACAGCCACATGGGTATGAAAAGTATGGTCCTGGTGGCGAGGAGTTGGTTGGTCTTCTGGGCTTGTCACTCTATGGAATCAAACAAGCTTCTTATGATTTCTATGAGACCCTTCATGCTGAACTGGAGGAACAAGGGTTCTCCCACAGTGAGGTCGATCACGCAGTCTTCACATTCAGATGTCTAGATGTCATTTGCCTTGCCACCTGGCATGTCAATGATGGTCTGAGTGGATGCAACAATACTCGTTTTCTAGCAGAGATGAAACACCACCTACACTTACACTTTGGCATCACTGACATGGGACCCATGACTAAATACCTGGGAATCCAGTTTGAACACAACTGCACCACACATGAGCTCTGGCTTCATCAGGGGGAGTACATAGCCCATCTCCTTGATGAGTATGACCTCATGAACTGTCACCCCATCCACCTTCCGATGGACCCTAATCACCCTTTCCTATCTGATGCAGAGGCTGCAAAACTGGTTGAGCCTCCCAACGTTCATCATGTCTACCCCAAGTTGGTTGGCGAGCTACTCTACCTCTCTGTGTGCACACGCCTGGATGTTTCCTTTGCCGTTCAACGTTTGTCACAGTTTCTCACTTGCCCATCTGCTCGTCTACTCGTTGCTGCTAAATGGGTTTTATGGTACCTGGCTGGTACCACTAACTCTCGTCTTCACTATGGTGAAACCACTTGCAGCCTGGTGCTACATGGGTTTAGTGATGCTGACTGGGCAACCTGTCCACAAGACCATATCTCTGTCACTGGTTATTGTTGGTTTTACTATGGTGGCGTTGTGGCACACTCGTCTAAGAAGCAAACCACTCAGGCACTGTCATCCACCAAAGCAGAGCATCAGCAAACTAACCCTCACCCTTACAAAATGTCTTTGCACACCACGCAACCACATTTGCTTCTGTCCTCACAAAAATTGATGCAGGGGCTGACATTATCATAAAGATTGCACCATCAAAATTTCAAGCTACATTTAGATGTCAATTGTTGAGATTCCTTGCCCCTATTTCTCTGGGCAGACCTAGCCAGTTAGGTACCTTGCTGTCAAAAGCTGGCCAGTTCTGTCCAGTTCTGGCTAGGGTAAGGGCTGTTTTGCTGATGAGTATATGGTGGCCACAGCAGCTATCCAGGAGGGTTTATGGATCTGTGCTTTTCTCTTGTCCCTGGGTTTTCCTGTTTCCTCCCCTACATGCTTGTATGCTGACAATGTGGGGGCGATCACACTCTCCAAGGAGGCAGCTAATAACCATCGTACCAAGCACATCAATGTCCGCTATCACTTTTGTCGCACTCACATAGAATCTGGCACTTTCATCCTAGAGTGGCTTGTCTCTGCTTGTAACACTGCCGACATCCTCACCAAGGCTTTACCACATCCTTCTTTTTCTAGCCATGTACTCAGTCTCTCCCTAGTGTGCCGTTGAGGGGGTGTCTTGATGGTCAACAGTCACTTTCCACATTCTTTTCCTTTGTTCCGCATGTTCTCTTCTCCTTGGTCTTTCTTTTGGACGCTCACTTTGTACCACATGTGTCCCGTTGCAGGGGCGTGTTAGCATACAATGGTCACGTGTTATGTCTACTGCACTTGTATGATAGTTTATGGTTGTTTACACCTCAGTCATTGTCTTGCAACACTGAGGTGAGTATGGTATCTGCCCCTGAGGCCTCAGACACTTTACTTACTAGTACCTGTAGCTCCAGTCTAGGTACTACTTAATGTTAGTCATTGTCTTGCAACACTGAGCTCCAGTCTAGTTTTCCTACAGTCCACGCACTGACACTTCTTGTCAGGTGCTTCGAGTATGTTTGCACATTCATCTGGCTGTTCCGAGTCCACAGCCCCAACCTCAACCACCATGAGGTGAGGTTCCACATGCTGCATGTCTGCGACCTTGGTCTCAGGTGTCAGGAACCCAGATTCAGTCTCGGCACAGTCGTTTGGGCTGTCCGCAGGGTCTTCATGACCACCAGGTAAGTTCTCAGGTCCATTGTCACTGTCACAAGTGCTCTGAGCACTTTCCCCAGTCATATATTGCTCAGATGGCATGTCATGCTGTTGTACAGCTTCATCAACAGTCTTCTGGATCTCTGGTCTCGGAATTTGGCCATAGCGATATTCAAGGTAAGCAAATGCCTCGTGAGGGGTATCTAAATGCATACAGAGCATTAGGATAGAGTTGGGTAAGCTGTAGATGATAAATTGGTGGGCCATGGCGGCCCGTTGATGCCATGCATCGTCAGCAGTTTTCCAGGCTGTGACAACATCTCATTCCTTGTTGGTTCATGGTGTCCATCCAGCACCATATTCCTGTAGTAACTTCAGAGTTGTGGGTCGTGTTTCAGACCCATCTAGTGTTGGAGATAGAATCTCCCCTGTTGATATTGACTTAGGTGCGAGGTTTAGGTGGTTACATAAGCACTTAGAGTGCACATTTAGAGTACACTTTTAGTACTGTTCCCTCAGTAGTTGAGTCACTACTGAGGGTGAGTCTACTTATTAATTAGTAGTTTCCTACTTACTGATCCCCTGTAGCTGCCTACAGGTATATCTAATATATCAGTAGTTGAGTCACTACTGAGGCTGCCTACAGCCTTTTTCAACAGGTTATGAGCCCTACCTAGCGCGGAAAATTTTCATTGTAGGCAACTCGCGGTCGACTACTCAAACACGCTACGAAATATCTCTACTACACTGGAAAGTAATAGGAAAATAATCAATGGACCTACCTGAGCTTGCAGAAGATGGCTGCAACTGGCAAACCTACGGCAGTTGGGTGCTGAAGGCTATCTCAGAAGATGGCTTGATTGGGCACCTAGACGGGTCTGAAACACGACCCACGACTCCAAAGTTACTACAGGAATATGGTGCCAGATTGACACCACGAACCAGCGAGGAACGAGATGTCATCACAGCCTGGAAAACTGCTGACGATGTGTGGCATCAACGGGCCGCCATGGCCCACCAATATATCATTTACGGCTTACCCGACTCTATCCTAATGCTCTGTATGCATTTAGATACCCCTCACAAGATGTTCACTTATCTCGAGAATCGCTATGGCCAAATTCCGAGACCGGAGATCCAGAAGACTGTTGATGAAGCTGTACAACAGCATGACATGCCATCTGAGCAATACATGACTGGGGAAAGTGCTCAGAGCACTTGTAACAGCGACAACGAACTTGAGAACTCACCTGGTGGTCACGAAGACCCTGCGGACAGCCCGAACGACTACGCCGAGACCGAATCTGGGTTCCTGACACCCAAGACCAAGGTCACAGACACACAGCATGTGGAACCTCACTTACTGGTGGTTGAGGTTGGGGCAATGGACTCAAAATGGCTGGATGAAGGCACGGATGCACCCAAAGCACCTGACGAGGGTAGTCAGCGTGCAAGCAACAAGGTCGAGGAGGGCAACAACTTACTGGAGTTGAGCTCTGAGGCTCTCGAATCTCAAGGGGACCTACCAGACACTACAAGCGAACACGCCGAGACCCAGACCGGGCACAGGAAGCCCGAGACTGAGGTTGTAGACACGCAGCAAGTGGTGAATGTCCTACCCATGGTTGAGGTGGGGACTACAGTTCAAACATGGCAGGACGAACGCGCAAATACACTCGAAGTGTCTGACGAGAGGAGTCAGGGCGCGGATGACAAAGTTGCATGCCAGAACTCACCTGGTGGCCACGAAGACCCATTGGACAGCCCAAGCGACTGCGCTGAGACTGAGGCTGGGCACGTGAAGCCCGAGGCCAAGGTCGTAGACATGCAGCAGGTGGGACTTCGCCTACTGGGGTTGGGGGTTGGGGCTACAGGTGTGACACGGCCAGACGAACACACGAATGTGCTCGGGGTGCCTGACGAGAAGGGTCAGCATGTGGACGACGTTGCAGAGCATGCAAACCTACCTCAGTCGATATCTGAGGCACTGGAGCCTGCAGATGATATATCCAGATCAGCCGGTAGATGCTCTATCAAAAGTGGACCACAGACACCTATCAAGGACGATCAGCGCCTCCAGATGAGTGGCACTCTCGATGCACAAGATCCACAGCCAGCTGATCACATCTGTGACACAGAAGGTGTCTACTTAGAGCATGCTGCAGCTATACTACTACTGTATGCATCCGAGAAGACCTGACCCCACCTGGAAGAGCCTGGTGTAGAGCTGGGAAGATTCATGCAACTGCGAGAGACTGCGCGACCGGTACCTGAGCGAGATCGCACATCGGGAGGATGGCGCGAAACCTACCAAAGTCACTTCACATGCAAAACCCCACCTGACGAGGCTCGGGGGATGGGGGTACTTAGCTCTCCTCGAGCAGGTTGGGGGGACAGCACAATGGCTGGGTCGACAGTGACGAAGCTAGAGAGAACAGTGGTTAGCGCCAAAACAGCAGAGATTCAAGTCTACATACCACATTTGGAGACACGCCCAAAGGAGCCTGATAAGGCTGAGGATACCAGTGGTGGAGGTGATGATGCAGCTAGCAAGGACATCCTCGACTCACACGGAGTTGAGAAAACATTGCTAGCTAACAGCGGAAGTCAGCAGGGAGAGCGAAAGACGAGATGGCGGAACGGCTTACCTGCACCACCAGAAACGCCTCTCAATGGCTTCATACACCCTCCTAGGACCCTCACAGACAGATACTGTCATGGCAGGATCAAAACGGACCTGCAAAAGCTCAGTACAGGGCGAGAAATGGAATGGCAGCAGGGCGGCTCACCTGTACCACCTGCGCCACCTCCAAACAGCACCTACTATATCCATAAATCCTCCAAGGGCCTCCGACATCATGCAAGATTCAAGTCGAATGCCGAAAACGAGTCGCGGCAGGCCGAACGATCCATGGCTGTACGAAACCAGCCTACATGGGACAACTTACAGGGTAAGGAGGATGCTAGTGGTCGTGGGCATGATGATGCATCTACAAGTGGATACGCCGACTTGCATGGAGTCGAAGAATCACCGCTAACTGACAGTGGAGGTCAGTATAGCGAATACGAGGCAAAACGACCCAGGCGCTCACCTGCACCACCCGCGCCATCTCCAAACGGCATCATGGACATGCCTACACCCTTCACGAACCTACGTCGACATGGAAGATTCGAACGAATGGCTGAAAACGTCAGCAGCATGCATACGAGGCAGCGCGCCTACCATGCACGAGCGGCCTTCGTGCGGCCACTTACACCTCTCTTGGCGCCATCGAAACGGCTCATACAGCCTGCGGGAGGGTTATGGATGATGGATACAGTCTACAACAAGGTCAGGCGTGCAAGACAAATTGAAACGAGAGGACATACATACCGGATAGCTCGCATTCTCATGCGGCTGGTTCAATCCCTCTTCGCACCCTCGAAACGACTCCAGACCATCGGCAACACCTACTGGCGGGAGGGGGCGCCCACTGGATCGACGTGGAATGACGCGAAATGGCCGAGAAATCCACCTATGGCCATACGGCGGCCTCACAGCAGTGGCACAAGGCAAGATAACAAGAGCAGGGCCAAATGGCCAAACGACTCACCTGCGCCTTCTAGACCCGCTCGATACGACCGCCTACATCCTCCTTGGATCCTCAGGGACCCACGCCGATGCGGTAGGATCAAGGCGAAAGCTGAAAACGTCAGTAGATCTGAAGCTAGAGGCAGGAAAGCCTCTATACTCACCATTCCCATTCCGCCACCTCGCGAAATCGCGAAACTCCTCTGGAACGTTGCTAATACATACTGGCGACATGGAATACCCCCCGGACGGACGCGAAACGTCAAAAAACCCTTTGTTATTCGAAACGGCGGCCTTGCGACAGCGGTACGAGACCAGAGGACGCGCGCACACCAAACGGATTCCCGATATGGCAGTTGCCACAACGCGCAGCACAGCCACGGCCACGACGCGGCACCTCGCACTACACACGGACTCGAAGCTCTTCATTCGCAGAATACACACTCATTTTATTGAAGTATTGGGTATACGTTCTTTTGAGTTATATTTTCTGCGCCTCTACTTATCATACAGTGGAGCTTCAGGGGGTGTGTTGGAGATAGAATCTCCCCTGTTGATATTGACTTAGGTGCAAGGTTTAGGTGGTTACATAAGCGCTTAGAGCGCACATTTAGAGTACACTTTTAGTACTGTTCCCTCAGTAGTTGAGTCACTACTGAGGGTGAGTCTACTTATTAATTAGTAGTTTCCTACTTACTGATCCCCTGTAGCTGCCTACAGGTATATCTAATATATCAGTAGTTGAGTCACTACTGAGGCTGCCTACAGCCCTTTTCAACATCTAGGTGCCCAATCAAGCTGTCTTCTGAGATAGCCTTCAGCACCCAACTGCCATAGGTTTGCCAGTTGCAGCCATCTTCTGCGAGCTCAGGTAGGTCCATAGATTATCTTCCTATTACTTTCAAGTGTAGAGATATTTTGTAGTGAGTTTGAGTAGTTTCTGTATGAGTTGACTTCAAGTCGCCTACAATGAAAATTTTCCACACTACATCAGTAAATTTACATGAGTCTTATATAAGCTTTTTGGAGCTTACTTGAGTTTATCTGGCTCACTCAACTTACACCACATCACAAACATCAACCTGAGGGTTATTACTATACCCAGTTCTGATGGAAACATGCAGATAATGCTTTTTCAAGTAATCATTTTACCAGTTCTGTTGTAGGTGGCAAACTGTGGTTGGATTTTAGTTGGTGAAGATAAATAAGCCACAATAAGCTCAAAAAAGATGCTTGTAAATTTACTGATGACTAGGCAGGGCTCATAACCTGTTGAAATATATCTGTAGGCAGCCTCAGTAGTGACTCAACTACTTATATATTAGATATACCTGTAGGCAGCTACAGGGAATCAGTAAGTAGTTTACTGTAAAGAATATATGAACTTACCCTCAGTAGTGACTCAACTACTGAGGGAACAGTACCAAAAGTGTAGTACTATGTGCGCTCTAAGTGCTTATGTAAGCAAGTAAAAACTCGCACCAATATATGTATCACACAGGGGTGATTCAAACTCCAACAGGATGAAGGATAGAGAGGACAGGATAATAGATCCTTGCAGCATGTTGACCTGCTGACAGCCTCAATGCTTCCTGCGGGTGTTCCAGCCACACTATTGCACATTGCACAACTCTATTTGGAAGATAGTTCTTGAACTCAAGGTCATTGAGCCAAGAACTATGGTGATGAAGACACATACCATCCTGATCCCAGGAGGCTTGGGCAAGGAGTACGCAGAAAAAAAACCTAAAGCACAAGTGACCAAGCCATTCTTAGGATGTGTGTTGTGTACATTGTTAGTAACAACAAGGTGTGCTGTGACAGGTGACATCAGCACGTGTGGTGGTATGACTGTTCTAAATACATACAAAGTTTGGTGTCCCATCCCTCAACATCATGTCAGGATAGTGAGAAGAAGGCCAACCACAGACAACTCCACCATTCTTGAGGCATGTGTACATGCTATTGGTGATGACAAGCACGGGAGTGTGCTCACTGTGATGGGTGATGTCAGCACATAGCAGCAGGAATGTAGGTGTCACTCGATGTGACAGCATGCATGTGACAGATACTGGCAGGGCTGGTGAGCTGTGACCTGGAGTATATACAATGTACAATGTACAATTTTGTAACTATGTTCATGTGGATGAAATGGTGCACAACTTTTTCACTATGTAGAAAAAAAACCAGATGCTAAACAGCCCAGCCATTGTTGAGATATGTGTGCTTGCTGTCAGTAACGACGAGCACAAGGGTGTACTCACTGTGATGGATGATGTTGGTTCATTCACATGTGGCACCAGTACATCAGCAAACTAACCCTCACCCTTACAAAATGTCTTTGTGCACCACACAACCACATTTGCTTCTGTCCTCACAAAAATTGACCCAGAAGCTGACATTATCATAAAGATTGCACTGTCAAAATTTCAAACTACATTTAGATGTCAATTGTTGAGATTCCTTGCCCCTATTTCTCTGGGCAGACCTAGCCAGTTAGGTACCTTGCTGTCAAAAGCTGGCCAGTTCTGTCCAGTTCTGGCTAGGGTAAGGGCTGTTTTGCTGATGTAGGTCAGTTCATGCAGGCTGTGTGGTATGCACGGCATTTGACAGCAGCCACGTGGTATGAACAGTGTGACAAATACAACTTTCATAATATTAAGTCTTCACTAGCTACAATGTTTAGCACTACTATGCTAGGTGTACTGTACATCAGAGACGGAGTATGTAGAAGAAATCCTGGTGCTGAATGGCTCAGCTGTTCTTGAGATATTCATGCTTGCTGTTGACAACAACAAGCACAGGCATGCAGTGTTGACGAGGTCAGTGGCATGCCACAATGGCCAGTTGCCATGTACAGTGGCATGCCCATGGTGGACCATGGCATTGGACATGGTGGTGTGGCATTAGGACTGCAGCTGCCTTTTTAGGAAGTGTCACACATAGCTGACTGATAGCGATAGATGCATACAGATAGTATTCAACCCAGCATCCACCACTCACTGAACCATGATGCCAAAAGGTGCTAGCCAAAGCTGGTGGTGAGACTGCTTCATTGACCATCCAGGCTTCAAAGAGTGGGCATGAGAGTCCCTTGCAAACCTGGATGCAAAGAGTGGTGATGGTAAACCAAAGGTGATGTGTACCAGTTGCCTCCCTGTGTGGATTAGCCAGGAAGCTGCACAAGACTGGGATGAGATACACACAGGAGTACATCAGGAGATTCAGGGTGAAGCGAGTGTTCTCGATTGGTGTAAGTATTCAAGATGATGCCAGGCTGAAAGGCCCTAGTAGTGTGATACTACTGATATTACTGATCAGTGTGGTCAGCCTTGCATTCCGATGCTAACAAGCAGTGGTTGACTGGGCAAACTGAGACCATGCTCTGGCATCTATGGAAGTGCCAAAATGTCCCAGCTACAATCCGGGATGCTGCACAAGTTGCATGTGTACAATGGTGTCTACTTACAAACTCACCCACTGCCCCATGTGTGGTGGCACAGAATGAATATCCACCAGGTAACCAGCTGCTGCCTGCACCTGTCTTTACCCCACTGCCACAGTTGAATCAGGCTGCAGCTGGGCCATCATCTGACACTGGTGTGACTGGCACCATGAATAATTCAGCACCTACTGCTACAACACTTGTACCGATGCCACAACTATCTGTATCTGCACCAGCCAATGAGTCTCTACTGCTGGGACTTATCATACTAGCTGCATGCTATCCCAATGACTACCGACATTCACCTGTGCTGTCATCATTTGCCCTGAGCCCATCACCATCACAGTATGTGTCCATCTCCTGCCAGTCATCAGCCTCGAACCTATCAGTGCTGCTATCCACTTTTGGTAACCAGCCATGGACAGATGCTGACAGGGCCCACTTTGGTGCTCGCATAGCACAGATCACTGCTTCGTGTGGTTTTCCTTTCAATTGGGTTGAGAATCCAGAGTGGTTAGGATTTTTGCAGGAGTTTATCCCTCAGGCTGAGCCAGTAAAGTGGCAGAGTCTGGCAAACTACTGGATCCCTGCAGAGGTTGCAAAGTTTCATCGAGAGGCAAAGAATCATTCTCATGGTTTGGAGGGCACTCTTCAGTATGATGGGTGGTCAGGTGTCAACTTCCATCATTTTATTGCATTTTTGTTGACAACATCAAAGTGTGAGGTACTTTCTGCCAGAAGCCCTGCATGACCCAGGCCATTATTGACATTTCCCAACTACAGGTGCATACTGTTCATAAGCATGATGCATCAGCAGAATGAAAAACTGCAGATAATCTGTACAAAATTTTGTTGGATGTGATTGGTGATGTTGAGAAGAATTGGCAGGTGGATATTGTTGCAGTCACATCAGATGCATCTGGGGATTCTCAGAAGGCATGTAAAATGCTCCACCAAGCATTCCCTAAATTTGTTGTTGTAGATTGTCAAGCACACCAGGTTAGTATGATGAACATTTTCATTATCTACACTTCAGTGCTGACAACCATAACTTTATTGTCAGGTCAATCTTGTGGTTGGAGACTTCTTGAAGTGTTCAAACTCCTTGACAGCATGTGCTGAGCAAGCCACTGAGCTGATTACATGGCTTCTCAGCAAAACCATTGTGCTTGCAGCCATCTGTGATATTCAGATAGCCCTCAATTCTACAAAACCTGTTGGTGAACATGTTGTCCTGACTGTTACCCAGGCTGTTCTCACAAGATGGATGTCCCACTACCTGGCAATGCATTGGCTCATGGAACTCAAAGCCACATTGACAATTATGGCAGACCAAGAACTTGGCCAACTTGAAACTCAGTGGCAAATCATGACAGGAGATGCTAGGTCAAAACAGAAGGCAGAGAAGATGCTAAGGCTTATTAAAAATCCAACCTTCTGGTACCAAAATGAAATGTGTGTTTCCCTTTCATATTAAGATTGTGGTATGCAGTATGCTAATTTATATTCTACAGGAATCAGAAGCTTCTTGAACCACTGGCATTTGCATCAACCATTACACAAATGGCCCACTTCTGAGTTGATCAATCACTGCTGCTTATGGGGTTTTTGTATGCAGAGTACTCCAAACTCCTTGAGGCAGACCCTGAGAACCAACTCTTTGCTGCCATGGAGTGTGAGGAGTTGATCCAAACAGTTCTGGATAGCCTTGAAAAACATTGGAAAAACTGTGACCAGGATGTCTATATTGCAGCTGTGGTCCTGAACCCTGTCTACAAGACAGCACCATTTGCAAAAATATCTCAGCTAAATCTTGCTGGGATATTTGCTCTGATCTGCAAACTCTGGACAAGGTTTTTTGGGTCATCACCTCCACATGAACTCTTCATGGAGTTGCAGGACTACCTTGGCAACAAAGGTACATATATGAATTTTGCAGCTTGGGTTGAAAATGTGCAACATGAAGCAGAAAAAAAGGTGTGGACTTTTACCATTTTTCCTACTAGTAAATTGATATTCCAGTTACTAACAATCAACTTTAATCAGCAGGAGCACCCTGACCCTCTTGCAATGTACATAGGTGGCAATATATTTAGCAAGCTGTGCTGTGACTGTAAGAGACACGTTGAAAAGTCTGAATAAGAAACTGCTGGGGTGGGGAGTGATGATCTGAGAGGGGAGAGTACTTCCAAAGGGGCTTCTAAAGCCTGGGGAGAGATGCTGTCTGGGGAATGTCTGATGCTGTCTGAGACTGTCTAGACACAGAAGAAGGCAACTCGAGGCCTTCTCAAACTTGAACTCTAACTCTTAACTCAGTACTTCATTTTTCTTTTTTGTAAGTAAGTACAGTGAAGTGTAAGTGCACTGTGAGTTGATGTTGGGATCAATGGCAAAAACAACCAAAAACCCAACACAAAGACAAAAAAAATGTGAGTGGTGGTTTTCCTAAGTGGTATCCTGCTTGAAGGACCTGTAAAATCAAAGGGGGAGGGGTTCTGTGCAGCTAGTGCAGAGGGAGGGGGACAGTCTGGACAGGGAGGAAGCTGGGAGACAAAGGGAGATGAAGATAATAGGCTCCTGTGAGCCTGAGGATGACTGGGAGCAAAGGAAGATCAGTGGATAGACCCTTAAGGGGGCCTCAACCACTGGAAGACTGAAGATGATGATGGAGGGGCTTCAAAAGCGATGGGAGATGAAGATATATTGCAGGAGGATAGTCTCCTGGAAGTAAGTATGAAAGTGATGTATATTCTCTCTGGGCTATCTCCCTGATATCTGGAACTGCAGGGTTTATATACAAGACCAGAGCATAGCCTCCAACAAATGTGAAGCAACACTCTGTCAGTGATTGGTAAAGGGGTTGGTAAGGGATTGGTGATGATCAGTAAGGCTTGGTAAGGACAGGTAAGCAATTGGTAACAAAGTGGTAAGCATGACAAAGAATGTCAGTAAGCAATGTCAAATAAGTATGAGTCATGGAAGGAATGGATGATTAACATGCCAAGAGAACGAGTCAGGGTATTGGTCATGGCTGAGTAAGGGGTATGACTGAGCAAATCTCAATGTGACAGGTCAAGGCACAGTGATTCCAAATGAAGAACAGTGGGGGATCCTGCCAGGGGCTGAATGTTGGGGGTCTCCACAGGTGTCAGGGCATTGGATTTCGCATTTTTCCCCCTCTTCCTCCTCTGAAAAAGGGTGCTACATTGACAGCTAGTCTTCAGCAGGGTCTGAGGAAGATGGGGACCGTCCTCTCCCATGAGAGCAGGGAGAAGTGCCTCAAAATCATCATGAATGCGATCAGATAGCCTAGATGACAGTAACTGGTACTGAATCTGTCGCAACCTTGGAAGAACAAATGATGAGAGTGAGAAGTAGATGTTGCAGGGGGTGGGAATGAAGGATCCATATGCTTCTTCAACTGGAGAGACTGATACAACCACATAAGACCTTTCAAGTCTGACAACAGACTCAAGACAACCAAAGGATGTCCTCCTGGATGTCATACTGACAAGGAGAACATGCTGTCCCAAAGAGATGGCTTGGGAGGGAGTGGACAAGGAAGGGATGAACCAGGATGCTTCAGGGTGGAAGCTAGTGGGAAGTCCTGGGAGATATAAGTAGTTATGCTCCCTAGCACAGGACATGAGCAAAGAGATTGTCGACGAGGCAGCCATTATGATGGGATTTAGCGAAATGGGCGTCTGTTGGCAGAAATGCTGTAGAAAATCATGGAGGGTGAGGATTGTTACCAAATTTGGAAGGAAGGATGGCGTGATCAAGGGCTACGTGTGAGCGTGGGAATGATGTCGATATCTTTAGAAATGCCCGAGATATTCAAAAAACCGGAATGCCATACATGAGCGCTAAAAAGGTTTGATTGGTGCTTGAACAGTTTCCTCCCTAGTGTTAAGGATTGTTCTTGTGTGAAGGATGACTGCTAGATGTACCAGTCATCTTTTTGCATTAGGCCACGTTCCTCAATCTCCCTTATTCAGCAAGACTCCATGCTCATGTCGCCAAACACCTTTGGTGCATGACAGCGTGCAGGCTTATATAAGCCACATCACATGTCTAACTTCGAAGCTAAGTAAAGTCTAAGGTAAAAGAACAAAAGCAAAAGAAAAGGAAGTAAAAACAATAAAGTAAAAGTAAAAGTAAAAACAATAGAATAAAAGAAATACCTTAGTGGGGAGTACTCACTCCCTACAGCATGATCTAGCAACTGACAAGAATG
This sequence comes from Pisolithus thermaeus, assembly GCA_024663475.1. Lineage (NCBI taxonomy): Eukaryota > Fungi > Basidiomycota > Agaricomycetes > Boletales > Pisolithaceae > Pisolithus > Pisolithus thermaeus. The sequence continues at coordinate 33,071 of JANFAF010000155.1, read as the reverse complement.
AGGAATGCCACCATGGGCACTTTACAGCCTCAGGGAGTGTAGACTCCCTACACCTCCCAGGGTCTTTAGACTTTGACCATCCTTGGTCAAGTGCACATGACCTAGGATATGAGACGGAGATGGGATGCCATTGTGATGTAAGTGGCTGTGCATGGATCAAAGCACGAGCAATGGGGTTCTCGAGCATGTGCTGTGGGAAATGCTTCCATAGTGCAAAGTTCACTTAATGTACCAAACAATCACCGCATCCATCCAAACAATTGCCATGTTCACCTTTTTCTGCTAAGTCTTTCAACCTCATTCCAGTCCACTCATTGCTACCCAGTCTCTCCTGGCTCACCACAATGTCATCTTCCCAGAGCACTCCTGCTACCGCACCTCCCTTTGTCACTCCTAATGCTGCAAGAGATCTCACTCCAGGGATGTGGGCATTGAATATGAAGAAGTTGGAAGCATTGATGAAGGAGATACCTGGTGAGTCTGCAGAGGAGGAGATGGCACGAGCATGGTTGGGTCAGTATGAAGAGCTGTCAGTGAGTGGTCTGCGTGGTACAGGCACTATCTGGCTGCTGATACCCAGGTACAGGGACACATCAAGCAGTTGTGCAAGTTCACCACTGACATGAGTACTCACATGCCAGACTTCAACAATAACACCCAGAATGTCATAGGGAGCACCTTCGAGGTGTTAATGGCTCTTCAAACTCGATTCCCACTGCATGCAGCAAGACCCAAGTCCAAACCTGCCATGGCCAGCTCCAGCGCCCCTCAGGTAGGAAGTGAGGTAGTCCAGTGGTCCCAGAGACAACTGGAGAAATCCACCAAGAAAGGATGAGAGGGTGCAATGGTGCATACATGAGCCTTGACTGACAAGCGATGTTCTAACATCTGAGGTTGGTCAGGGAACCAAAAGTGGGTCACTGGCAAAGGCTGTGGAAGGCACAGTGTCATCTGGCCTGGGTGGTTCTATGGCAGGTGAAGACATGATGGAGGTTGACCCCACACCAGGGAATACTGAGCCTTGCAAGTGGTGTGTAAAGCAGGGGATCATCTGTGTCTGGAAGGAGTGGACTGCATGCGAGGCCTGCCACAATGGTAAAAAGAAGTGTGACAAGGCTGGCAAACCAGGAAGGAAGGTGAGTAAGGCCCTTTGATCAACACACTCAGCTAGCGACTGTGAGATGTAGCACAAGAATCCAGAGGGCCTGCTGCTAGAGTCAGCCTCGACGAGCAAAAAGGCCAAAGCACACCCTGAACCTCCTCCATCCTCAGTGCCAACTCCTACCACAGGGCGACTGTGGCCTCACCTCGTTAGTTGCTCGACCCTTTCTCAGCTGACTGTCACCACGCCTGCTGCTGCTGTGACAGAACCTCAGGACCCTCCACCATGGCAATCTCCCCTGCTATTCTTCCCTTCTAGTGGTCCACCCACCCCTACTCCTACCTCTGGGTTCCCAGAATCCCTCACTTCCCATGCCACTAGGAAACCTGCTGAAAAACCAGCAGAGTCCTCAAGAGGATCTAGTGAGTTCCTAAGCATGCAGGTCGAGTCGAGTCAGGACAAAGAGGCCTCCAAGGTGGAGGGCAGTGAAGGCCTAGGTAGTGTGAAGGTCGAGATTGATCTGACCGAAACCGAGGGGGTCATGATGCCCAAAGGGGATACTCAATCACCTGCGAAGGGTAAGCACAAGACACAGGGTGGTTGCATGCACCCAATCGAGGAGTTGGACAAGAGGATTTCTGACATAGAGCAGTCAGTCGACTGGGGTGAAGATGCCTTGCTTGATCTGTATGTGCAGGTGGCCCAGGTCAGTGGAATGGCAGGTCAGATCACTGACACCCTTTGACAGTCTAAATGTCAACTGCAAGCATTGAAGGCATGGTGGCAGGAGAACTTCATCAAGGCCTCTTCAGAAAACCCTTAGCGTGGTAATGGTAGCTTCATGTACGATTTTTTGTCAGCAGTCCCCTTTGTCATATCATCAGTTGGCAGTAATCCCATCATGTGTGCATCGTCTGGGGAATACACTTCAACAGTAAGGGTGAAAAAAGGTAAAGTAAACAAATAAAATAAAAACCAAAGAGAACAGATGGATGAATGAGTGGTATAGTACTTTTGGTTTGTTCAAGTAGGTAATTGGTGTTTCTTTACTTTTGTCAGTGGTTGTATGAGTTTACTCTATGATTTTCGGGTTTTAGCTTATTCTTTTTGGGAAGTTTTTGTATGAGTAGGGTTTGTATATGGGAGAGACACTCAAATAGGAAAACCAGGTAAAAGGAAAGTAAAGAGAAAGAAGAGAGAGAAAGGAAAGGGAAAGAACAAAACACATGGCATAAACTACTCATCTGACCCATCCTCGAGGATGCTAGGGAGCTCTGGGTCAGGAAGGGAGTCATTTTCGAGTCAGTTGATAGTGGAATTTTCGAGGCCCACTAAGTGGGTAACCTCAATGCAGGATTGGTTATGTGGATAGTAGGGATATAGTTGAAAGGCAGTGAAGCAGAATTTCGAGATAGCACTGTCTAGTTCTGAAAGGAGGTAAGAACCGCCCTTAGTACAATGCACCACTACCATAGGTCCTAGATAGTGGGGTTTTGTCTTTCGATCTAGCTCTTTCTTGATGCAGGAATTTCTGACAAGGACAAGAGACCCAGGATCAAAGTCGAAGTCATGGATAGTGTGCTTGAATCTAGAGATGAAGTCTCTTGCAGAGACGAAGCAGGATTTTAAGACTCGATCATGTATAAGTGCCAGATCTTCTGGGCACTTTTGTAGTTGGCAGGCTCAGTTGGCTATGAGATCAGTGGTCAAGTAAAACTCCACCTCGAAAGGGGCAAGGAAGGTTGCTTTGGCTAGATCGAAGGGGAGTCTGGGGTGGACACTGTGAGCCATATAATAAGGGGAGAATCCCATAGCTTTGTGAACAGTGGCCCACTCAGCCCAAAATACCAATGGGGCAACTTCTGACCATCTTGAGACTTCACCCTCACAACTCTTTACCATCACCTCCCTTACATCGAAATGCCACTGCTCCACCACACTGTTGGCTTGTGAGTTGTAGGGTGAAATACAAATATGCCAAATACTGTACATCTTTGAGAGCCAATCGAGAGCTAAGACATATGGGGTGCCATTGTCAGTGACAACTTCTGCCATGGCTCCCCATCTGCACAAGATCTGCTCAAATAGGAATTTGCTGATTGACTTTCTGGTTTTGGATCGAAGCATAGCCCACTCTGGGTAGCTGGTGAGTGAGCATCGAGCTTGAGTGATGTAGCAGTAGCCATTGGACTTTGGCATTATGAAGGTGTCAACATAGGCTTTATAGAATAGGGGCTCGGGTATTCCCATGACAGGGGGAATATGAATTCGATCAAGGTGGCAAATTTGGCATTCATGACATGTCTTGATATACCAGTGAATGTCCTGCTCAAGCATGGGCCACCAAAACCATATCAGTAGATGCATGCAGGTAGAGAAAATACCCTTGTGGCCTAGCTCATCATGGGCTTGATGAATGACTTCAAGCCGCTTGTGGTGGCGAACCACGAGCTGGTGGCAACCTTGCAGCTCTTTCCTCCATAGCTCTCCACCTTTTATGAAGTACCTGGTCACCAGCTGCACCAAGCTCGCCAGCTCCTTCTCCCCCAAGCCATCTGGCAGCTTCTTCGTCTCTAGAAACTCCCTCATGACTTCCAGCCTCTCATCCCTCTGCTTCACTTTCTCGGATCATGGAATGTTGGTCTCGGTGTTTTCTGGTGGTGATTTGGTTGCTATAAGTATGCTGACGTCCTGAGGCAAGATTGTTGGTGAGTAGAATGTGGATGGCGGAATTTCTGGGGGACATAGCATCCGAGTCCTCAGTTCTCAATGATTCACGAGTTCCATGGTGAAGGCTCCACATTTATCTACCCAGTCCTCATATTCTTCTTCATCTACTTTGGGGTCTTCTTCAGCTTTCGGTCTCCTCAACAGCCCATCAGGAGCAGCATGCTTGGGCACAGGAACATGAACTAGTTTGAAATCGAAGAGTAGAATCCTGGCGATCCATCAATTGATGGTGGCATTAGGCTGTAAGTCGGGATTGTTAATCATACCCTTAATATACCTGGCGTCAACCTCGACAACTAAATTCCGCACTCTGAAGATGTAAAGCCACACATCATGAAGCGCTCAAAACAGGCCGAAGAGTTCTAGTTTTGCTTGGCTATAGCATCTCTCTCGGTCATTAAGAGTGATGGATCCAAAGCGAGCTGGGTACCACTTGGCATCTTCTCCCTCTTGCATGAGAATGTAACCAACAGCAATGTTTGAGGTGTCGATGGCGAGGATGACTGGTAAGGGGGAATGATAGTCAATAGGGCAAAGCACTGGAGAGGCGATTATTGTGGATTTGAGATAGTCCATTGCTGCTTGGTGTTCATCTTGGAACTCGAAGGGGACATCTTTCTTTGTGAGCTCAATGAGTGGACAAGCATGCTTGGCAAAGTCTTTGATGAATATGTGAGAATACGAGCATAGTCCTAGGAAACCCCTGACTTTGGTTACATTAGTGCAGTAAGGCCAGTCTTTGATCTTTTGGACTTTAGTTTCGTCAGGAATTCTCCCTTCATATGAAACCTTATGCCCTACTACCACAATGGATGGGGTGGTAATGACACATTTCTTGGCAGAGACAGTAGCTCCTGTGTGGTGAAGTCAGTGGAGTATGCAATTGGTGTTTTGGAGGTGCTCCCAGATGAAGCGCTGAATGCCTGGGTTCTGCAGTATTGTTTCATAGGAACCATCGGCATTTAGATAGTGGGATTTAGGCCCTTTGATTGGGCAGTCATTGATGAATGGGATGGTTACCTCAGGAATCTCCTCCTTCAAGATCCAGCAGACGTCTCCATGGAATATTTGAATGGCATTCATGTACCCCATAGGCAGTTTCGTCAACCTAAGGGTGCTGATAGGAGGGGAGTTGCTAGTACCAGCCAGAGAAACCGGGTATTCCGGAGTAATCTTCGTCAGGGCGGTGCGGTCTGACGCTTGTCCAGCGGCAGTTTCACTTACAGCGACTCTGAGGGTCCTGGATGGTTTGGTGGTCGTAGCCAACCATAAGATCTAAGATCCCATAGACAGAGTGACAGGCAAAGGCTTCAGTGATAGAGTCCACAAAAGGGGGAATGGCTGAATCTTGGATAGAGGTGGCATTTAGGGGCTGTAGGTTGTGAACGAGGTGCAGAGATTTCCTATCCTTCTTGACAACACAGAACCACTTGGACCGATAAGACGAGGTCGAGGGCTCATAAACACTGGCGGCAATTTTCTCTTTGATTATTTGGACCACATCGCAAAAGATGGCAGGGGGAATGGGGATATTGTGTTCAACCCAGGGCTTGTGAGGCAAGGTTGGGATTTTCAGGGGGGAAACATGTCTTCATGAAAGGTTCCTCTTTCTGAAGTCTCCCAAGCGAAGGTGGCCTCATGGGTACGAATGAGCCATCAAACAAGGTCCAACTCTGCTGGCCAGAGGAACATGGTAGGGTCAAGGTCGAGCTCTTCTGCTCTCTGCACCGTAAACCTAGACCCTGGAATGAACAAAGGGGGGTGATACGGTAATACAGGCAAATCTGTGGGAGGATTGCCAACCTCCTGACACTCTACTCTGAACTTGACAGGCATCGCAGTCGGGATAGGCTTTACCTTCTTTGCTACAGGTTTGTACTTTAGCATGTGAAAAACCAGGTCATAGTGAAAGGTAGATTGTAGGACCGAAAGCGTCAGTGGAGAAATCATAGTACTAGTGGAAAGTAAGAAGGGATCTTTCAGTGAAACAAAACTGGAATCAAATGGATCAATAGGTGCACTATCTGGGGTATAACTGAGTAACAGTGCCTCTGCAGAATTTTCTTTTGAGTCTGTAGAAAAAGAGGAAGCAAGTCTTCTCATCAAAGAAGGGAAGTCTGAAACATAAAGGGAACACACAGATACTATATTATCTTGGTCTCCTTGTAACCCTGTCGAGTCACCGACCACTGCTAAAAACCCTGTTCTGTCTCTTGGAGTTGGCAGCGGTGTTTCTGTTGGGCAAAGTATTCTGCTTCATCTTCTGGGTTCATGAATCAGGGATAAGGGTATAGATGATGGTGGGGGTGAGTCGGAATAAGTAACTGGCGGCCTGAGTTGGGGTTGTGGATTTCTAACAATTGTTCACCGTCGGGGAAGTCTCGAAGGATACTGCTGAGGAGACAGAAGAATGGGTGGCCTAAAAGGAGGTTGAAAGGAGCTCTATCAACAACTTGAATCTGTAGGTGAGCCTCAACTGGCCCAATTTGCAGAGAGGCATTTTCTATGACACCTAGAGTGCTCTCTTTAGACTGGTTAGCAGCTTCCAGCATCATACACATGTCTGAATGAAGGGAGACCCCTAGAGCCTCCCACAACTTGTGCCTAAGAGCGACTACCTGACAGCTGCTATCGAGTATACACTCAACCCAAAGTTTGTCCATAAGGATGCCATCTACTGCACGGAGAGGAGCAGTGGCAAATCCAACACACTTGCCCTCAGTATCCTTGACAAGGTATTGTTTGTACAATGCCCACGTAGATGAGGAAGACGATTCTGCCGCTGTCTCAAGGCTACTGATCACAATCTTCTTTGTCATAGCCATCTCTTTTATCTGTTTGCAGATTTCAGGGCTGACAGCTAGAAGATCTTGGGTCGAAATTTCAATCTTGGCACCTAAGACTTGGGATACAAGTCGTTTAGTGGCAGCAGCTTCATCAAAGCCACTCTGGTAATGAAACTGAGGGGTAGGGTTTGATGAAGGTCTGGAGGTCGAAGGCTCAGTGGCATTAGGTCTAGTCTGCAGGTTGTTATGTGGTGGCTGAGTGTTTGAAGCCGTGGTTGGTGCAGGGTTGTTGGAAAGAGGAGGGTTGGCAGGGGCAGCATTTCAGGGATGACAAGCGGGGATTTCTACACCATCGAAGTGAGCAGGTTTCTTCCTCTTGATAGCATTCTTGAGCTCCTCAACCTGGGCATAAGCTCTGGCTAGAGCATGCTTGTCTTCTTCATTGGCATTATCCTCGATCTCCTTGTCAATGAGATAGGACAAGGGGTGAACCTCTACCTGAAATTCTGTGGTGTCTTCAGAGCCAAAGAACATAGTATTGATGAGGTGGGGAGGGGTATCTCATCCTCGAGACAAAGAGGAAGTTCCTGGAGACTGGATAGACATGAGATTAGCCAACGCCATAATAGACTCTCTAAGAGCCAAGAAGTTATTGATCTTCTCCTTGAAATTCTGCCCTGTGGCAGATCTGGGAATGTCAGAGCCATCTTTCATGGAGACCTTACCACCTATAAGTGCACATTTCCCTTGGTGGACATATTCTTTGCAGAGCTTGCACTTGGCTGTCCTATGGTCATTGGTGCTACCACAGAAGAAGCAGCAGGGGTTGAATGAGAAGCACAACTGTTGATCAGAGGATTGAGACTGGCAGCTGCCTGATGCAGGGTCAGTGGCTTGAACATATTCCCATTTGAGAATAGTAGGCAGAGATGTCAGTTGGGAGTAGGATTCTGGGAATAAGGCCGAACTATTGACCTGGACGGCATTTCAATGCACTCCACTAAGGAGGTAGGTCACGTGCTTGTAGACTTCATTGAATGGCCACAGATCGTTGACATCATGGTCTAAGTCCTTGAGTTGAAGGTGAGTAGTGAGGCTGTTATGGAATTTAGGGGGGAAACCTTCGAGGAACTTCTCATTAACGTAGTTGTTGGTGAGTCTTTTCTTCTTATTGATTAGAGCCACGATTCAGCAGAATTCACACACATATTTGCCGAGGTCCTTGAGGGATGACATGGACTTCTGGACTTGGTGGTGGAGGAGAGTCTCAAGGTCAGCTTTAGTGTACTGCCACCCTTTGACATCAGTGCCAGGGTAGAAACTGGTTATTTCCCTAGTAAAGTCTTCCCAGTCATCACCTGTAGCAGAGTCAAGAGACAACCATAATTCTGACTTGTTTCTGTCAGCATAATGAATGGCCCACTTAATCTTGACCCTGTCATTGGTGATTCCTGCATTGGTGCAGATCTGGTCAACATCTTCAAAATAGGTGCAGATATCTTCTGTTTTTCCTGAAAACTTGGGGGCCTTGTTAGAACCCCTAAGTGGCATTTCACAATGGTTGGTAGTAGTGGACATGTTAGCTGGTAACGACAATGCAGGCTGAGGCACTGCAAGCATTTCCCAATTTTTCTTCAGAAAATATACTGAAAAAATGGAGAGAAGAGATACTCTTTTATGTTGGATAATTTGTTGGAAAAAATGCAAATATAATTTTCTCTTTTCTGTGCAGAAACATGGATTAATGGTAGTGCCCATTAGCTTCTACTCTAAGTGGTATTAGCATCAATTCATGTTTTTTGGAAGGAAATAAAACATTATTTCTGCATTTTTTCTTTCCAAACATCCAAAATAAAAGAGTATCTCTTTCCTCCATTTTTTCAGAATATTTTCTAAAGAAACATTGTGAAATGCTTGCAGTGAGGGGGGTAATGAAGTATTGGCAGGGGAGTATAGACTAGTGGCTGAATAGGGCCCTGAGAGTTGGTGAAGGATGTCAATGGGAGGAGGAGTTGTTGTGCAGTAAAAGTTGAAGCTGTTGAAGAAACTGGAGGGGATAAGTTGGTAAGCAGTGATAACTCTTGGTGATCTGGGGGAGGTGCGAAGGACTCGTCGAGCTCGAAGGCACTGGGTATATCAACTGTCGATGGAGAGGATGGCTCTGGATGATGTGGGGAATCAGTGGTGAAAAGCTCTATATCTGAAAAACTAGGCTCTGGGATATCATGGGGGTTAGCAGCTGGCACAAAAAGATCAGAGGAAGATATAGAAAGGTGGTGAAAGGGCTCTAAGAGCTCTTCAAGTTCTGTTTGGTGGCAGGTAGGTCGTAAGGATCTCCTTTCCAGATCTACAGACCCCTCATGGTGGGCTCCAAAACGATGTAGGCAACTCTTCTTATGAGAGCACAAAAGGGGAAAGAGGGGGGAAAGCTGTAGGTAAAACCTAGGCTCATCCCAAGGGGTCATGAGTCGGAAGGAGACAGGGGAGGGGAATCTAAGAGACGATGGGGTTTCTGCAGGGGTGAAGCTTGAGAGCTCTTTTGGAACTCAGAGGGCAGCAAAAATCAGCTAGGCAGGCAGCAAAAATGGTCACACAGGGACTTGTAGGCAGCAAGTGGGAGGCAGAAGAATTCTGGGACTTGAGGTGCTCTGAGGACTCAAAGAAGACCAGAGATTGACACTAAGACTCAAAGGACTCCTCTGATATGCACAAAGTGACTCCAAAAGTTCAGTGTCCATTTTTCTAAGTACTTTGGACTTTTGTATTGTAAGGACAGTGGTTTCTAAGGTAAAAATCAGAATATTTTGGATCTGTCATACATCAAAAGTAATAAAAGAAGACATCAAGACTGACACAAAGATAGTCACACGTGCGGTGGTGACAGAGGCAAAGATAAAACAAACAAAAGGCAGAAAGCAAAGGTAAGTAAAGGTGAAGCGGTATAATGACATGCCTGGGTAGCGGAGGCGCACGCTGGACACTGGCAGTGATTTCATCAACCGGTCTGGAGTGCAGAAGGGGCAGTGTTACTAAGGGAGGGGCAGCCTCAGTGCTTGTAGAGAGGAATAGACGCCAAGGAGACAAGGTGACACATGACAGGTGGTGATGTTGCTGGCAGCAATAGGGGCAAAGGTGGGCACATGATGAATGAGGAAGCATGTCATTAGCATAGGTGGCAATATATTTAGCAAGCTGTGCCATGACTGTAAGAGATGCATGATCTAGCAACTGACAAGAATGAGGAATGCCACTGTTGGCACTTTACAGCCTCAGGGAGTGTAGACTCCCTACAGTGTGCATTCACTGTGACAGGTGATGCCCAGACTTCGGCAAGTCATGCCAGGGATGCTATCAGCCAAATATAGTAATGTAGGTACAGTCAACTCCCTCATAACTGATAGCCCTCGGTTCCACCCAAAAGGTATTGGGTTTCAGGGAGTATCGGGTCTCATGGAGACCGAGAAATAGGCCAAAATCATTGAAATCCATATTTTGTTGTCTAGCACCAATGCTATAGTTAGGATGAGTCTCACCATAGTTTACGAGTAAAATAACATGTAATTTTACTCTCTTTCATGCTTTGCAAAGTCATTGTGTGACATATCTGCCCAAATGTGACCAACACGAACTCTACCTTAGAAGTGCAAGGGTCATCAAGACCCTTTGCATATTTCCACAACAATAATACTGCCCAAGGAGCATCTTTACGCACTCAACTGGGTCCCATGGTGGACTTCATAATCGGACAAACTGAAGTTCTGATGCTTTTGGTGGCTCCATGGCTACTGATTATATAATAATAATTTCCAAATATGGTAATACTTATCAGATTTTCCCCTCAAAATTGGTATGGGTTATGGGGTATCAGGTATTGTTACAAATTTACTGCAAACCAAGTCAGGAGATCCAAAAAGCTATCGGATTTCAGGGAGTATCAGGTATATAGGGTATTGGTTACAAGGGAGTCAACTGTAGTGGTAACTAATAAGCCATCAAAAATTCAACTCAAAGGTCTGACATTATTGAAAAGATATTGAAGGAGTGGGTATTTAGGCATATCTCCTGTGTGTTCACAGTGTCATCAGGAATTATTAGCAAAGCTAATTAGCGTGTATATGTGGGATTCACAGGTGGCTTATTGTGCTCGTCACATGACAGATTTCTAAATTAAGTAACTTTGCACGTGATGACCGTGGGACGTGCCTGCATACTTTTTGACAGGTGCCTGAATATTTGCTGCCGACAAAACCCTCCTTCCCACTATCATGGGAGTCGGGGATACTCCCTCATAACACATACATCTTTAAGTTCCCTGACGGGATTTTTGGCCCATAATCCCTCTCTGACAACACATACTCCCTCAAAACACATACCTTTAGGCCTGTCCCGAGGGGGTATGTGTTATGAGGGAGTCGACTGTATTTGCTTGTGTCGCATATACAGTAATGCCGGAGCATGCCGCGGCACCAGAGGACAGTGCAGACATGGATGGCGTGTGTGCGTATATTCGTTTTGAACGTCTTCGCATATACAACCGTTTCGAGGTGAGCGTGACCGGCTCACAATGCCAATTTTGTCTCATTCCCACTCCGGCTCTCCCATAATTTACACCCGAGTCACATAATTTCCTGCTTGTTGTGTCCCCTTCGTTGTCCCTACACTAAATTATCCCCCAACGCAATCTCGAGTCCTCGATCTTGTTCTCTTCGCGCCATTTTGGGATCTTTAACCACGAGGTCGGCTTGTTGTCTGTCGGCCGCCCAACGTCGTTAGCGTTGGTCAAATTCGTAGTCCATCATTCAAGAAGCCCGATTAGAGAAGAGACGCCACAGATCACAATGACAGGAAAAAAGACATACAGCCGCATCCTGAGCAACAACTTCCTATTCGTTTTCTCCATCTCCGAAGCCATCTTCATTGCGAGGGCAAACAGCTCTGCTCTATGATCCGTTTTCTTGGCGACAAGGATCTGTACGCACGGGCGCAAGTCTCTTCGATTATCAACAGAGACGTGACAACGGTGGCGCATACCTTTCCCCGACTGTCGACCCTCCCAACGATTCTTCCGTTCTGAATTAGCCCGACGACCTCCCTCTCAACTTCTTCAACACTCCATCCCAACGCCTCCGCCATCCTCTCGAGCCTGACCGTCTCGAACGGCGCAAAGTAGAGCACGAGTGATACGTGCCGAATGAGTTTAGTGAGTTCGGGAATATGTGGGGACAGGTGGATGTCGGTGTTGTGTCGGATCTGCTATTGGGTGTCATAGGTCAAGCGGGGTGTAATAAGAACGGATGAGGGTAGGTGGGCATACCGAATGACGCGAGAGGATGTCCAACACCATCTTAAAATTACTCGCCATATAAGACTGTACTAGCTCTCGTACATATGGCTCTTGTTCGATGTACGTCGCGAACGTGGGATTGTCCACAAGCTGGGCTTTGACGAACGAGCGAGGGAGAGAGGCGAGCGCACAAAGGGTGCCATAGATGGCGATGTCGCTTGGTGCAACGAGCTATCATTACCATTGAAGTCGCGCGGTGGCGTCATATTTGTATTTTGGATGGGGTCGACGACGTTTGGAGGGCCAAGTTAGTTGACCTTCACGGGGGGGGCATAAGGACACACCTTTCCGATCCAATCCCTCAACTGTTCCGGAGGGCCGAGTCGAAGGAAAGCAATCGCAGCTTTATCATACGCACCCGTGCCGAGATGAGAAAGTGCCAATACAAATTCGAGTTTGGTTTGCATGTGATCGCGGTCGGTGGGTTTCCCACCCTGGGAAGCTTGACCCGATCCGCCGCCTACCGACCCCGTCACCGACGCACCAATACCACCTCCGCCGGTCGTGCTGCTAAATCCAGTTCCGATTGCCATTGCGGAGCTCTGAGGCACTACTTGAGATGTGCCGGCAGAGGAAGGAGCAGCCACACCGGCGACTGCGCTACCGATTGTGAGAGATTCGAGGGCGCCTTCGGCCTTATAAACGTATGAAGGAATGTGTGCGTAGTTACGTTGTTCGACGGCGAGCTGGAAGCGACAAGGAGTAAGAATAACCCAGATAAGTGGTGAGCGGGACACTACCTCGAGTACGGACATACACATATCGAGGACATGTTGGCTCGTTGAACAGAATTCACGAGACTTCGTGTAGTGCTTTAATGCAAGCCCAAACTCGCCGGTCGATCGAAAGAAGTCTCCAAGATCCCTGTGAGCCATCTATACCGCACGTCGTCGAATCTGCGTCGGCGGAGGGGCGCAGTGCCAGGAGAAACTTACCCGAATACTCTCCTTGATCATATTGTTCGTATACGTCTTGAGCTCGACCTCGAGCTTCGTTCTCTCCGCAATATTCCGCTTCGTCACGTCCTCTACCCACTCCATATCCACGCTGACCACGTCCGCCACCGGCGGTAACCCCTTACCCTCCTGAGTGCCCAGCACACTTTCATACGCGCTGATGACCGCATTGAATAACGAAGGATCGCGTAGGCGATACAAACGTTGGAATGCGAGCGAGAGTGCGTGGGGTGCGATAGACGGACATTGAATGATGATTGCAATGAGTCTGTCGATGACGGTGCGGCCGGTGTAGGGTGCGATGTAGGCGTCGAGGTCGAATGAATGGTCGTCGTCGATCGTAAAGATAGGTCGTCGCCTCTGTTGTTGCTGCTCGACGTCGACTTCCATCGTGGCCATCGTCGTCGTCGTCGATGATGGTGACACCCTATAGTCACTGTAGCGTGTGTGTGTTAGGCCCTCCAAGTCCTCGCTTGCAGTTGCCTTTATGGTAGACGGGCACTTGGCACAGTTGGTAGCGCGCACGCTTCGCATCGTCTCGACTGCGTGAGGTCGTGGGTTCAACTCCCACAGTGTCCATAGCTTTTTCAGCCGATTCATCTTGCGATCTCCATTTTTTTTATTGAAGAAAGCAACAACAAGTAGTAAATAAAACCAAGGACTATTGGAACCGTTTGTAAGCATGCTTTTCGTACAGAATCGGCTTCGCTCTTCGTTTCGAAGGCCTGCAGAGGACGTATATGACTTTGGCTGTCGTCTCGACCAGAACGGGAGTACGTACAACACGGGGACGCGAGGTTCAACCAACGCGCGCTGTTGAAGACTCACGAATCGATCGCGGAATAGATTTCCCTCAGGCTGCCACGTTATCCATCCATCAGAGGATCTCGCATCTCTATGCTACGGCCGGACGCACCTTGAGCGACCTCAAATTCTCTGTTAACTCTTCCCCAGTCTGTACGTCGATTCGACTCTCAGGGACGACGTGTTTTCCAAACTTGCGTCCTGCTAATCCTTTGCGAAGTCGGAGACGCGTGGTGAGCTGTCGTGCCAGTCGAGCTTCGGCCTGCACTTTGGTCGTTCTGTCAATTTGAGAGCGAAGAGATTTGACAGAGTTGATGCCGTGTAGAAGACGTTTACGGATAGCTTTTTCAGCGAGGGCTTGTTTCTGGTTTTATGTAAGGTTTTTGTTAGGGAAGAGGAGTCATCAATGCCATGCTTACGTCGGCCCTCAGTTTCATCATCTTTGCGCGCTGTTGTTTTGTCTTCTTCACCATCTTCCGTCTATGCATGACTGCATCACCCGTTAGTTCTTCCTCTTTTTCCTCGACCGCGTCATTTGCTGTGCCGTCATCCACACTCATACCGGCCGGGACATCCTCTGCGTTGCTCGCATTCTCCTTTGCCTGCTCGATTTTTTCGCGGTAACTCGCCAAATTGTGTACTTCGCTTTGTTTACGTTTCTCGACGGCGTATGCCTCTAGAACAAGATCGTTGTGCGCGTGCACGGGTGGGTTGTAGGATGCGCCTTCGGGAGGAAGGGATACGGCCGGAGCATTGATGATGTCACGGGGGTGATCAGTGGCTGGTTTCTGTATACATTTTATACGTAGCACTCGCACGATGAGGCAGGGGGACCGACCTTCACCACGACCGGTTTTACATTCTCCAGTCCGTCAGGAAAACTTTCTTCCACCGTGGGCACCCACAGGTCCCGTGTGCCGCTCTCTCGAACGGCGCGACTCAGTTCGACAGGTGCGCTTCCAGCACCAAATTCGGTAGGGTCCATTACGGCGTTGAAAGGGCCCTTGCGAGGTCGGTGTGCAAGACGAAGAAGACGGGATTTTTCTGCGGATGTAAGTTTTGGTTTTGTGGGTGTTCGGGTGCGGGAAGTGATGGCTGGGACAGCGGAACGAGCAGATATGATTTTGCTGGATGTGAGTTGGGCTCTGGAGTATCTAGGCAGGGATTTCCGAACTGTGGAGGTGAGTAAGCAAGCATGTACACGCGGGTTACCCGCATGGACGTACGTTGCTCGTCTCCGCGAGTATCGACCACGAAAAGCTGATCGTCGGGCTGTTTTTGTAATACAGACCTGCACAAGATGCGTCGTCCACACACACGCAGGCTCACCCAGAAAGTGTACGCACCCGATCACGCGTTCCTCTGCCCGCAAACTTTCCATGGCGTCCTCGACACCCTGCATGTCGATGTTTTTCCGCCATGCCCGCTTTCCCTTTCGGCTGGCCTGTGCCAGTTGTGAGGGTGCACCGAGCGCAGACCGCGCTGGCTTGCTCGCCATCGTCGTACTAAGTCAGTCGATAATGTCACGCTCTTGAAATGTCACGCACCTTCTTAATCAGCAACACGTAATGAGAGCGTCACGTCATCACGTGACGATTTTGTCACGCCGCGTCGCGTCGACTTTCGAACGCTCGTCGGACAAGTACTAACTAGCCAACAACGATGGACTCGAGCGAGATTGGCCGGTTTGGCACGCTGCGTCTGATGAAACGCGTCGACCAGGCCACGCCGGTCGCGGCCTTTCCCATTGACGACGACACGGTCACGTTCGGACGCGATCCAACTTGCAGTGTCAGGTTGTACTACTCAACCGTAAGCCCAATCCACGCCAAGTTGATTTTTCAAGACAGAAAGGTGCGTTTCTTGAGGTTTTCTCTATTATCACTGGCTGATTACGTCGGCTGGTGCAAGGCGTTCGTCGTCGTACTAGGCCAATCAGGTATACACGTCGACGGATGTCCAGTTCTCCCATCTCAGAATCCCTCGCTTCCAACTACAATACCCGTATTGAACAACACCACCTTCGAAATACGTGGTAAAAGGTTCGTATTCACATACCCTCCCAAGGAAATGCGTGCCGCACTCTACTCCCCCACCAAAAACATGGTCGGGTCAACAAGTACCGACGCAACAATGACACCGAGGACGCAAAAGAAGAAGCTGAGAATGTCGATGATTAGAAGTGCAAAAGTGTTCACGCCCAGAGGAAAAATTGCAGATCCAGTGGAGAATTTGAGAATTTTGCAGACGCCATTGAAGAGACGGGGATCGTCCCCACTGAAACAGCAATACCAAACTCTGCGGAGAACACATAATGGACCTGGGGATTTCGACTCTTCTTCCGATTCTGACGAGCACGACGAGAATGATAGTCGAGACGGAAATGGAGAAGAAGAAGAGATTGTCCTTGTGGACGGTGATCATCCTCATGTTCTTGAAGAAGATAAAGATCTCGTCATACTTGAGTCCGTCGAAGTTGAAGTTCCAGAACCTCCACCTGCACACTCACCTCGCCAGCACCACCGACAACGTCAGCAGCAGCAACCACAACTCGCTGCACCGCCCACCACCCCTCTCCGCCTCGGTGCGTTCGGTCGCCCAGTCAACGTTCAGTCGTCCAATCCGAACGTATACCAAACTCCCCATCGCACACCTGCCCGTCCGTCACTCCACCGTGCTGTTCTCGTTCGGTCTGCACAACGTGTAGTGTTGCGACAAGAAATTGAGCAGGAGGAAGAAGAAATGGAGGAGAAAGAGGTTGAAGAGGTCATTGTAGATGACCTTGAGGATGTTCACGAGGATGAGGAGGATGAGGAAGAAGATAGCGATAGGGACGAGGAGGCAGAGGAGACGGATCAACTGAGTGGATGGCAGAAGAGTCTAGGCTTGGTAAAAGGCTTTGGATGGCCGTTCCGCTCGTCCTCTGCTGTGCCTGAGGATGACGAGAAATACGATATCATGAATCATCTAGAAGATGAAGAGGTGAGTCGTTCATTTTTTGTTGCAACTCCTTTGGAGGATATACGCTGAACGATCGTAGACGGAGATGGATGTCGATCCGCAGACACTGTCTGCCGATGGTCTTCAAATGTCTGATTCAACCACAGGCACATCGCATAATGACGCTCCTCCTGCGCACCAATCCCTAGGGGCGTTTATGACACCGCAAATCCCGCGTGTCGGTCTGACCACAGGTGTGGGCCGAGGCGCAGGAAGACAATCATTTGGTGGAGTACTTACACCACAATTATCTTCCCCTACTGGGCTTAGTGGTCCGAAGAGAGTCCGTGTCGAGCCCAAGTGGAAAGTTACGGATATCGTTGTGCCGATGCCGAGTGCTAAAGAGGGAGTGGAGGTGGGGAAGGATCTTGCTACGGGCGTGCCACATGTAATGCCGCTGAAGGAGGAGCAAGAGGGGAGAACGGGAATGGGGAGTCCGAACCCTGATCATCTCCAGCGAAGGAAGCTCAGCGAGGAAGAAAAACAAGTCAGTCTTTGTTCTACTTCATTTTCGAAGAGAAACAATAAATTTAACCTCGATGATGTTGTAGGCCATAAGAGAAAGACGTCGTTCAGCGCTGAGCACTCCAGATCCCTATATCGGAAGATACGTTCCGGGCATGGGGCCACAACATTCAAATATCCACACTCAGGCACCGTTGCCGGCGTTGTTTACCCCCGGTACCGTTGCGCCCAGTAACAATGCAACGAAAATAAACGTGGTAGGGAAAGGGAGGAGTCGAAGTTTGTCACCTGTGAAGATGGCAATGCGGTTAGGTTCTCCAACTAAGGTAGACATATCCATCGAGGAGAAGGAGGAGCGCCATAGTGAAAGCGATGAAGACGAAGATACACGATCCCTGCTGGATAGGATGAAGCAGACTGTGGAAGGGTTGAAGAGGAGACGCAGTGAGAGTGCATTGATACAGGGAGGGGTGAGTAGTAAGTCGGGCGACGGAACGGGAGTGGCTATGGGAGACGGCCAGGAGAATGACACGAGATTGGATGATATGGAGGAAGATGAGAAGAGCGACGTTGGGGATGGCGAGAGTGATAAGGAGAATGGTGGTGCACAAAGTAACGGTGGCCCGATGGAAGTCGAGGCTACTGTCGAGGCCCATAAGACCCCCGATATCGATGCTGCAAACGGAGCCGAGGCCGAATTGTTGCTGCCAAACCAAGAAAAGGACGAGGACGCGCCAACCGATCTTCCCCTCCCAGCTCTGACCCGACCTTCCTCCGCTACCACTCCTCAGACCCCCCACCTGAGCCCACTCAAACATTTATTCTCCCTGCCCAAACAAGACGCCGGAATTACCACGCCTGCCGTGCAGAACGTGCGCCATCTATTTAAAGGTGCCCCCGTCTTTCGCGAGGGCGTGCAGACACCGAGTATGGATGGGGTAAGAACAATGTACTTGAGAGAGGAAGGCAAGGGTGTTGAGACCCCGGCGTTGGAAGGTGTAAAAGAGATGATGGGCACGCCGGTAGCATATCAGCAGGTGCCTACCGGAGAAAAAGGCGGCGGACAGGATGACGATTGTGACAAACATATACATTCTGCTGCGCCGCCAACCACTACGACGCGGTGTCGGACACCCAGGCCAAATGGGAATTCCAGAGCGCAGACAACAGAGGAGACGGTCGTTTTGAAACCCGAGGAGTCATCATTTGGTGGTTTCCCGGGTCAAACCGTTCCCCCTGCAACAGCCGAAGTGCTATCAGATGCCGTACCGAACAAGGCAAAATCATTGAGAGGGAGGAAGCAGACACCTGTGAATGATGAGGTGTGTTTTATGCTACTGCTGTCATGGAGGCTCGAGTTCATTTTATCACCCTTCTCCATGATTAGTTGAATCCATCGGGAGCATCTGCATCATCAGAATCCAAAGCCGTGGGGAGCAGGAAAGCAAAGGTTGAAAGTCACTCAGAAGTCGTAAGTCCAAGTACCAATTTTCCCTCGCGTTGCGCATTGCATTGTCGTGCCGACACCCGAGTACCTGACACTGATTGCCCTTTTCATAGATGCCAACGATGCCAAAAAGGCCTCCAAGTCGTGCTAAGGCAAGACCGATCCCTGAAGTCGTTGCAGAGACGAAAACGACGCGTAACGAACCTGTTACTGGTGGACCTAGATCTCGCTTGGGGACAACGAAGGTGGGCCAGAGCTCGTCGTCGAGTGTACCTGCGACTGTTCCTCCTGCGAGGGGGACGAGGGGTGGCGTTCGGAGAGGTGGCGGCGGAACTGAAAATGCTCGCGGTCGTTCTGGTTCTGGTTCGGGACCGAGGTCGGGCAGATCGACCCCCAGTGAGACTACGGCTCAATCACCTGTTGATGAGGACGAGGACGACCCTCTCGATACGATAGGTCATGCTACTAAGGAAGACGGACCTGCATTCAAGAGAAAGACGCGGACGACCATGACGAAAGCAAAGTTGGATGAAGCTGAAGGTGGCGCTTCCGGACCGGCAGGACGTACTAGGCGAGGGCCGACACCATCGATGGTTAAACCCCCCACTACAGTCGCTGCAGCGCTGCCGCCGCCGACGCGCAGTAAGGCTGGAGCGTCCACGACGCGGAAGAAAGTTGCAGGTTTGACGGCTACTGCACAAGCTACTCCAGAAGTGAGCTCCGAGGCGCTGGATAAAGAGAATACGCCGTCGAGGGATGACGAGGGTACATCTGGTCAGGACACGTCTGGGAACACTGCGATTACCAAGACGACGAATACGACGACCCGCGCGAGACGGGGTAATACAGCAGGTGCGAAGACAAAGGAGGGGGAGAAGGAGGGTGGTAGTGCTAAGACTGCCGGTGTGAAAACCAGGTCCACGAGAGCGACGACGCGATCCAGAACATGATCTTTGAATGTCAGTTGCTTTGTATTATCATGTATTGCTACGACATGCGATTTAGGCATCTTTTCTATAACTA
Organism: Pisolithus thermaeus; assembly: GCA_024663475.1. Taxonomy (NCBI): domain Eukaryota; kingdom Fungi; phylum Basidiomycota; class Agaricomycetes; order Boletales; family Pisolithaceae; genus Pisolithus; species Pisolithus thermaeus. The sequence goes on along the minus strand of JANFAF010000155.1, from coordinate 13,414 downwards.
TCGGTACTGTATTGCTCCACACTTTCTGCACAGGTGATAGATGACTAGGGTTGTGTCGTCCCAAGGATGATCCAGAAAGAGTACTCGACGTCGCCTGGGAACCAAAGTTGACGGCGGGAATAGCGCATTTGACTAACGTCAGACGCCAGTGCCGACTCATCAAGGAACGCCCGGTAAGGTGGCTTGTAGAGGGTACCGGATCTCATGTGATGTGGTGTTCGATGCGGGGAGTGCGGTCAGTGTTCAGTCTGCGATAATTGCAGAAATTGTTTTGAGCGCAGTGGAGGAGGGTAGGGAGCTCGTTGGGCTCACGCTACAAGGTACCATTAGTGCAGAGTGGGAAGGGGGAGGAAATCAGAGTGAAAGTGCAGACCATATACCCGGCAATCAGGGAGAGACGGAAGTAGATGTCAGATAGTTACTTCCTCAGTAACACCAAGCTACTGTATTAATATGTACCTGTCAGATAGTTACTCTACAGGTTGTCAGTAAATGTAAAGCTAAATAGAAAGAATGACTTACTCCTCAGTAACACCAAGCTACTGAGGAGACTACAGGAAAATTTACTCTACTGTAGTCCGCTTTTCTGCTTATGTAAGCGACTAATCTTCGCACCTAAAGAATGTACTACCAAGGGGGCAGTTTATACTCCAACACTCCCCCATAAACTGCAAGGATTAAATGATAGAAATGCAAAATGAATGTACCCATGTGTGAAGCAAGCAAATGTTGTGTAGTCCAAGTTCTCGAAGTGTTGGCGCGTTGTGTTGTGGCGTGATTACCCGATTTGGCCATGCGCGGCTCTGTGGCTGTTCCGTCGTCTCGCGCTCGTCCGTGCAGCTACGCTGACGCTGCTGCCGCCTCCCCAGTCGGTTTCGCGTACTGGCGGCTCCCCCAGAATACTTGTAGGGTCTCCAAGGTAAGTTCTGATGCGATTTCTACAGGTTTCGTTGCTCCGAAGACTTCGTTTGGCCTCGAGTTGGCCCTGGTAAGTTCGCTGACTATCTTCACCTCGTCTGATAACGTTTCTAGGCTCCGTTTCTTCTCGTTTACGATGGCGGCTGGTAGGGATGATCTCGCGGGGGTGCTCAGCGGGTTGTATGGGGGGCGTAGGTGAGTTTCGCTTCGTATTTTTGCCTCCGCTGGCCTCCTGACTTGTTTCTCCTTCAGATAGCTGTAGCACTTCATCGTCGCTCGTTCCTATAGTCCCAAATGTATATTTTCGTCGTCCTGTTGGTAGGATATCCCCAGATATATAGACGCTTGTTTCTCCAACCCGATATTTGGCTTCCGGGGTAAGGCGCTTGCCATGCACGCTCCGTTTGGGGTCGTTTTCGAGGTTTTCGCGAACGCTCGACTCGTATTCGTGGTCGCTTGACCCATTTGCTGTTTCGCCCTCGAGCGCGCAGTTGTTCTTCATCACCATTGGGCTCCAGTGCCCACAGCTCTGGCATAGAGTAAGTTTTTCTTGTATAGCGCTGGCTGTCGCTGCCGCGCTCTCAGCTTCAGGTAACTCTTCTTCATCAACTTCGGTGAGCCAGTCTGACAGCTCCTCATCCTCGCTAGAATATTCTGCGTGCGCGAACCACACGCCGTCGGGTTCGGCATCGCTCGTCTCGCCATCTGACTCATTCGCGACTGCAGCCTTCTCATTTGGCTTCTCGCGCCCTTTCCCTTTTCCTTTCGAGTTGCTAACCTCGTCTTTCTCCTTTGTAGCCTTTTCTTTACCGGCTCGGCAGTCTCGTGCCATGTGGCCGTACTTGCCACAGGTATAGCAATCCCCATGTATCCTCCTCTGCCTTGAATCTCCAGAAGCAGTATATGCGGCATCTTCGCCACTCTCGTTTGTAGGCTTTTGCGTGCCCAAATTTCGGCTGTCATACGCGTCTAGCACAGTCTCCATAAGTACGTCTGAAGTGATCGCTGTTCCTGTAACTTTCGAGAGAGCCATGACTGCGCCGATTTGCGCCTGGTACGAGCTCGGGAGGGAACTGATAATAATCGCAGTAAAGCTTTCGTCCGTCGGTGCCTGATCCATCGAAGCTAACTGTTCGCGCATGTCTCGTAGGGTATCGAAGTGTTTGTGCACGTCTTCGTGCTCTCGACAACGTAAGTTTTGCATCTTTCGAAGGATTTCGACCGCTACAACTCGGGATCGCTGCTCGAAGAGCTTCGCAAGATGTCTGAATATTTCGCGTGCCGTTCTGAGTCGTTTGATCTGTGTGAACAAGGTATCTGGTAGTGTTCCAGCGATCTGCTGCTTGACGACAGCCTCGCCCATTCGCCACACCTTCATTTCGGCCTTCCAGACCTCAACCTCTTTCCTTTCAGCTGAATTTGTTGGGGACCAACTCTCCCCTCGACCATCGAGTGATTTCGGATCTTCGGGCTCCGTCTCCGAGCCGTCTAAGTGCCCTCCAAGGCCTCGTGCCTCGACTGACCATATAAGTCTATCCTTGTAGGTGACCCAGTTCGTGCCGTCTGCCGCGAGCTTCGGCACCTTCAAAAATTCATCTCCGAGTTTCATTTCGAAGGACATCTCGTAGTTCTGCTTTTGGTAGTCTTCTGTAGTTCTTCTCTCGCGCGCAGTTAGAGCTCGGGGCTCATAACCTGTCAGATAGTTACTTCCTCAGTAACACCAAGCTACTGTATTAATATGTACCTGTCAGATAGTTACTCTACAGGTTGTCAGTAAATGTAAAGCTAAATAGAAAGAATGACTTACTCCTCAGTAACACCAAGCTACTGAGGAGACTACAGGAAAATTTACTCTACTGTAGTCCGCTTTTCTGCTTATGTAAGCGACTAATCTTCGCACCTAAAGAATGTACTACCAAGGGGGCAGTTTATACTCCAACAGTAGAGAAGTTGGGCGAGCAGCTCACCACAGCTAGGTTTGCGATACAGGTAGTAGTTATGGATGGCCACAAAGGTGGGGTTATCCGTCTTGATATCGACCAAAGAAAAGCCTTGACTCCTCAAAATAGTGACAAGGATCGCATTTATGCTGTGCTGTACGGCCAGCCTATCTTCAAGGAAACTTATAGATGTTGACTACCTCATCCAACCCTGGTTTTTAGCCTCGTAGGGGTGGTACAAAACGACCCTACATAAGGGGAGGCCAACCTATCGACCATGCAATATAAGGCGTCGCAACGATCGACGATCATTCTAACCAGGAATGCAAAGAGCTGGCAGTATACCGGAAACTGATAGTTGTCTGTTCGTTACGGGTCCGCACCTGCGCGAGATAGCATATGGAAGGTGTGAGTGCCATGCTTTCGTTAAATTTTCCAAATGCAGTGACGGTCATCGTACATGTCCGGCAGACGCAAGTGAATGTGCGCGAGTCAGTAACCTAGCCGGGGAATCAAAATCCATTCGAGACATGACAGCAGCAGCTTCTTAAACGTAACTAGTCTCAAAGCAACAACATGGTACAGCAGTGAACAGTTACCAGTGTCTTAAGTACCGCCGAGTCCGACGGGAACCGCCCATCGCATCCATACGTCTGAGCGATGAAACGACCGGAGAGACACGGCACCACAATTGACTCGAGAATCAACTCTGCACAAAAGCCGCCGCTCGACATGGCAGGAGAATGAGGGTAACAGTGATCGGGGAGCAAAGGAGAGCTGGGATTGGTCGAAGGATTTATATCGTTCACCTCACAAAAGCCATTTTCTGACAAAAAGGGAGACAAGTGGCTCAAGTGTTTCATGGCACGGGGAGTACCCTGTGGGAGGCGGTTCTTCTTGGCCTCGAACATAGGACGGGCGTGCATACTCATATTGCCTACATGGTCCGGTGGGGGATGGTCAACGACTTTACAATGAGACTTTGAGCTCAGCAGACGGGAAGGCTGTGTCAGAGATATGCAGAAGCCCAGAAATGATTGCGTAACGCAACAAACACGCACATGGCCAGGGTACAGATTGGATGCTCACTGTATCTGGCGGTAAATAGCGACACTTAAAACGTGCATCTCATTGGGAAATGCACGTGTTGACAACCCTGCCGAAGAGCTTGAGGAGCCTGTGACCTAGGCGTGTGAGGCATGGGCTTTGTGAAAAGGGTTCGGAGAGGAAGTAGAGGTTTGAGAGTATCGGCGAGCGTACGGATACTGAGAAGCCCAAAGATTTGTCGCGACTAAATGCAGGGGAGAGGGCACTGATACTTGTGCAGAGTGTTTCTCTGGAATTCGATGACTGCAGACCGAGCCAGCACTGGCACATCACCACACCTCCGACACGTTTCCTCCAACCCTCGTCCAATGTGTGACTTGACGCAGAGGGAAACGCCGGAACTTGGGAGGCGTGTAAGGAAGCTCAGGGATCGTTGCTGGAATGGGGATGCTGCACTGCTGAGGCTTCATCGATAGCCCGATCATAAAGAACACGATGTGAGGTCGTTGGGCATTAGTTTGAGGAACGTGCCGACCATATATTGGGTGTCGCAAATAAGCCTACGAAGTATCATTCACCTCCCCTCTAGACTCCAGCACAAGCCGTACCGCCGGGCTTTCCAGCGACAACAATTTAAATGGGTGCGTACCAACAGTCAGAGGACTGGGGCAGCCCGGCTGACAACTTGCTGTGGTGCTTAAGTTGCAAAACGAACCGACAATGCATATCAGAGTGATGTATGGCCAGTCACCTTTGTGGGCGAAAGTCACGTCGTAGGAGGAGACACTAGTGGTTATGTTCGTCGATGGAAGATCGAAGATGGACAGCAACACGGCCCAACCATGCGGGTGAATAACAGGACGTCTTCCATTGTCGTTTCCCAGGATGGGCGGTGGATTGTGACCGGGGACCACGGAAGAAAGGCGATCATCTGGAATGCAACCACTCATGAAAAAGTGCTCGAGCTCATGGAACACGAACGTGAAGTATGCGCACTCGATATCTCCAGCGACTGTACCAGAATGGTGTCTGTGGGTGGCGATACCGTTCGGATATTCAGCTTCCCTTCCGGTACCCGACTCTTTCCTCCGTCCCGACACCACTGGGTCTGTGCTGTCAAGTTCTCCCCAGACGACACTCGGTTTGCTACTGTATCGACTGACAGCGGTGTCCGCGTCTACGACACCCACAATGGAAATATCATGTTCGATTCAGGTCGCCAGAGTTCAGTTAATGAATGGCTGGCTACGAGTCCGTTGGCCTGGGCATCTGATAGCCAGCACCTGTTCGTCGCGAGAGCAGGAAAAATCACATGTTTCAACATTTCCAATTCTTTTTCTTCCGAATGGTCGAACCATGGAAATCAGCACCTAGTGTCTATATCATCCAACGGCAGATTCTTCGCGTGCTCCGCAGGCTCATCGGTTTCACTTTGGGATTGTGTATCACGCAAGCAAATCGGTAGCATTATCAAACACACTGCAGAGACCTACTCTGTCGCTCTCTCACCAAGTGGGAAGTATCTCGCATGCGGAGTTGGCAAGTATATCACAATTCACAATCTTAGAGACGTCCTTCCCCCTAAGTATTTCGACCATGTTGTAAGTTCACTTCTGCTCACGAAGCTCGCGTCGCTAATAACCACTGTACCAAACTAATTCCCGGCGAAACGCTCTTGATCTATTGGCAACTATATACATGCTTTTCAGCTTCCGCTCGTACAAGTGAGTGACGAGGCCCTCAAATCAAGGACACAGGACGACCCGACGAACACCGAAATGCTTCTCTCGGAGGAGATAACAAGGGTGTCAAGTCCTGGCTACTACGTCCTAGCGAACCGCGCTCTTATAAGATCGCGCTTGAAACATTTCACGCTTGCCATAAAGGATGCAGAGGAGGTGAGTCTGCTTTTCACTACTCCATCCGCATGTCCACCTACGCGCGCCTAAGTCCCTCCAGGTTCAGCCATCGCCTCTTGGCCATATCGCGATGGCGGTTGCTCTACTTGGCCGGGAAGATCGAGAGGGTGCACTATGCACATTTGACCTTGCATTTCACGATTGTGAACTGCATGATATCAGACTTCTCTTACTACTGAAGGCGCGTGAGGTGATCTAGATCGTTCTCACAGTCAACTTACGATCCGCTCAGTTGATCCTTGCGTTCGAATCGGGAAAGCATGAAGATGCAATAAAGCGCGTAGAGTATTTTGCTACTAGAGCAGGCAATGGCAACGATAACAAGGCCGCCTACCTTTACACCCAGGCATGCGCTTCGCAGATGCCCACACGCAAGTACCACTGCTGATATGCTCCGTAGGTCCTTGGAGTTATGTACATGAAGAAGGGAAATCACGGACGTGCGGTACTATTGATTGAGCAAGCAAAGAGCCCAGCCCCAAAGGGAAGAAAATGTCCTCAGCTAGAGACGATATCGCTGGTAAGTCTTCTGTCGTTATTGCCTATTGGTCTGATCCTTCACAAAGATATTTGGGTGGAGTTTCGATGGACTGGACATCGTCGCTCAACAACGTCTATGTGAGACGCTCTATGCTGAAGATCGCGCAGTCGAAGCCGCGGAGATTCTCCTCAACATCATCAGGACATCAGATGAGACCCAGGGGAGCGACGCAATCGCGGACTGGATTGCCGGTACGTCTTGCAGTTGCTAGTGTAATTGATGTGCATGCCAATGTTCGTCATTAGACCTTACCAAAAAATGTGTTATGATACTTGAGGATGTTGGTGATAAAGCCTTCGGATCTGGAGAACATGACGATGCCGTAACACAGTACTCTGCCGCACTGTCGCTCAGTCCCCCGAGTCCCGCGGGTCTGCTTGTCAAGCGAAGCAGAGCTCAAGCAGCAAAAGGGTGGTGGGAGGATGCACTTCAGGACGCGAACGAGGTATGCACGGTATTCGGGTATAAGCCAATAACCTACAATTTCTGTACAGGCAGTGGAGGCGGACCCCTCTCACCCTTGGGGATATGAAGCCAAGCGCGTGGCGCTTCATGCAGCAGAACGGTATGACGAAGCGATTAATGCTCACGAGTCCATGCTGCACGCAATTGAACAATCTCATGACCCTGCAATCACGCGTATGTACCTCCTGTATGAACCTAATATATACCAATGACGGTTTCACAGAACTGCGCAAGGATTACATCTCTCCACCCGAGACGGTTGCCGCCATCGATGATATCGTTTGCGCGATCCTCAGACGTTGCCCCCACGTCGTAATCGATGTCACAACTGGTTGCCTTTGCGACGGTCCTGAGCGGATGCGTATCTTCAAGGCTAATCCGATATTCAAAGAGCTTGTTTCATCCACGATCAGAGAACTGGACAATGCGCGGATCCTACGAGTGGTTGCAAGCTTTTTCGGATACGTCATGTTCTCGCATGTATGGCAGGGGAAAGAGCCATCATTCCAGGACGTCAGCCTAGTCAAATCCGTGTGGAACCTCCCCGACACGCCCTTGAATGAGAAGTTGCGCAGTTTCTGCAAGGAGACGCACAGGCTTGGTCACAATTGGGCGTGGTCAGATACGTGTTGCATCGACAAGACCACGAGTTCCACCCTTAACTGGTCTCTTACGTCCATGTACAGATGGTACGCGGATTCGGCAGCCACGCTGGTATTGCTTGCAGGTGTAGCACATCCATCCAAGCTCAGGGATCTCGCGAATAGTTCATGGATGACACGAGCATGGACTTTGCAAGAACTTCTCGCACCGAAAGTGATGCTTTTCTATGACTCGGAGTGGAAACCATACCTCGACGATGCTGGGGCGAACCACAAGGAGTCCACGGTGATCATGCAAGAACTGGCAGACGCTATCGAGATTCCACGTGGAACCATCGTCACGTTTTCCCCAGACAACCTTGGGGTGCGTGAAAAACTTCGTCTCGCTTCGACACGCAATGCGACGATCGAGGAAGATGTCGCATATTCTCTTATTGGTATGTTCAAGTCCAATATCAGGCCTCACTACGGAGAGGGAGCCGACGCTCTCGGTCACCTCCTAGAGGAGATCTTGGACCGCTCTGGCGAGATCACCGTGCTCGCGTGGTCAGGGAAGTCATCCTCGTATAACAGTTGTCTCCCGGCCTCTGTTTCCGTTTACAGCCAAACTCCTTACAGCCCTCCGCCACTCAAAAGGGAAGAGTGGGAAACTTGCATCACGAAATTGCGTGGCAAGTTGACCCAACAAGAGGCATTGAGTATCTATAAACAGATCAAATCTCTTCCATCCGCCCGTTTTGTGGCGCGACGTCTACAACTTCCGTGCATCGTCTTCCCTGTCAGAGGACTCAGTATACAAGGAACATGTGGCCACAATGGAAACGTATATAATGCCAAGGTGTCTGGGCTTGGAAATGTGGAGTTCACGACCGCAGATGATCTCCAACAGAACAAGCGGCAGAAAGTTGTCTTCGCGCATCCGTGGGTTCGTCAGATCGTAGGAATGAGTTGTGGGGTTACCTGGGGAGGCGACTCGGAATCTGGTGAGGACTCTGACTTGGATCTAGATTATGACACTGCTTCGGATGAAGTTGTGCCATTGGACGCTGTCCCCACGCCCCAGGTGGACTCCTGTACCCGGGCACTACAGGTGATTGCTCGCCTCGGACAACCGTTCAACGCATTGCTTCTTGTACAACAGCCGAATGGGGGATATAAGAGGGTTGCTACGGAGAACGAGATTGTCGTCGCTGGACTTGGAACAGACATCACCCCCAAGAACATTCGTGCGAGAGTCTTGGAAATCGTGTAACATGCGAGGGATTCGGGTTCAACTACTGGTTTCCGAAATTGGTTTGTTTTTCGTCCTTAATTGCTCGTTTTCGTTTGCGTGCTGTTCTCGTTGGTTACTTCTTACGTGAAGTGCGACACGGACCCTCGAGAATGCTTATATTAATACCGGCTACTTCGCACCCGGGGCAGAGTTGGGGAAATTTTTATACTCATGTGCCATCGATGACGGCAGTGTTAGGGTTGTGTAGCACGAGGTAAGATATCATACAAGTCCGAATGCGAGTGTTCACTTGACACTGGTGTGCCCTCTCCACAACTTCTCCTTCCATTATCACAACAGACGCAGTCTAGTTGGAGGTGCACACTGGGAGATACAACGAAAGGACAGTTGTATTAGTTCCTATGTAGAGTACTTCTGTCTAAATGTACACCTGGGAGATTCAACGAAAGGACAAAGAACTCCCAGGTGACACGTGTACAGGCACTGAACATGTGCGTTACCGAAAAAGGAGGGTGGCTACATGTGCGAGTCGTACGCTCAGCTTATCCCAGATCTTCTGTTCGTCAGTGCAGAGATTGTCGCCAGCGCAGAGAAGGGTGGGAGACTTGTTAAGCTGACGCAGCAAGGAAGATATTAATGTAGGCGGCAGCGACGAAAGTGGGGCGGGACTTAATCGATACCATACCATCAGCGAGAAGGATGGAGAGTGCGGAACATACATGTAACTAGCGACGAGGGAAAGGCAGAAGTAGAGAAGTCAGGTGAGCAGCTCGCCATGGTTAGTCTTACGATACGCGCAGTTACAGGTGGTCCATCTCAGGAAAAACATCAGTGTGGTCATCCGTGTTGATATATGAACAGCCAACATGACGAAAGAAAAGCCTTGACTCACAAAGACTGTAACCAGCATGGCATCTATGCTGCGCCATACGACCAGCCAGTCTTCAAGGGAACTTGTGGACGCTGGTTACCTCATCGCAAACCTAATCTCTAGCCTCGTAAGGGGTGGTATAAAAACGGCCCTACGTACTTAAGGGAGGCCCACCCATCGACCATAAGGGTGAGGCTGTCGGGATCCTATATTGGATAATGACGGTTGTCTGTTGGTTACGGATCCGTACCTGCACGAGACAGCATATGAAAGGTATGTTGGTTAGGGACAGCTCTGGTGAGGGTGTGAATGTCACGCTATCGTTATGTTTTCCAGATGCAGTGACGGTCATCATACATGTCCAGTAGACAGTACGCAATGTGCGCGAGTCAGCAACCCAGCCGGGAAGTTAAAATCCATTCGAAACATGGACACACATGACAGCAGCTACTTGTTAAACGTTAGTCTCGAAGCAAAACAACGTTGTACAACAGTGAGCACTTACCTATGTCTAAGTATCATCGAGTCTGACGGGACGCGCCTATGGCATCCATATGCCTAAGCAAGGAAACGGCCGAAGAGACACGTCGCCAGAATTGGACCGAGAGTCAACTCTGCACAGAAGCCGCCGCTGAACGTGGCAGGAGGATGAGGATAACAGTGATCGGGGAGCAAAGGGGAGCTGCGATCAGTGGAAGGGTTTCTATTGTCCATGCTTGAACATAGGAGGGGCGCACATACTCATATTGCCTAATAGTCCGGTAGGGGTGGTCAACAACTTGACAACAAGACTTCGGGCTGGGCGGATGGGAAGGCTACGTTAGAATTATGTAGAAACCCTCCAGAAATGATTGCGTATCACAACAGATTTGTATTCGGCGGTAAAGGGGCGACATCCACGCGGCGATGGTCAGAATGTCCATCTCGCTGAGTGATGCATGCGTTGACAACCTTGCCGATGGACCTGAGGGGTGCGGCCTAGATGTGGATTATCGCCGCATGAGAAATGGGCTCTGTAGGCAGGATTTAAAGAGGAAGTGAAGGTTTGAGGGTATCAGCAAGTTGTGTTGATGCTGCGAAGCCCAGAGTTGTCGCGACCAAGTGCGGGGTAGAGGGCAATAATACAGGCCAACGCCACACCACCACACCTCCGACACGTTTCCTCCAACCCTCGCCCCATGTACGACTTCGCACGAATGAAAACGCGGGAACTTGTGGAGGCGTTGCTGGAATTGGAATGCTATACCGCCAAATTTTCATCAATAGCTTGATCATGAAGAACGCGATGTGAAGTCGTTTGCACAATCGATAACATGAGGAACGTGCGGACTATATATGTATTGGGCGCTGCAAATAAGCCTACGAAGTACCGTTCATTTTCCCTCCGAACTCCAGGGCAAACCTGGGTGCTGGTAGCTTTTCAGCGACAACAATGGGTGCGTACCAACAGTCAGAGGCTGAGGCGACCGGATTGACAGCTTGTTGTGATGGTTAAGCTGAAAAACCAACTGACATTGCATCTCAGAGTGATGTATGGCCAGTCGCCTTTGCGGACGAAAATCACGTCATAGGAGGAGACTTCAGTGGTTGTATTCGTCGATGGAAGATTGAAGATGGACAGCAACAGGGTCCAACCATGCTGGCGAATGCCAGGATCTATTCTGTCGTCGTTTCCCAGGATGGACGGTGGATCGTGACCGGAGACAATGGAAAGAAAACGATCGTTTGGAATGCAACCACTCATGAAAAAGTGCTCGAGCTCACAGAATGGCATGTATGCGCGGTCGACATCTCAAGCGACTCTACCAGAATGGTGTCTGTGGGTGGCGACACCGTTCGGATATTCAGCTTCCCTTCCGGTACCCGACTCTTTCCTCCGTCCCGACACCACTGGGTCTGTGCTGTCAAGTTCTCCCCAGACGACAGTCGATTTGCTACCGTCTCGACTGACAGCAGTATTCGCATCTACGACACTTGCAATGGAAAGATCATGTTCGATTCAGGTCCCAAGGGATCAGTCAGTTCATGGCCGGCTACGAGTCCGCTGGCCTGGTCAGCTGGTGGCCAGCACCTGTTCGTCGGGAGCAGAGACAAAATCAAGTGTCTCAACGTTGCCAATTCTTCGTCTTCAGAATGGTCGATCCATCAAAAGCAGTCTCTAGTATCTATAGCATCCAATGGCAGATTCATTGCATGTTCCGCAGGTACATCGGTTTCGCTGTGGGATTGTGCGTCCCACAACCAGATTGGTGGCATTATCAAGCGCACTGCGGAGACTTACTCCGTTGCACTCTCACCAAGCGGGAAGTATCTCGTGTGTGGAGTCGGCGGGAATATCACAATTCACAATCTCAAAGATGTCCTCCCCCCTAAGTATTTTGACCACGATGTAAGTGTACATCTGGTCATGAAACTCGCGTCGCTAAAAATGACTATACTAATCTCGTGCCCGGCGTGATGCTTCAATCTGTTGGAAACTACATACATTCAGCTTCCGCTCGTACGTGTGAGCGACGAGGCCCTCGAATCATGGAAGAACGACCCGACGAAAACCGAGAAGCTACCGTCAGAGGAGATCACAAACGCCTCAAGTCCTAGCCACTACGTCCTAGCAAGCCGCGCTCTCATACGAGCGCGTTTGAAATATTTCGCACCTGCGGTAAAGGACGTACAGGATGTGAGTCTACTTTCAATTCTTACTAGTTCATGCGCATGTTCACTTACATGCACTTCAAGTCCCTCCGGCTTCAGCCATCGCCTATTGGCCATATCGCGATGGCAGTTGCTCTACTCGGCCAGGGCAACCGAGAGGGCGCGCTGTGCACATTTGACCTTGCCTTTCATGACTGCGAGCTGTGCGACATCAGATTTCTCTTACTACTGAAGGTGCGTCAGGTTATCTGGACCATCCCCACAATTAATCTGCATTCCACCCAGTTGATCCTTGTGTTTGAATCGGGAAGTCAAGAAGAAGCGATAGCGCGTGTGGAGTACCTTGCTGCGAGAGCAAACGATGACAACGATAACGGCGCTACCTACCTTTACACTCAGGCACGTGCTTCACGCAATGCACACATGTAAATATCACCACTGATTCATTCCTCAGGTCCTTGGAGTTATGTACATGAAGAAGGAAAACTACAGGCGGGCGATACCATTGATCAAGCGCGCGAAGAAGCTGTCCCTGAAGGGCAGACAATATCTTCCACTAAAGACGATCTCGCTCGTGGGTCTCCTGCTGCCACTTCCTGTTGATCTAACCCTCCGAAAAGGTATTTGGGTGGAATTTCAACGGACTGGACATCGTTGCTCAGCAACGTCTATGTGAAAGTCTCTTCGCTGAACAACGTACGGCAGAAGCTGTGGGTATTCTCCTCGACATCATCAGGACATTAAATGGGGAGGTCCAAGGGAACAAGGCAACCGTAGACTGGATCGCGGGTATGTTTTACGGCCGTTAGTCTGATTAACCTGCGTTTTAACTTCCTTCATCAGACTTCACCAAAAAATGCGTTAGAACACTTGAGGATGTTGGCGATAAAGCCTTTAGATGTGGAAAATATGACGATGCCATAACACAATATTCTGCTATGTTGTCCCTCAGTCCTCCGAGTCCCGTAGGTCTGCTTCTCAAGCGGAACAGAGCCCTGGCGGGAAAAGGATTGTGGGAAGACGCACTACAGGATGCAAACGAGGTGTGCATGGTATTCTTGTAGAAGTCGACTGCCTGCAATTTTTGAGTAGGCAGTGAAAACAGACCCCTCCTACTCATGGGGCTATGAGGCCAAGCATGTGGCGCTTCATGCAACGAGACGGTATGACGAAGCAATTGATGCTTTCAAGTCTATGCTGCACCTGATCGAACAGTCCCATGATC